>JACCEG010000458.1:0-45898 GCA_014065205.1 Tuber brumale
CTTTAAATCTTTACCTTACCTATTTTATCGAGACGAGCCTTCCTCGACAGATTCTCCAAATCAAAGATTTCGGGCCTACGTCCCTCAGTTATATACTAGAGTTTGGCGTCCGCCTAACAGATATGAAAGTTTGAGACTCCTAGAAATGTGGTAGTAGAGAGGTGATACATATATGAGAAACAACCAAAGGGAGAGAGAAGAGTCTTGAAGTATTTCTATTGAGATGGGGTCCATTGACCTCGGAGCTCCTGTGTATTTGATGCTGTAGACTTAGTTGGTAAAAAAAGACGAGGTTCAAGCTACTAAGTAATCAGAAACTTTCCCCTGGAAAATAAGTGGGTAAAGGATTTCAGCTCTTATATTGTTGATACTACTTTTGATATCAAGAATGAGGATGGATGGGTATAAGCCACTGTATTTCAAATATTTGACCTTCTAAGAGAGTATTGCTATAACATCGGAGGTGGATAGAGATCAGAGGTATGCTGTTTAGTTTGGGTTGATGAGGTTAGTTTCTCTTGTGATAGTACTTAGCCTTGTCATATTAATTTCCTCTAGTATCTTGAAAAAGGTGACAAATAGTACTATAATTTATAGAAGGCTAGGTGAGTAAAGTTGATTATATCTGGTTTGTCCAGGACTTTAGCAAGTAATTGTTGGAAGATAGTTCGATGAAAACAATATTTGATGAGTATAGTTAAAAGTAGTGATCTGGGGAGAGGGTCGATTCTCATGATCTCCTTCTAGGCTGAATATGGGATAAGGTCTGGCTTTGAGACAGAGGAGTTACTAGAGACCTTTAGTAGAGCTATTACTTCTTCTACCAATACCAGGGGATATTTGTAGGCAGCAATGATTGGTTTGACAAGAAGTTGAGTTTTGGGAGTGAAAGGGTAGTTGAGGAGCATCTTGTTGTTTTCTTCAGGGATGTTTATATTAGTTGATGCTAGGAAGCAAGGAGTAGTATAGCTCTAGGAAAATAATTTTGCTTTCCAAACTATATGACAATCCATATTGCATTGAAATTTCTTCCAATAAGATGCTCTTACCTTGCCTATTATCCTGTAGTATGAGGATTATGCTTTCTTGAATTCCTTCAGTAGTCCTGCTAATAGGAAGGCTCTTGCTAAGTATTACTAGGCAGAGTGAAAAATGGTTCTCAGACTTGTAAGTATTAAGAACTGCTGAGACTTAGAGTAAGAGCTTGGTCTCTTTAATACTATATGGAAGATTATTATTTGATATAGTGGGATGTAATTGTCATGAACTCAGACTTCATATTGGTATAGAGAAGGGTTCAGAAGAGGCAAGCTTGCTATGAATCTCTTGGTTTTAGTGGAGAGTATAAATGAGTCAGTTTTTATCTCATGAGACAGGCGAGGTACTGACGTAGAGAGAGGGTAACATAAGGGTAATTATAATTGGAACATGGTCCAAGCGTGTTGATAGTAGAAGAGTTTCCTGAGATTTAACAAAGAGAGCCAGTGATGAGTTTGCAAATGCAATATGCAGGATAGAAGAGTAGAAGTCTCGTAAGAAGTGAAACCTTGTATAGATACTAGATATGTTGAGGAGGGAGAAGTCAGATAAGGTTGCCCTCTCAAAAGATAGTTCAGAGATTTTCAGGTCACTATAAGAGAAGAACCTCATTGGGACTGAGAGGGGATTGTGAATGTTGAAGTCATCTAAGATCAGGATCAGAGTAGAAGAGTAAGTAAATGTTTTTGAGGGTAGGGTAATCCTGAAAGGTTGAGAGAGGAGGGTTGTAGAGTAGACATTTAAAGTACAGAGATAAAGATTTTGGTCTAGTCAGTTAGATGCAATACAATCGACCACCACCTCACCATCTTCACACATCACTACTCAATTTACCCTATCAAGCTATACTACTGAACACGTCTTAGTCTTTGAGAAAGGGCAAGTGATTGCTCTTAAAAGTCAAAAATTGTCTTATTTCCTGATTGAGAAACAATTATACTGCTTTTCTTTAATCCTTTAAAAACCTTTACCTCAAATATTATAAAAGAGTTATAGAAAAAATCCTCTCCACTCTAGGAAGACCTAAAATTCTTGACAACCATACCCAACACCACCTTATCAGAGAGTCTAAAAAGGCAGAATGCCAATGCTAGACAGAATTGGAGCACAATATTGTCCCACAAGTCTGAGTTAAAACTATTAAGTACTCTTTAGCTTCTATGAATATTAAAGTATGGAGAGCAAGGAAGAGAGCTAGTCTAAAGAATAAGCATACTGTTAAGAGATTAGCTTGGACAAAGGTAGATAGGGATTAGACAAAGGAGGAGTTTGAAAAAATCATCTTCAGTAATAAATACTTTGTGAAAAGATCTAAAGATCTTAAATAGATTTAGGTATTCAGAACTTCAGAGGAAAAGTGAGAAAGGCACTGCATTCAAGGAGTAACAAAGGGGCCTAGAATTGAGTTGATAGTATGGGGTTGTATTTGGATGAGAAATAAGGATCTTTTGATTCCTATTTTTGAGAAAAGTGTAGATAGATAATGATACATTAGTATATTGGATGATAGTTTGATAAATACTTGGTAAGAGGTGGAGAATACTATTGGAAATCATATTTTTCAGAAAGATAATGTAAAGGTACATACTGCAGCTAATATTATAGCTCGGTTTGAGGAAAAAACAATATACAGGTTATGAAATAGTCTCCCAATTCTCCTGATATTAATTCAATTGAGCCCTATTAAAAGAGACTTAAACAAACGCAGCACAAGAGATTTTGTAATATTTAGAAGACCAAAAGTGGTCTAGATACTATTCAGAGATGCCTAGCAAGAGCTCTTAACAAGGTTTGTATTCATGATATTGAGAGAAATTTCTTAGAAAAACTGTAGGAGTTAATACCTAGAATAGTAGCTGTAATTTTAGATACCAAGGGATGGTATACCAAATATTAATTTTATTAGAAATTATTTTAATTTGAAAGCATCTTGACTATCTATATTTACTTTTTCCAAAGTCGTAATTAAATTGAATTATTGGTAGTGGTGGAGTATGAGCTAGAATTGAGCATGTATTGGCTATTATATTGACTAGACTAAACATTTTATCATTATACCTCAGTACTGGCAGGATCAGTTTTTCATTTGACAAAAGGCCATTAGATGCCATTATATCAATAGCCATGAGTTGGGAGGTGAAAAGGCTAGAGGTAATGAAACTATCAATAAAAGGCAGTTGGAAATATAGGTTGTCACTTAGGGTCTGAAATCATTTGCGAGGAGGAAAAAGTGAGAAAAGCCCATAAATGGGGGTAAACGAAAATAGCTTTTAGGAGGTTCTTGAAGTATGACAATGGTGGAAGGGTAGGGTAGTAAGCTGAAGCTATGAAAAAGAGATAAAAATACATCCTAGCTAGACAATCAATTATATTACTATATGGAAATCATAAAGAGAAAAGTTTTATTGTAGCCAGTACTGCTAGGTATTGAGGTCAGAGAAATTGTACTATTCATATGTCTTCCTGTAGGTGGGATAAATTCAACAGCATCTGAGCTAGTTGGTTGTCTGAGACTTGTCTCAAATAGTCTATTAGAAGTCACAGGTGAGATACTGGACCTTGCAACAAGAACTATTACTATTACCATGTTTTAACAACTGTGTTGGATTGTGTAGGAGTGGAGCAAGTATGTGCTAATATCTGAATACCAGATATTGCATCCAGGTATTGACAGAGAGCAAAGAGCTAGGCGGGACAGGACCTATTTTGTGCAGCATAATTATTGCTGCAGTTTGTGTAATACAAGGAAGGGCATTTAATGATAACAATTCAGGACTGGATAGAGGTTATCTTCTTTACAGCATGCAGGATTAGAACACCTGGGTTGGCTACCCAAATAGTGTAGCATACAAATGGGACAGATCTGTTGGTTTTTGCATACAGTAGGAGCATGGCGGAATCATTGGTATTTCTTGTATTAAGAGTAATGGCAGAAGGAGTGGGTATGTTCAACTTCATGGAGGTAAGAAAACAACCAAATCTTTTGTCAAAGGTATGAACATTTTCAGGAGTGACAGTTACTATCATACCATCGAGGTTGCTTTCTCGATAGTCCTAACCTCTGGGTCAGGTTAAAGGTCTCTTGTATTCAAGATAATGATTTGGCATATATTGCTGATTGAGGAGGTAAGAACTGATAAGAGCAAGTCATTATTGACTGGTAGGTACTTACAGGAGTTGTTATAGATTGTTAGTTAGAATTTGCTAGAACTGAGATTGAATAACAGCAAGGAATTGTTATTAGTAGATTAGGTTTGGTTCAGGGTAGTGGTCAGGAGGTCAAAATAGCAGGAAAAGGAGGATGCCGGGATGAGGAATTAGTAGATTATGAGGGTGAGAGACTAGTGATTGTTAATAGAGGCTGAGAAAGAGAGAGAGAAAGATTGCAACCTGTTTTTTATAGAACACTAGCAGCAATCTCTAGAACTATTTCGCTTATTGAAGCCTCTGGTTGGTAAAGAAGCTGAGGTTTTACAGACTGTAAAAGATTTGTGCTAACCTGTTAGAAGCCCTGCTGGGCTCCAAGTAGTGTTAGGCGGACGTCAAACTATAGTGAAACTGAGAGATGTAGGCCAAAATCTTTAATCAGAGAATCTGTCGAGGAAGGCTTGTTGCGATAAAAATAGGTAAAGTAAAGATTCTAAGTGTGAAACAATATGGTATCGATAAGATCTCGTCTACATTGCTTGATGATGTCTGTAGAGCTGTGGAGGCACTTCAGATTTTGTATTCTGCATCTGAGTGTTCATGGACCACTTCTAACTACTATGCCTCTAAAGTACCACTCTGGTTTTAATACGTAAATGTTTAGAATCTTATAAGTGTGAATACTTTTTGACTCAGAAACTTCTCACACCCTTTTACTATTACAGAATTGTATTCCGCCGTTGAGATGACTGAGCTATTTGTTAGGCCAGAGAGTGGCTTTCAACTTAGTTATCCGCATAGACTATCATATTACTTTAGTCTTATTGACTATCGTTCTAGTAGGCTCTCCAGTTATGAAGTGATCAGTTTCATACCAGGCCACCTGGTGCCAATTGCAAGTCCAAGCTCGATGTGTCAATATCTTAAGCGTCCTTGACCTATTTAGGTCTTCCAGTTTGAGTGTTCTTCCCCTTTGTCTGGCTGCCTTTGTAGAGGGGTCTTATTTCTAGGACCAATCCATCCACAGCTGATTTTAGGAGGGTGTGGG
Organism: Tuber brumale; assembly: GCA_014065205.1. Lineage (NCBI taxonomy): Eukaryota > Fungi > Ascomycota > Pezizomycetes > Pezizales > Tuberaceae > Tuber > Tuber brumale. The sequence goes on from JACCEG010000458.1 coordinate 5,234, forward strand.
TGGATTCGGTATATCTTCAATAGCCTCTACTACTAGAACAACCCCTGACAGTGTTTCGTCAAAAATGTCCTGTCACATTACACCCAGAGTTCGGAAGCCTAAGCTTGTAGCCTATTATCTCAATAGGCTTCCAACGGATGGCTTCCATTCTTCATCTCCGATGTGGCCAATGGTCCCTTCTCGTATAACCTGTAAATAGCATGTGGTTGGACCGATAGCGGTAATATATCTGGTGTTAGGAACTGGGCTTCATTGATCTGACATTTTGGTTATGGTACACCACTAGCAAAATCTCGCAAATGACATGCTGGCCCCATAAGGATGTCAGAGGGGCATGTTGGCTCCGATAAATCAAGAGTCTGTGCGCAGTTACCCTACCGTGAGGTCTGTGCCCTTGTCTCAGATTTCCATATACCTGACAAGTAGTGGAGAAGGTGGCTGCCCGCTTACTGTGACCGCCTCTCTGGAGAGGCAGTAAATATAGGATTAATGCGCTTTGTTCTTTACCGAAGATAGTAACTAGTGAATCAATGTCTGGAGCCTTTAACCGAGGTTGTAGAATAGACCTCGTACTATATCGTGACTATGGAAGTCTTAGAGATATTTAGCAGATCTCAACTAAAGATTCTCGAAGCGAACCGAAGAAGTAACTATTCAACCAAGTATATTGTAATCTCTCTCTATCGAAGTCTGCCTCTTCTAACTTGAAGAGTAGCAGTCTTTAAATGTACTTCACAGGCTACCGAGAGCCTTATTCTCATAACATGTAAGGCTCCAAAATGGTACCCTTGAAACCAAACATAAAACATATAAAGTATTAAACCAATACTCAAAACTAAATATATAACATATAAAGTATCAAACCAATACTCAAAACTAAACATAAAACATATAGAGTATCAAACTAATACTTAAAATCAAATATAAAACATATAGAGTATCAAACCCTATACTATCAGGCTAGAGGCATACCTCGTTTCCTGAAACAAATTCAAAATACAAATAGTATCAACTGATACCTTAAAATTCTTAACGAGTAACCAGTACTGATTACACCCCGAAAACAAAATAAAACCCTATTTCAAAATATAATAAAAATTCTTATTCCTCGCTATCACAATCAGAATTCGAATAAGGATCCCAAAGACCTTTATCAATCAGGGGTACATCTGAATAGCTCTTAAAGCCATCCTTTGTAGGAGAATAACATATAGGAATAAATCCAGAAAATACCATAGGAAACTCACCTCCGGGCATGTTATCTGTCCACCATGCTTGAACTAAATCCATCGTATGTTCTAACTCTTGTACTGGTTCCCAACTATTCTCACTTGCCAGATATTCTTTCCAACTAACCAAAACGTGACCTTTGCCATAGCATTCTTCATAGTCATGAACTGCTTGCACTTTCCATTCCTATTCCTCGTTAATAAGGAGGGGTACTGGTTTCGCAACTGATCGTCTAAGGAAACAAAAATCATTGCTAGAGTGGTAAGGTTTGACTACCGAACAACAGAAAACCTCTTTCTTCCTTAGGTACATCCTCGCATCCATACTAATGGTATAGTTTTATGTATGTTCGTCAAATTTGACTACTATAAATGGGCCTCGTTGTTAGGCGTATGGATATCTGAGACATGTGCACAGACCCTCGATTTTCCAGAAAGTCAACACCCTACTCCGGCCCCCTTATGGGGCCAGCACATTATTAGAGAGATTTCAAGAGTTACATCCTGTAACTAAAATGTGACATCAATTGAGGCCACTTCAAAATGCCATATACATTGCTACCATCTGTCCGACCGCATGGTATTCATAGGATATATGGGAGGGGATCTTTAGTGACATCAGGGAAGTGGAACGGAAGAATTCTGGCAGAGGTATATTGAGATAATAGGCTTTAAAGTTAAGCTTCTTAAACTATGGACAGCAGGTGACAGGACTTTTTCGGCAAAATACTCCAAGAAGATGTCCCAGTAGTGTAGGCTACTAAGGACATATCGAATCCACCCATACTCTTCTGAGATCAGCTATATGTTGGTTGGTCCAAGTAATAGGACTCCTCTGCGGAGGCCAGTAGACTAAGGGGAAGCACATACAGGATGGAAGACCTAGATAAGTGAGAGACCCTTAAGGTGTTGACAAGTTGGGCTCGGGCTTGCAATTGACACTACGTATCCTAGCCTGAACTTGATCACTTGATCACTGAAGAGACTACTGGAATGATAGTCAATAAGGCCATAGTAATATAATAGTCTATGTGGATAACTAAGTTGAAGGCCGCTGTTTGGTGTAATAAATAGTGCAGTCATCTCAATGAAGGAATACTATTCCATAACCTTGAAAGGGTGTAATAGGTTTCAGGGTTAAATGGTATTCGTACTTATAAGATTCTGGACGTTTGAATATTAACCACAGAGTGGTACTGCAAAGACATAGTAGTTAGAAGTAGTCCGCGAACACTCAGACGCAGGATATAAATATCAAAGTGCCTTCCGTACTTTACAGATATTATCAAGTACCGGAGAAGAAATCTTATCAATATAATATTGTTTATGTCATAAATATTTAGTTTACCTATTTTATCGCGATAAGCCTTCCTTGACAGATTCTCCTAATGAAAAGATTTTGGCCTATATCTCTCAGTTATACTAGAGATCGGCGTGCACCTAACAGTACATTGATAGTTCTCGTATTACTGAGGCTCACTATATAAACTATGAGTTCACTTCAAACTCCACCCTCAGCTCACCCTTCGATTACATTTTTGAAGCACCTTACTGTCTCATCTATATACACACATTCGAAGAAATGTTGGAGACAGAGCTGCTTGAAATCAACAAAGAATAGATACTAGAATCCTGGTGGTTTACAATACTTTTCGGGATCCCAATAAGAGATCAATTTAATTGCATATATGGCACCTGTCACAGTTTGAACTGGCCGTGGAGTTCTACCAAGTCAGAAGACTTCCTCGATTGGAGTACCCAGTACTCTGAAGACAAGAAACTGGGCACAGTTAGTCAAGGACTACCAAACCCCACGTCTTGGGCCTAGAAACTATTATATATACTACAAGTACATTTTAAACCATCAGAAAAGAGAAATGCAAGATCTCAACCGACAATCACATCGCCCAAATCCTTCCATACTATATCCAGGAGAATACGTCCTGCGTCACCTGTAATTTATCCTATTCCCCCAACCCTTTTGAAGAGATCGAGAATCTTGGTACGAGGTACCAGACCCGGAACTCAATGATACAGTGTTGGTATTAAAGTTATCACAAAAACCTTTCAACCGGATGGCAGAGATTCCAAGATATCTGAAAGGACCAAAACAGAATATGGAATCAGAACCAAGGGATATTGGGCCTAACATCTCTGATGATTGGAGTTCAGCGCAGTTTGCCTACTTTCCTCCTTGAGTCACGCCCCCTATTTCAGTCAATTTCTGTCCCTTACCTCTGGTGTTCACAGGGCAGATGCTCCCTCTGTCTCAGGATCTTCTAGTGTATCCAGTGCACACCAGATATCAAGATCAGAGACTCCTAAACCTTTAACGGAGCACAAGGCTAACTGAAATAATTTGGCCAAATGCTTAGGGATAACTCTCATCTGAATTCGGTGAGATATTAATACTTCTATCGACTCTGTCAACATTGCCTTTAATAGAGTTACAGGCGCAACTGAAGAAAATGCACCAAAGTTGATGGAAGTACAATGAAAACTAGAAGAAGGGCAAGATCTCCACAACAAGGAGATAGCTATCTTATTGATACAGTTAACGGCGGTTGAGTCCAAGGTAAAGGATATCCAAGCAGCGATTATCCACAATGTAGCATCCAAACTGGCCAAGCAAGATCAGCGGCAGCAAGTGCATGAAAATGTAACTACCTAGTTACATAGTAGTCTAGGTCAGCAAGGACTAGAAGCTCTTGTACGAGACTAAACTCTAGGAAAACAGGCTTCCAAACTCCGCAATGAGTTCAATCTCTTCCGTGACGAGACAGTGGGACTGGATAAAGGCTTCACCACATCATTGGTAGACATAGATGAAAGCTTGAAAGAACAATGTACAAGTATACGTACATTGCGAAGAGAACAAAGGAAAATGGTGGAAGATACTATGGAAGCTGTCAAGTCCATGGTGAAAGCCATCAATGATTTAGCGGATACAACAAAGGAAAAGCCAAGACCAGTCCTGGCCCCGCTACAACCAGTCCCAGAAGAGGAAAATAACAAAGACTAGTACGACCCACTTAGATGTAGGGACAAGGGAAAAGGCAAGGAAGCCGCTAATGCATCTCACTCAAGGGCACAAGGAGGTGACTCTAAGGACCCAAATGATGATGATGAGGATGATGAGGATAGAGGAAGGAGGAGAGGAAGTCCAAGCCGTGGCAGGTGAGGGCAGATACCAGAGCAGTCTGGTATGGCAGAATCACTTGCCAATGCAATGGCGGTTAACATAAAGCAGCCATCAGAGCTACCCCCATTCTTGAGGACAAATCTAGGCAAGACATATATGTCTAAATTATACAATGCACAGACTACTTCAAAAGACACATGAGGATCAGGGATAATGCCCATTAACGAGTTATCTATGCACTCAACTGTACAAAAGGAGACATAGTACTTTCATATATGGTTTGGTATAGGAAGGGTATGGATGGGCTTCAAGTGAAAATGTAGCAGCCAGAAGTGGCTATGTGGACTCGTTTTGAATACAATATAATCAAAGTATTTACACTGGTAGAAGCTGAAAGACTAGCCCTTCGAGCAATGAAGCTTGTCGAGTACAACTGTAGTAATAAATGTTAACTCATGGTGATTCACAACCTAAACATCAGGGCATGCATGACAGGAGAATCCAGGAGGCAGGAAGTCGGAAATCAACTTCCCATACAAATTGTCCGTAGGTTGTTGGCATTATAATACACAATAGATCAAGAATAGGAAGAAGCACACAGACGATGCGGTCGATCAGAAGAAGCAACGCTTGCATGCAAAAGGCTTATCAGAGACAAACCGTTCCAGCCAAAGGTAGTCCCGAAGTCGAAAGGGAAGACTGAAGGGACTCTAAGCCAAATAACAAAGGCATAACAAACCTTATATCAAGAGAGGTTGAGCCCCACCATGAAAATGGAAATGAGACAATAAGCCAGGAAGGCCAAAGAATAAGATAAGAGGTGTAGCGAAAACAACCTACAAAAACGTCGGAGAGGCCCATACAGGTATCCCGCAAAGTGTGATAGATACTCGGAGGCGGAAAAATAATTATACCCATTGTGGAAAGAAATACCACACATATCGAACTGGTTGGGAAGATGCCTATATATCGGTGGCAATGGTCAGTGCAAGACCGATAAAAATTAGACCTCATCATGCTAGATCAGCTATTGTAAAGACTAACTTAGCACGCAAAGTCACTGCTATGCAGCAACCAGCCTGTATGAATAGGATCTGGGAACTGGGGGATGACAAAAAACTGAACCTTGTAACTTCACGGGTACCAACGGAGATGGCGCTTGAGTAGTAAGCATCCATATAGAGCTGGTATTGAAATGGTAACCACCTCTAGCTAGGGTGTATTGGGTACTAACCACGATGGGGATCATGTATTTTGTGTGCAACTGCCAGAGTCGAAACTCAAAATAATCAAAGCAGCATGAAGCATGTCTCTCCTTTCAAGATCAAAGCAAGTAGGCTCTAAGTGAAGGGACCCTACGAGGGACTTACGAGCTTGAAGATAAGGAATCAATATATGGAGAGTCTTGATTGAAAGAGATGATAGTCAACATGCTGTTAGGCATATGAAAATCCGAGACACATGCACAGACCCACGGTAGGGTAACTGCGCACAGACCCTCGATTTTCCGGAGTGCTAACACCGCCCTCTGGTCCCCTTATTGGGCTCACACGTCATTAGCGAGATTTCGAGAGTTGTGTCCCATAACTAAAAGGTCACATCAATGAAGCCCACTTGATAGCACCATAAGCGTCACTGCCGTCTATCCAACCGCATGCTGTTCGCGGGATATATGGGAGGGGACCCTTGGCAACATCTGGGAAGTGGAACAGAAGAGATACGTGGGAGGTCTATTGAGTTAGTAGGCTTCATATTTAGGCTGCGTGAACTATAGGCCGAAGGTGATGGGACGTTTTCGGCCAAATACTCCAGGAGGATGTCCCAGTAGCCGTGGCTATTAGGGGCATACCAAATCCACCCATACCCTTCTGAGATCAGCTATAGGTTGGTTGGTCTTAGTAATAGGACCGCTCTACGGAGGCCGGAGGACCAAGGAGAAGCATGCTCAGAATTGATGACCTAGATATGTTGGAGCCCCTTAAGACATTGACACGCTGGGTTCGGACTTGCAATTGGCACTAGGTGGCCGGCCATGAACCTGATTACTTCATGACTGTAGAGACTATGGGAATGATAGTTAACTAGACTAGAGTAATATAATAGTCGATGCAGACAACTAAGTTGAAGGCCGCTGTTTGGTACAACAAATAGCGCAGTTATCTCAACGGAGGAATACGATTCCGTAACTGTAAAAGGGTGTGATAAGTTTCAGGGTCAAACGGTGTTCACACTTATAAGATTCTGGACGTTTGCGTAGTACAACCAGGATGGTACATCAGGGGCATAGTAGTTAGAAGTAGTCAGCGAACACTTAGACGTGGGATATAAATATCGAAGTGCCTCCCGAGCTTTACAGACATTATCAAGCAATGGAGAAGAGATCTTTTTAATATAATATTGTTTCACACTTTAAATCTTTACCTTACCTATTTTATCGAGACTAGCCTTCCTCGACAGATTCTCCAATCAAAGAGTTTTTAGCCTATGTCTCTCAGTTATATACTTGAGTTTGGCATCCACCTAACAGTATATTGATAGTTCTCCTGTTACCAAGGCCAACTATATGAACTACGAGTTCACTTCAAACTCCACTATCAGCTCAGACTTCAATTACATTTTTGAAGTACCTTACTGTCCCATTTACACTCATATATCCGAATAAATCTACGATACTGAGCGCTACGAAATCGCATAGAAGTTTATTCAAGAACCCTTGTGGTTCACAATACCTTTTGTGATCCCAACAAGGGATCAATTCAATCTTTTATATCACACATGGAATGGTCCGAACTTCTCGCGGAGTTCTACCAAGTCAGAAGACCTCATCAATTGGAGTACCCAGTACTCCTAGAAAAAGAAATCAGGTACTGCTATCCGAGGGCCAGACATCCCCTCGGCTTGGGCCTCAGAATCCATTATGTCTACTATAAGTACATTTTAAACCTGCAGAAAAGGGAAATCCAGGTTCTAAACCAAGAACCACATCGCCCAAGTCCTTCCAAGCCATCTCCCAACGAATACCTCCAGCGCCACCTACAATTCATTAAATTCTGCAAACCCTTTAGAGGAGATCGAGAATATTGGTACCAGGTACCAGACCACGGACCTGACAATAGAGTGTTGGGATTAAATTTATCAGAAAAGATTTTCAATGGGATGGCAGAGATACCTCAAGATCCCAGAAAGAAGATAACGGCGGGAGAGCCGATGGACACCCGTCTGGACACGATGGGAACTGATGATTCAGCTATACATAGCCCATTGCCGGTGACTCCTCAAGAACCAACATTCCGGATAGGCGCCCTGCCCTCTCACAGATCTTCTAGTATCCCAAGTACACATCGGATATCATGATCCTCCATGCTCAAGCCCGGAGGAGACCACCCTGTAAACCTAGCCAAGTAAGCTGCCTATTGGGGGATAACCATGGGTCGAATAAGGCAAGATATAGACACCTCGCTCGACGAAGCCAATATCGCCTTCAAAAACGTGAAGGGAGCCACCCAAGACAACACCTTAAAGTTAATTAAGATTCAACAGCAAATCTCCGACAGACAGGATGTCTATAACAATGATATTCGATTACTGTTAATGCAGCTGGCAGGTGTAGGACAAGAGGTCAAGGTTATCCAACAGGGAATGCTACGGGAAGTAGAGAGGAAGATAGCTGAACAAGACCAGCGTCAGTAGGCCCTTGAAAATGTAACTATCCAGTTACAGAAGAGTCTAGGTCAGCATGGGTAAGAGGCCCTTGCATGAGATGAAACTATGGGAAAATTGGTGTCTGAGTTCTAGGGCAAATTCAACCTCTTCCGTAACCAGACAGTGGCTCGGGATAAGGACTTTGCAGCATCATCAATAGACATACATGATGGCTTGAAAGAACCATGTACGAGCTTGTGCACGTTGCAAAGGGAGCAAAAGAAAATGGCTGAAGATACTACAGAAGCAGTCAAGTCTCTGATAAAAGCCAAAAATGATTTTGCGGAGATAACTAAGAAACCAACGAGACTGGACCCAGCGCTACTACATTCAGTCCTTGAGGAAGAACGTGACGAAGACTACTATTCCCTATCTGCGCATTGGGAAAGGGGGAAAGGTAAGGAAGCCACTGATGCATCCCCCTCAGGTGCCTAGGGTGGCGATCCTGGGGATCTTAGTGATGATGATAACAAGGATGATGAGAGAGGAAGAATGAGAGGCAGTCCTAGCCAAGGTAGGTGAGGACAAACACCAGATAAGTCTGGTATGGCAAATGCAGTTGCCAACGCAATAGCGCTAAATATTAAGGGACCATTGGAACCACCCCCATTCTTTGAGGATAAGCCCATACAAGATATATACATGGGGATTTTACAATGCACCGACTATAGGGGAAGAAACGCGCGAATTTGGAACAATGCCTGGGCACGTGTTATATACGCACTCAATCTTACTATGGGAGACCAAGTACTTCCTTATACTATTTGGTATCGGAAAGCTATAGACGGACTTGAAGGGGAATCCCAGCAGCCAGAACTGGCTACATGGACTCACTTTGAACATGAAATGATTCAGGGATTCGCCCCTGTGGAAGCAGAAAGACTAGCGCTTTGAGCTATGCAGCTAGTCGAGTACGAAGGCAGTATTGAACATTACCTTGCGATCATGCATAGCCATAATATTCGCGCATGCATGACCGGAGAGTCCTGGAGGCAGGAAGTCATAGACAAACTTCTCAAACAAATTGTCCACAGGTTGTCGGCTTTGCACTATACGACGGATCAAGAATGGGAAGAGGCACTCAGGCTATGCGAGTGGTCTGTAGAAGGTCTTCTCGCTAGAGAAAAACATTCGCTAGACAAGCTATCCAAGCCTAAGATAGTCCAAGAGGTCGAACTTGAAGACCGACGGGGCTCTAAGGCAAAGCGACAAAGGGATACTAAACCTTATATCAATGGAGGGGGAGCCCCACCATGAAAACGGAAATGGGACAAAGAGTGGGAGAAGCCTAGGAAAATGTTAGGAGGTGCGACTAAAACCATCAAGACAAACTTTGACCAGGCCCATACCGGTATCCCACAGAGTGTGATAGATACTTGGAGGTGAGATGGAGATTGCAAACGTTGTGGAAAGAAAAACCACACCTACCAGACATGTGGGGGAGATGCCCATATATTGGCAGCAATGGTCAGCTCAAGACCGATAAAAATAGGAATTTGGCGAGCAAGATCGGCTATTGTAAAGCCTAAATTAGCTGGCAAAGTGACGGCCATCCAGCATCAAGCACAAGTAAATAAGATCTGGGAACTGGCAGACGATGAGGAACTGACATAGGTCAGTTTATTGGCACTAGTGGTGACAGCGTTTGGGTATTCAGTGTCTAGATGGAGCTGGAATTGAAAGGGGAAACCCCTTTTACTAGAGTGTATTGGGTACTGACCATGATGGGGATCGGATATTCCGTGTTGAACTACAGGAGTCGAAACTCAACATGATCAAAGCAGTGCAAAGCAAGTCTCTCCTTTCAGGATCAATGCAAGTAGGCTCCAAGTGAAGGGACCCCACAAGGAACTTGAGAGTTCAAACACAAAAATCAATATATGGAGAGTCTTAATAGAAAGAGAGGATAGTCAACATCCCCACATAGCCCAGGAGCCAACCGTACAAAGTTCCTCGAGTCACCAGGTAGCCGCCTGCTACGCGTGTATGAGCAAGTTACTATACCAAAAAAGTGGAGAGATAGCAATGTAAGATCTACCTGATAACAATATACGACAGGAGGACAACCGATATAGGCCATTCCACCTAGCACATAAGTCTGAGTCGTATTATACGTATATACTATCTGGCCTTCTCGCCAGAGTGTGGGATAGGGATGTACCACTTTAGTGCACAAGGCCCCTCTGTGGGAGCTGGACGATAACCGAAAACCTAAGGGAAAGGATCCCTGAAAGCGGGAACCCCACACTAGGGGAGTAAAATGGCAAATAACCGCAGGAAAATCTGCTATGAGCCTAGGTTTGGCATGGTGGGAGAAAGCATCGAGCCTGAAAACTGGTCATGCGTAATTGCATATCGGTGAAATGCAGCTTAGTATGTAGACTCAGATTGTCAGAGCTAAAGAGTTACTAGTTTGTCTGCGGAGACCTCAATGGTCGAAACTACACGGGCGTAATAGTAACAAATACTTTTTGTTACCTACGCCTAACACCAACAATGTCTAAACGAAAGAAGGAGGAAAGTCTTATCCGCGCCAAGCGTATGGAGTTAGACACTCTAAAACCAGAATAGTATAACTTTGTGGAGGGGATCGGTTACCTCCACATACATGATCAGCGATACAAAGTTAAAGTCTTATTAGATTTGGGATCCAACATATTCCTTATCGATAAGGACCTTGTTGATAACCTTCGCATTCCCGCAGTAGAACGCAACAATACAGTTGGTATCTTAGCCTTTGATAGATCGTCAGCTACCTCAAGAGGGAAGTGTTATACTCTCCCTATTAAATTGGAAATAGGAAAGAACCAACACATCTCTGAAGTGTCATGTGAAGTGGCTAAGGCAGGTCATTACAGAATGATAATTCCATTTGGTTGGTGGCATCATGAACACCCAGTATCTCACATAAAAGATGCAGAAAATTGCACTTTCTCCCCAAAATGTTGTGAAAACTGTTTGGAGGAAGTCAAAGGAATAGCGGACATATTCGAATATGATGAATGGGTACCTCAGGATCCTAATATGTGCTATATTGGAACAATCGGAGCGATTGAAAATATGGTGCAACTCGAATCATTAGCGAAGGAGTAGTGGCATTACAGACATGTGTTTTAAGCCCGGACGGCAGAAAAGGTAGCTCCAAGACGGACATTCGATTACGCAATCAAGTTGATTTCAGGATCAACTGCCTCCTGGGAACTGATATATCCACTATCCGAAAAACAGCTTAAGGCTTTACGGGAATACTTGGAAACAATGATCAAATAAGGAAAGATCACGCAGAGTCAATCGCCAGCAGGAGCACACATATTATTCATACCTAAGCCTGATGGCAGACTATGCCTAGTTGTGGATTACGGAAATCTAAACATGATTACCATCCTCGACAAACATCCCTTTCCACTAATATCCGACCTAAGAGATAGAGTAGCTGGCACAAAGATATTCACTAAGTTAGACTTTAAGAACAGTTACCACTTGATTAGGATAAAGGAAGGAGATGAATGGAAAACGGTATTCCGTACAAGGTACGGATACTATGAATATAAGGTTATACCTTTTAGATTAGTTAATGCTCTGGCAACCTTCCAAGACATGATGAACCAAGTACTCAAAGAATACGTGGATGTTGGAGTTGCATGTTATTTTGACGATATTCTCATCTACTACAAGGATGAAAAGGAAGATATCGAAGCTGTTAAAAGAGTTTTACAAAGTCGGTCAGAATTTCAATTAGCGGTCGATGGGCTGTATATGAGCACAAGCAAGGTGGAATCTATAATAGTTTGGAAAGCACCTAAGTCCGTTAGAGAAGTACAAGTTTTTATTGGATTCGCTAACTTCTACCGACATTTTATAAAAAACTTGTTGACTATTTGCAAACCTATAACCGAGACCTTACAAAGACATCCAAAAAAATTCAAATAGGGAGTGGAGCAGGATATGGCGTTCAAAGAATTAAAACACCGATTCACCACAGCTCCCACACTCCACCATTTGTTTTCAGAAAGGGAAAGGGTGGTGGAAACCGATAGTAGCCATTTCGCACTCAGTTGCGTTCTTTCTCAATATTTTGAGAAAAGATTATATCCAGTGGCTTTCCATTCTGAGAAAGTAAACTCCACAGAGCGAAATTATAAGATTCATGATAAGGAACTTCACGCAATCCGCGAAGCATTTAAGGAATGGAGACACTATTTGATCAGGACAGAAAACTGATTACACTATTTACCGACCATCAGAACCTATAATACTTCCTCACCTCAAAAGTCTACAGTGGCAGTCAAATTCAATGGGCTCGGAAATTGGTAGAATACAATTTTTGCATTGTATAACAACCAGGTACAAAAAGGTTGGAAAGCCTGACACATTAAGCAGAAGGCCGGAGTACTGTTCTGGGGAGGGAGCTACGCATCGCGAACAAAGAATCTTGAAACTGCAAGGTTTCTTGGCATCACTGGTAGTGAGGGTAGCTGATGAAGGAGAAGACTGGGATAGAGATAAGGATTTGGATTTGGAACCACAAAGAGGAGGAAAGGAACCCGTGATTAGAGTCAAGAGACTGAGCAAAAAAGCATGCTCACCAACAAAGAACTCGAGAATGGTGGCAGTACATAACCTGCATGCTATAGAGGATGACATTGTTCCGAAATATGGACAAGCATTAATAAGGACGGGTATAGCCGTAGGATTACCAGAAGGAACTTACAGAAGAGTTGCTCCCAGAAGAGGATTACCGGTCTGAAGAGGACTCTCCACCGGTGCCAGAGTAATCGATGCCGACTACATCGGAGAACTCAAGGTCATACTGTTCAACCATAAAAATGCGCAGTACCAGATGAGAATGGGCAATTGCATAGCTCAACTGGTTGTAGAAAAAATCAACACCGCAGATATTACGGAAGTAGACGACTTGGAAGAAACAGAAAGAGGAGCCACGGGATTCAGAAGCAGCGACATAGTGACAAGATCGTTGATCAGAAAAGAACAGGAACCTAGCATCAGCTACCTACCGGCATTAGCAAAAGACAGCGAATATTGGTATGATATTTCGAAAGTACCAGAAAAGGTTCTAATGTCAAATGCTATTATACTCCAAAAGGGTATGAAGCAGTTTAACCTGGAATTCTTAAACAAGATACATCCAGCTATCGGAACAGACATAGCATGGAGGTAATGGAGGGAAGAACTCATTAGGATGTGAGACGAAGGAAAGGATTTTCCCAAGGATTTGACCTTAACCGACAATCTGCTATACTATAAGCAAAGACTGCTTGTACCAGACAGTCAGTCACTATACACTAAGATCATGGAAGGATGTCACAATGCCAAAGTGGCGCGATATTTCGGACAAGAAAAACCCTTGGATATCATTATGTGTGACATCTATTAGAAAGGACTTGCAGTATGGGTCAACGATTACGTATGATCCTACAATGAATGCCAACATAATAAACTGCCTAGAAATGCCAAGTACAGATTGCTGCAACCGTTACAAATACCCTACACGGCATGGGCATCTATCTCAGTAGACTTCATCACACAACTACTAGGGAAACAGGGGTGTACTCAAATAATGGTAGTAGTTGATAGATTCACGAAGATGGCACATTTCATCAGGCTACGGACATCGGCTACTGCCAGAGATGTCTCAAACGCATTCCTGAAAGAGGTATGGAGGCTGCACGGCCTGCCTACCAAAATTGTGTCAGACATGGAGTCAAAGTTCGCAGTAGAATTCTGGGAATCCCGCTGTAAAGCGCAGGAAATTAAGTGAAGAATGTCAACAGCATACCACCCTCAAACTGACGGACAGACCGAAAGGACCAACTAAGTGCGGGAAGGATACCTGGGCGGTTTTGTCAACTATAATCAGGATAACTGGTATCAGCTACTACCCTTTAGCTGAACATGCCTATAACAACTCCGCGACCAATGCTCACTGGAGGTCAATATTCTATATGAACTACGGATTCCATCCACTGACAGAGTAGATGAAGGAGCAGGAAGCTCAAAATTCAGGAGCGACACTCTATGCAAACTGAATTAAGACGATACATGAACAAGCAAGCGGGTCGTTAGAAAAGATATGAGAAGGAATGTGGAAATATTATGACCAAAAAGCACGAGAACAGCCAGACTTCAAGAGCGGGAACAGAGTAATGCTAAACGCTAAGAACATTTGGACCCGGCGAAAATCAACGAAGATAAGTCCAAAGCTATACGGTGCTTTTCAAATCGTGGCAAAGCGCGGATCATGAGCCTTCAAGCTCAACATATTCGATCGATGGAATATTCACCCTGTATTCCATGTCGCACTATGGAATCCTATTGTAAAGCAGTTGATTATAATCGCCAACAACCCCCTAGAGAACCAGAGGATATTAACATAGATCTAGAATGGGAGGTTGAAAAAATAGTAGGAGGCGAGATTCACTCTTACAGAAAATGGGTATGCAGTCGCTATCAAGAGAAGCATGAACGGTGGTACTTCATCAAATGGCAAGGGTGTTCAGAAGATGAGAACACAAGGGAGCCAGCTACCGGTATAGAAAATGTGGAGGAAGTTGTGGAAAACTTTGATATTTAAAATCTGGACATGCTAGGAAAAGCAGAAGGAAGATAGTGAGGAAAAGGTTTTCCTGCCGTGGCCAAGTAAACATGGGAGGTTTTTCACCCTGACCCCACTGAGTCTTAAAATATATTTAGAAAAAATTATAAAAGGTTATAATGGCATTCGAGGCAAAGCCTGGTATAAGGGAGCTCATGTTAGGCATATGGAAATCTGAGACACGTACACAGACCCACAGTAGGGTAACTGCGCACAGAGCCTCAATTGTCCGGAGTGCTAACACCCCCCTCCAGCACCCTCATGGGGCCCATATGTCATTAGCGAGATTTCAAAAGTTGCGTCCCATAACTAGATAGTCACATCAATGAAGCCTACTTCATAACACCATATACATCGCTGCCGTCCCTCCGACTGCATGCTGTTTGCAGGGTATATGAGAGGAGACCTTTTGCGACATCTGGAAAGTAGAAGGGAAGAATTCTGTCAGAGGCATATTGAGTTAGTCGGCTTCAGAGTTAGACTTTGAAAACTATAAGCCCAAAGTGATGGGACATTTTTGGCGAAATACTCCAAGAGGATGTCCCAGTAGCAGAGGCTATTAGGGGCATACCGAATCCACCCATACCCTTCTGAGATTAGCTGTAGGTTGGTTGCTCCTAGTAATAGGACCCCTCTATGGAGGCCAGTAGACCAATGGGAAGCACACTCAGAATGGAAGATCTAGATAAGTCAGAGCTCCTTAAGATGTTGACATGTTGGGTTCGGACTTCCGATTGGCACTAGGTGGCCCGGCATGAACTTGATCACTTCATGGCTGAAGAGACTCCAGGAATGATAGTCAACTAGACTAGAGTAATATAATAGTCTATGTGGACAACTAAGTTAGAGGCCGCTGTTTGGTACAACAAATAGTGCAGTCATCGCAACTGAGGAATACAATTCCATAACTGTAAAAGGGTGTGATAAGTTTCAGGGTCAAACGGTGTTCACACTTATAAGATTCTGGACATTTGCGTAGTAAAACCAGGATGGTACTGCAGGGACATAGCAGTTAGAAGTAGTCCGCGAACACTGAGATGCGGGATATGAATATCGGAGTCCCTCCCGAGCTTTACAGATATTATCAAGCAATGGAGAACAGATCTTATTAATATAATATTGTCTCACACTTTAAATCTTTACTTTACCTATTTTATCGAGATACACCTTCCTTGTCAGATTCTCCAATCGAAGATCTTTTGGCCTACATCCCTCAGTTATATACTTGAGTTTGGCGTCCGCCTAACACATGCCCACATGGCCTAGTAGTCAACAGTACGAAGTTCTGCAACTCATCAGGTGGCGGCCTGCTACCCATGTGCAAGCAAGTAACTATACCGAAGAAGTTGGGACATAGCAATGCAAGATTTACCTGATAACTATACACGAGAGGTGGACAACCGACATGGGGCATTCCACCTACCACACCAGTCTGAGTCGTATTATACATATGTACTATCTTGCCTTCAGCCCAGATTGTGGGCTAGCAATAACCCGCTTTGGTGCGCAAGGCCCCTCTGAGGTAGCTGGACAGATAACTGAAACCATAAGGGAAAGGATCGGTGAAGGCGGGAACCAGACAAATGGGGAGTAAATTGGCTAATAACAGCCCAAAGGTCTGCTATGAGCCTAGGTTTGACATGTTGGGGGAAGGCATCCAGCTTGAAAACTGGTCGTATGCAATTGCGTATCAGTGAAATGCCACTTTATATATCAACTCAAATTGTTAGAGCTAAAGAGGTACTAGTTTGTCTAAGGTGACCACAATTGTCCAAACTATGCGGGCATTGTAACAAACAACCTGTTACCTACACCCAACATCTACAATGCCTAATCGCAAGAACCGAAAAAGTTTTATCCACGCTAAGCGCATGGAATTACATACTCCAAAACTAAAACGATACTACTGTCTGCAAGGGATTTCTTACCTCCATATACACGATAACTGTTACAAAGTTAAAGTCTTGTTAGACTCGGGATCCAAAGTGTTCCTCATCACAAAGTACTTAGTTGAAGACCTTCATGTTCCAATAGTGGAATACAACAACCAGGTTCATATTTTAGGCTTTGACAGATTATCGGCCGCCTCCGGAGGGAAGTGTTATACCCTGCCTGCAAAATTGAAAATAGGAAAGAACTGATACATTTTTGAAGTTTAGTGTGAAGTGGCTAAAGCAGGTCACTATGGGATGATAATTTCTTTTGGTTGGTGGCATCGTGAACACCCAGTGTCTCACATAGAAGATGCAAAAATCTGGACTTTCTCTACAAAATATTGCGAAAACTGTGTGGAAGAACATGAAGGAATAGCGAATATGGTCGAATATGATGAATCAGTCACTCGGGACCCAATCCTTACTGTATCAGACGGATCAGAGCCATCAAACATATGGTGAAACTCGAATCATTACCAAAAGAATACTAGCATTACCTACCTTTCCTTGTAGCCCAGATGGCAGAAAAACAAGCACCAGGACGAACCTTCGATCATGAGATTAAGTTGATTCCGTGATCAACTCTTCTGCAGGGACCAATATGTCCACTATCGGAAAACCAGCTTCTGGTATTAAGAGAATATTTGGAGACAATGATCAGACAGGGAAAGATTACTTGAAGTCAATCTCCTACAGGAGTACCTATATTATTTGTACCTAAACCAGATGGTAGATTATGCCTAGTTGTGGACTATCGAAATCTAAATAAGATTACTATTATCAACAAACATCCCCTTCCACTAATGTCTGAACTTCGAGACCAAGTAGCCAGTGTGAAGATCTTCACCACATTATACCTTAAAGACAGCTACTACTTGATTAGGATTAAGGAAGGAGATGAGTGGAAAACGGGATTCCGGACTTTACACGGGTACTACAAATATAAGGTAAAGCCATTTCGATTAGTCAATGCTCCAGCAATATTTCAAAATATGATGAAGCAAGTACTTAAGGAATACTTGGACATGGGAGTTGTATATTACCTCGACAATATCCTTATATATTCATAGGATGAGAAGGAACAAGCTGTAGCTATTCAAAGGGCATTACAAAGTCTATCAGACCTTCAATTAGCAGTATCGCTAAAGAAGTGGACCTTCCATGCCAAAGAGGTAGCCTTTCTGGGCTATATGGTGGCGGTCGACTGGTTGTCAATGAGCACCCGCAAGGTGGAATCCATAATGGTGTGGAAAGCACCTAAGTCGGTCAGAGAAGTGCAAGTCTTTGTTGGATTTGCTAACTTCTTCCAACAATTTATAAAAAACTTCTCTGCTATTTTTAAGACAATAACTGAAACATTACAAGGAAACCCAAAAAGCATTAAAGAGGGTGTTGAGCAGGATACGGCTTTTGAAGAGCTGAAACATTGATTCACTACAGCTCCCATACTCTACAACATTATTCTGGAAAGAAAAACAGTGGTAGAAACAAATGCTAGCGATTTTGTACTCAGTTGCGGCCTTTCTCAATACATTGAAAAATGGCTACATCCAGTAGCATTCCATGCAAGAAAATTAAACTCCGCAGAGCGCAATTATGAAATTCATGATAAAGAACTTCTCGCAAACCTCAAAGCATTTAAGGAATGGAGACACTACTTAATCAAGATGGAAAAACTGATTACAGTCTTTATGGACCATCAGAACCTACAATACTTCCTCACCTCAAAATTCTGGAGTTGCTGTCAAATTCGATAGGCTCAAAAGCTTGTGGAATAAATTTTGGCATTGTATACTGACCAGGCACGACGGGCGGAAAGCCTGATGCACTAAGGAGATAGCTGGAGTACTATCCTAAAAAGTGAGCTATGCATTGCCAACTAAGAACTTTGAAGCTAGAAAGTTACTTCATATCACTACTAGTGAGGATAGGCGATAAAGGATAAGACTGGGATGTAGACAAAGATCTAGATTGGGAATCTCGACGAGGTATAAAGGAGCTTATGATTAGGGTTAAGAGATTGAGCAAGATAGCATACTTGATGACAAAGGGCTCAGGAATGGGGACAGGATATGATCTCTATACCATAGAGGATGAGATTGACCCGAAATATGGACTAGCATTAATAAGGATAGGTATAGTCATGGGGCTACCCAGAGGAACTTACAGAAGAGTTGCCTCAAGAAGCAGGTTGGCAGTCTGAAGCAGAATCTCCACCAGAGCATGAGTAATCGATACCGATTACGCTGGTGAACTCAAGGTCATACTATTCAACTATAAGAATGAGGACTACCATATAAGAATCCACGATCACATAGCTCAACTGGTGGTAGATAAAGTCAACACCTCAGACGTGATGGAAGTAGATGACTTGGCAGAGACAGAAGGGGAGAATGCGGGATTCGGAAGCACTGACATAGCAACAAGATCCTTGATCATGAAAGGCCTGGAACCTGGCATCAATTGCCTGCAGGCATCGGCTAAAGTCAATAAACACTGGTATAATATTTCCAAAGTACTTGAGAAAGTTCTAATGTCAAACGCTATAATACTCTGAAGGGGCATGAAGCAGTTTAATCCTGAATTCTTAAGCAAGATACAAGCAGCTATTGAGTCGGACGTGACTTGGAGGCAATGAAGGGAAAAACGCATTAAGTTCTGAGATGAAGAAAAGGATTTTTCCAAGGATTGGACCTTAACCTAGGATCTGCTATATCATAAGTAAAGACTATTTGTACCAGATAGTCAGGCACTACATACTAAGATCACAGAAGGATGTCACGATGCAAAAGTCACAAGACATTTTGGACCTGAGAAACCTTGGAAATTATTATACAGGACTTCTATTGGAAAGGACTTGCGGCATGAGTCAACGACTACATACGATCATGAATAAATGCCAACATAACAAATCCTCTCGATACACTAAGAATGGATTATTGCAACCACTGCAAATACCCTCCACAGCATTGGTATCCATCGCAGTAGCCTTTATCACACAACTACCCATCTCACAAGGATGTACTCAGATAATAGTAATAGTTGATCAGTTTACAAAGATGGTACATTTCATCAGATTACAGATACTAACTACTGCTAAAGCTATCAGAAACTCATTTCTGAAAGAGGTCTGGAGGCTACAGGTCTACTAACCGAAATTGTGTTAGATATGGACTCAGAGTTTACAAGAAAAATCTCGCAATCGCTGGGCAAAGTGCGCGAGATTAAGGGAAGAATGTCAACGGCATACCACCCTCAAACAGACAGGCAAACTGAACGTACCAACCAAGTGTGGGAAGGATATCAGCGAGGTTTTGTCAATGATGATCAGGACAATTGGTATCCGCTGCCTCCACTAGCTGAACATGCCTATAACAAGTCTGCAACCAACACTCATGGGATATCACCATTCTATGCGAACAGTTTCCATCCACAGACAGAGTGGATGAAGGAGCAAGAAGCTGAAAGTCCAGTAGCAACACTCTATGTGAACTGGATTAAGGCAATACATGAACAAGCATGAGGGTCACTAGAAAAGACAAGGGAAGGAATATCAAAATATTATCACCGGAAAGCACGACAACAGCCGGACTTCAAGATTGGGGACAAAGTAAGGTTAAACGCAAAGCACATTTGCACCTGACGGAAATCAAAGAAGCTAAGTCCCCAGCTTTGCATTCCTTTCCAAACTTTTGAGAAATGCGAATCACCAGCATACAAGCTCAATATATCCGACTGATGGAACATTCACCCCATATTCCATGTCTCACTATTGAAACCCTATTGCGAATCAGTTCATGATAATAGCCAGCAACCCCCTAGAGAACCAGAAGACATTGACGGCAATCTACAATGTGAGGTTGAATAAATAGTAAGAAGTGAGATTCTCTCTCACAGAAAACAGGTACATGACCAGTATCAAGAGAGGTGGGCACTGTGGTACTTCGTCAACTGGCAAAAGTGTTGGGAAGATGAGAACACATAGGTGCCAGCTACCGGTATGGAAAACGCAGAGGAAGTTGTGGAGAATTTTGATAATGAAAATCCAGACATGCCAGTTATGGCAGATGTCTGATAGTGAGGAAAAGGTTTTCCTACCGTAGCCAAGTAAACTTGGGAGGTTTTTTACACAGACTACTCTGAGTCTTAAAATGTATTTAGAAAAGTATAAAAAGTTATAAAGGCATTCAAGGCGAAGCCTGGTAGGAGGGAAGTCATGTTAAATATATAGATATCTGAGACATGTACACAGACCTGCAGTAGTGTAACTGCGCACAGAGCCTCAATTTTCTAGAGAGCCAAAACCCCCCTCTGGCTCGCTTATAGCGCCTGCAGGTTATTAGTGACATTTCGAGAGTTGTGTCCTGTAACTAAGATATCGCATCAATGAAGCCCACTTCATAACACCATATACATTACCGCCATCCATCCGACTACCTGCTGTGCACAGGTTATATAAGTGGGAACTTTTGGCGACAGCTGGAAAGTGTAACGGAAGAACTCCGTCAGAGGTGCATGGAGATAGTAGGATGCAAAGTTAGGCTTCTGAAACTATGGGCCAAAGGTGATGGGACATTTTCGGCGAAATACTCAAAGAGGATGTTTCAGTATCAGAGGCTACTCAGGACATACCGAATCCACATATACCCTTCTGAAATCAGCTGTATATTGGTTGGTCCTAGGAATAGGATCCCTCTACAGAGTCCCGTAGACCAAGGGGAAGCATGCTCAGAATGGAAGATCTAGATAAGTTGGAGACCCCTAAGACATTGACACATTGGGCTCGGACTTGCAATTATCACTATGTGGCCTGGCATGAACTTGATCACTTCATGACTGAAGGGACTACTAGAATGATAGTCAATAAGATACAAGTAATATAATAGCCTATGCAGATAACTAAGTTGAAAACCGCTGCTTTGTATAACAAATGGTGCAGTCATCTCAGTGGAGGAGTACTATTCCGTAACCGTGAAAGGGTGTGATAAGTTTCAGAGTCAAGCCGTGTTCACACTTATAAGATTCTTGACATTTGCATATTAAAAGCAGAGTGGTACTTTTAGAGACATAGTAGTTTGAAGTAGTCTGTGAATACTCAGATACGGAATATAAATATCGAAGTGCCTCCCAAGCTTTACTGACAACATCAAGTAACGGAGAGGAGATCTTATCAATATAATATTGTTCACCTGATAAATCTTTACTTTACCTATTTTATCACGACAAGCCTTCTTCGACAGATTCTCTGAACAAAGATTTTTGCCTACGTTCCTCCATTATACTCGAAATTAGTGTCTGCCTAACACTTGGCAGTGTGACTGTAGTTTTCCAGATCTGCTGGATTCCATTGCAAATTGGTCTCCAAAAATTATAATCCTTTCCCCAATCTCTACAGGTTTGTGTGGATTCCTCCTCTTAGCTACCACTCTGTTTGATCTTGCTCCAGCTAATCGTAATGCTTGGTATGCCACATTTCTCATTTCCTGGTGTCGATTGTAGTAATCATCAGATGCGGGTACTGTTATAGAGTTGACTTTATAGTTGTCGAGTAGCTGGTATTCTCATCCATACACTGCCTTGTATAGGGACATTCTAATAGTATCGGAGTGACCTGCATTGGAGTAAGCTTTCACTTCAGGAAGGGTGGTAAGCTTGTTGGTCTGGTGTGTGTTAATAACATTCCTTAATGCTGTTTTCAATTCTCTAATCTTTCTTTCCACTTGTCTATGGGTCTGCTGGTGGCCAGGCATAGGCATAATGTGTTCACCTCTCATCGTCTTCCAGGTCCGTTTCCAAAACTTAGAGGTAAACCGTGAATCAGCATCGCTAACAATTGACGTAGGTATTCCATTAGGGGTAAAAATGTTGAGCGGGAGCAACTCCATTGTCGAAATTGCACTACCGTTCACTGATGGCAGCGTTAGCCAGCTGAAACCGACTGCTCTATCCACCACTACCAATACTGAATCATGTCCTCTTAGCTTGGTAAAGCGGTCCATGAAATCAATAGGGTAGCTAGAAAATATCTCTGAGAGAAAGGGAAGTGAAATGATATTGCCTGTGGGCAATGCAGCCTGTTCTTGATTCTGTTGGCATATCTCACACTGCTGAACATTATCTCTGAATTCCTTCCTCATCTCCGGCCAATAGATGTATTCCGTTGCGTATCTGAGGTTTCAATCGCCGCTATGGTGTCCTTTATTATGTATTTTCCTATCATCAGTTCCCTCCGCATTTCTCCATTTACTCCATGACCTTTTGAAATGTATGGGCAATCTTCTCCTCTCCTTATGGTAGTGTAGAGTAGACTATTACATATTTTGTAATGTTGCATCATTCCGTTTCGTGAAGCGTGGTTGGAATCCTTCGCTAGCTAGTAGATAGGGTCATTCCTGTATCCTTTAACTATCTGTTCCCTCTAAATGTTTTTCATATCATCCACTTCTTGAATGATATTCCATTCATCCACCACCCTTTCCAATACTGTTACCTTCTTTTCTTCCAGTATCTCATATACTTTGTAGAGCTCTAACTTTTTATAGGGTAGGGAGGGTGGTTCAACTACTGGAACCTCATTCATGTATGCAAGGATTCCTCCATTGAGGGGTTTGACATGAGAATACTCAGGGCACTTGGAGTCATGACATTTGGTAGTGGAGGTGCTATAGCCAAAAGACTTTTCGACGTGCTCTTTGATGGCTCGAATATCGAAGTGGGGATGTGGTGAATTGGTATTCTTGTTATTGTTATCACGGCCAGTGTTTGGTGAAGTTTCGATGACCAGTAGGCTGCTACATGTTGAGCCAGTGCAGGTCTTTGTTTTGGGTTTCAATTCCTCATGGTCAGGACTGAAAGGTATATTGCAGAATGCCCCATGCATTGATGCATGTTCAAGTTCCTCCTCACTCCTACCACTAGTGTAGCTTCAATGGTCTCCCCAATCATTTCGGGGTTCACTATTTTTGTAATCATCTGCATCTAGCTGTGCTTGCTCCTGGCTGCAGTTGTTTCCGCATTCTGAATGAGCACCAACGTGCTCCACTGTGAGAGGTTCGAATTGAGACATTTCAGGTTTGGTAGTAGGTTCTTCGCAAGAAAGAAAAGATGAAATAGGTGAGGAAGTAGGTAGATTGTCTTCTTATGTGGGATCGTTTGCAGTATGTGGGTAATCATCATTCTCATCATAAAAATGGGATACTGCATCTGCTACATAGTTCTATCTTCCTGGTTTGTACACTATTTTGGTGTCATATTTCCCAATGTACCCTCTCCATCGCAGTTGTTTTTTGGTAGGTGTAGTGCTCGTCTTGAGATAGGTTAGAGGTAGATGATCTGTAACGATGGTAAACTAGCTTCCTGCATGTGATGGAATGCTATCAGTGCATCAACTATCGCTAGGGCTTTATTGTCAGTTGTGCCATAATTTATTTGGGCATTAGAGAATTTCCTGCTATGAAGAGAAGCAGGTCTGGCATTCTCTAGTATTTCTCCTTGTCTTACCCATACTCCTATACCTGTGTTGGATGCATCAGTTATTAGCCATATTAGAAGTGATGAATCTTATTGTAATAGTTTTATAACCTCATATTTTGAAACAATTCACTTAACATTTTCCATGGCTTGATCCTGGGTGGCGGTCCATACAAATTCTGCCATTCTGGTGAGTTCTGTTAAGGGTGATGTAATGGTTGTAATGTGTGGCCAAAACTGACTGATGTAGTTTACCTTTCCTAGAAATTCCTGTAACTGTTTCTTGGTCTGTGGCGTGGTTCATTCTTCGATCTTCACTATTTTTTTCTAGTGCTGGTGAGAGTCCTTCGTCATTGATAACTTGGCCTAACACTTCTGTGCTGGCAGTGAAGAATTCTGACTTCTTCCTACTTGCTTAGAAATAAGCTTCCTTTAATTTGTCATAAATTATGGATATGTGTTTCAAATGTTTAGACTCTGTATCGGAAAAGATGAGTATACCATCAATGTATACCCACACGAAACGTCCCAAGTAGTCAGCAAACAGATCGGATATTATGCGCATGAATGTTCCAGGAGCATTCGTATCTCCTTGCAGAATAACCTTTCTAACAAAATATCCAAATGGTGTTTTGAAAGTGTTTTTGCTCACATCCTGGGGTTCCACTCTTGTTTGGAAATAGGCATTACTAAGATCAATTTTGCTTCGGTAACTTGCCTTTTCCAGAGCTTTTAGGATCATCATTTGGTTAGGAATGGTTTCAACATCCTTGATTGTTATCTTGTTCCTAGCCGTGTGCTCCACCAATGGCCTCATGCATTTCTTATCCTGTTTTTCCTGTGCAAACATGGGAGCTGCCAATGAAACTACTTGTCATGCTATAATTTCTGCTTTCTCTTTTTCCCTCAGGCATATGCTCATGTCTGTTGTCCATTGTTCCAGTATTGAATAGGTGGGTAATGAGCGCTGCTCTTTTCCTGGCTGTAGGTTTATCTTATGATTGATCTTCCTTAAGGGTGGTAGATTTTCTGGTATTTCCTCCGGAAACACTTCCAGGTATTGGTACATGACATCTTCAGTGCTAATCACAGCTGCTCGGATCATGCCACTAGTAGGTGTGCAAACAATTTGAATGTTCTGTTTTGAAAACGGAATAGCTAACTTGCCACATTCGATATAGGCTTGATGTTGTTTCAGGAAAGGCATACCTATCAGAGTATCATATTTTGCTAGGTTGCGAACTAACATCCTAGTTCCTGGTGCACTCAATTTTTCTGCTGATATGTTTACAGTAAATTCTTTATGACTTTCAGACTGTGATCCTTTCATAGCTAGGTGTATCCAGATTGGTGTCTTCAATTCTTAACAAGGAATTCCATGTGTGGTCACAAAAGTGTTGCTAAGCACATTGGCTCCTATTGATCTGGTATCACACAGGACTCTGGCTTCTTTGCCATTGATATGCATTGTCCCTTCAATGGTGTCATGAGGTTTAACATTTGTCAGTCTAGCAGCTATCGCGAGAATGTCTTCTTCTTTTTCCTCTATTTCTATGCCATTGATAAACACATCTTCTGCTAGATTTTCCTGTTCAGCTCTATTGGAAATGACTTCTTTCTTCACCTTTGCTTTGCCCTTGCCTTTGCCCTTGTCATCTCTGCTGGGACAATCTCTTGCTAGATGTCCTTTACCTTAGCAGGTATAGCAAAGACCTTTTTCTTTTCATTCCTCAGGCTTGCTGTAAGGCTTGTTGTTCGCTTTTGGATTGTTGTTTCGTCCTTGTTGTTTGGAAGTGAATTCTTTGGCTGATTTCACAAACTTCTCTTTCCCATAAGTGCTAGTACTTTTTAGGATAGCATCTATGCTCTATGCATTTTCTATAACTTCCGTGATAGTATCTGTTGCAGCATACTGTAATTCTGCTTCCTGTTGTAACCTAGAATGCATGCTCTTGAAAAACTATTGAATAAAAGCATAATCGCTTATGGTATTTTCAGGTAGGCGATATCGAAACATCAGTAAATCGGTGGCTATGGTTGATATTCTCTGTATTTTGCCAGTATGTACTTGCATGATTTCATGGAACTTGTGATAGGTATTGCCTTTATATTTTGAAGATTAGAATCTTTCTCACAGAAACCCAACAAGGTCTTCGCTTATCATGTCTTTACCGAATTGCTCAGCTGCCTGAAAAGCTCCTTCCTGAGCTTGTCCTTCAGTATAGAGAATCCCATAGTTTCCTCTGCCAGCCTTGCTAGTTTGTAGTCCAGTTAGGCATAGATATAACTGTACTGAGTTATACCATCTATCGAACGCTTCTAGTTTGAGCTCATCTCCTTCACCTGTAAACTTATTAGGTGAAGGTACCTTGATACTGAGTTTGGCTGTAACAACAGGATTTGGCCTTGGAGTCTGTGGTCTTAGAACACCTGCCTCTAGAGCGTCTGGTCCCACTGGACCTGTTTCTGAAGCCTTGTCATCTGATCCTTCATTACTATCCGAACTACCTGGATCATTGCTTAGTAGTGCTAGAGATACTCATATACCTGTCGGCTTTTGTGGAGACTCTGTGTACCCTCCGGCAGTAGTGGTTCACGGTTCTGGTAGTTGTTGTGATGATTCTCCTGCTGATTGTTCAGCAGCGTCTCTAGCTAACAGCTGAGCAGCTGGGTCGCTTGTTCCTTTCTCTTTTGCTGGAGTCTTTGTAAACTATACTTTAGAATCTCTGGTGCACTGTTTAGATCCTTTCTTATAGGCCTTTCCCTTGCTTGGTCCTGGAATGCCTTCTCTCTTGATAACTTGTTGAAGTTAAAAAAATGTAACAGCCTCTCAGGAGATGCAGTAAACGTAGAGTTAACAGACTGTGTTTTTTACCGAAGATGGTAACTAGTGAATCAAAGTCTTGAGGCTTTGACCGAGGTTGCTGAATAGACCCCTTACAGTATCGAGACTACTGAAGTCTTAGAGATATTTAGTGGATCTCAACTAAAGATTCTCGAAGCGAACTGAAGAAGTAACTGTTCAACTCATTATATTGAAAACTCTCTCTGTCAAAGTCTGCCTCTTCTAACTTGAAGAATAGCAGTCTTTAAATGCACCTCTTAGGCTACCGAGAGCCTTATTCTCATAACCTGTAAGGCTCCAAAATGGTAGCCTTGAAACCAAATATAAAACATATAAAGTATCAAACCAATACCCAAAACCAAACATAAAACATATAAAGTATCAAACCAATACTCAAAACCAAACATAAAACATATAGAGTATCAAACCCTATACTATCAGGCTAGAGGCACACCTTATTTCCTGTAACAAATTCAAAATACAAACAGTATCAACTGATACCTGAAAATTCTAAACCAGTAACAAGTACCAGTTACACTTACTGGCAGCCTATAAGGAAGTGGTTATCTTGTTTGCCCATTCTTTCCTGAATTGAAGGGATGTAGGAACAGTGATTGGGGTACTAGAAGTCGCTTGTACATAGAATACTGTAGATGAGGGAGTAAAGTTGGCTGTTAGAGCAAGAGCTGGGACTTGAACTTGGGCAGGACATGAGAGCAGTCATACTTTTGATTTTTAAAGAGAAGTCTTTGATGGTCAATTTCAAAAAAGGGAAGATTTGAGCCTGCAACTGTGAGGTCTGAGTTGTTATATTGAAGATTTGGTCCTCTTGAGACTCAATAGAAATAATAGCCTACTGTTAGGTATATGGAAATCTGAGACAAAGTGCACAGACCTCACAGTAGGGTAACTGCGCACAGACCTGTGATTTACCAGAGCCAACATTCTACTCCGGCTCCCTTACAGGACCCATGTGTCATTAGCGAGATTTTACGAGTTGTTTCCCATGACTAAAGTGTCACATCAATGAAGTCCACTTCATAACACTATATACACCACCACCGTCCCCCTGACTACATGTCGTTCACAAGATATATGAAGGGGGACCTTTTGTAATACCTGTAAAGTAGAACACAAGATATCCATCAGAGGTGTATTGAGACAGTAGACTTCAAAGTTTGGTATCTTAATTATGGGCTGAAGGTGACAGGACGTTTTCGGTGACAGACTTCTATACGATATCCCAGTGGCAGAGGCTACTAAAGACACACCAAATCTACCTATGCCCTTTTAAGATCAGCTATAGGTTGATTGGTTCTAGTAATGAGACACCTCTACAGAGGTTAGTGAACTAAGAGGAAGTACACTCAGCCAGAAAGACCTAGATAAGTCAATGACCCTTAAGACATTGACATGTCGCACTTAGACTTGTGATTGGCACTTGGTGGCCTGGCATGAAACTGATCACTTCATGACTGAAAAGACTAATAGAATAATGGTCAACAAGACTAAAGTAATATAATAGTCTATGTAGATAACTAAGTTAAAGGCCACTGCTTGGTATAACAAATAGCACAATCATCTCAATGGAAGAATACTATTCTGTAACTGTGAAAGGGTGTGAGAAGTTTCTGAGTCAAATGGTGTTCACACTTATAAGATTCTGAACATTTGCATATTAAAACCAGAGTAGTACTTCAGAGGCATAATAGTTAAAAGTAGTCCATGAACACTCAAATGGGGGATATAAATATCGTATTGCCTCACCAGCTCTACAGACATTACCAAGTAACAGAGAAGAGATCTTATCAATATAAAATTGTTTATAATTTAAGTCTTTACTTCACCTATTTATCACGACAAGCCTTCCTTGACAGATTCTCAGAACAAAAGGATTTTGTCTATATCCTTCAGTTATACTAGAGTTTGGCATCTGCCTATTACCTATACTATAGAACATATTCGAAAAATCAGGGCAAGTTCCTCATCTAAGTAATCTTAGACTTCAATGTCAGTAATTGAGGTAGGAACTTGGGCAGCCTGAGCTAGAAGAGCCAATTCTATATTTTAGTCTCAGGATTGGATTGGATTGAGAGGGCCCGAGGAATGGGTTAGAGATTAAAAGGTAGAAAATTGGGTAGAAGTCTATGTTGAGGTTCATGAGGGGCTGAGCCTAGTGGAAGTCCTACAGTACTTGACAGTGTCTGTGGAGATGGTTGAGGGGGTCCATAGTAATGTCTATAACTAGGCAGAGAATGAGTTACTAGGTAAACCCAGATATCCTGTCTTCCCATAAAAAGTTTGAAAAAACTACCTATAGAAAATAATAGTTTTTAAAGCAACTAATAGAGTAAAGTAGCATAAACTGGCAAAAGTCCTGGTATTGAATTTTATTACTCAAGGATTTTCTAAGTCCTACCCAGAGAGTGGACAGACTTTCAGAAATTTCTGAAAAACAGCAGACAGGATTGGATAACCAAGGGAAACCTTTTTCTTTTTCTTAATTATCTTATGTATTTATTCTTTCACATGAAGGGTCAGGTATTGTCTGTTAACAAAATTAACCATGCACATCAATGGTGGGCAAATCTTTCACAATGATAACCCTACTTTCCTATCAACTAACCCTCATGAAAATAAAATAAAAATAAAAAAATATAAATACATAGCAGGAATTAATACTTGGTATGCCATCTATCAGCCTTAATGATTGCTTCTATTCTATCTACCATTGACCCTACCAAAGTATTAAAAACTTTTAGGTCCACAAGTTTCCAACAATAAATAATTGCTTCCTCAATTGCCTTTTGAACCTCATTGACAGAACTCATCATAAGATAGAGCTCAGGATAGTTCTCATGATGCTTATCTTTTATCAGAGACCAAATATTTTCTATGGAATTGAGATCTGAAGAGTAGGCAGAGATTTTCAAGAGAAGAACTACCTGCCCTCAGAGCCATCTCCTAAAGGGCAAGTGACTCTTAGCATTATCAGAGGATATTAAGGTAATGAGAAATTTCGCTATATCCCATTTGAGGCTTGTGTGACCCAAGAATTCTCTCCCTAGTAAACTCTGAGAGGTGATAAAAGGGGATAGGAATTTTGGCATGACAGCAAAGAATAGGAGACATAGTTTTTATAAAAAGAAGAAATTAGTGAGAATGGCTTCATTTTGGTTGATTTAGAAAATTTTCTTTATGTAGTGTTAAAAATGTATAGTGATGAGGAGGGTTGCCATTGCGATCAACAGCCACACGCAGTTAATTTTGTTAATGGTCAATATACAAACTCAAATGCAGTAATCAAACTCTGGCATGAACCAAACTTAAAAATCAAGTACAGTTGACAAATTAAAATCTCAACCTCCACTGCAGCCAACCTCCACTACAGCCAACCTCCACTACAGTCAACCTCCACTACAGCCAACCTCTACTACAGTCAACCTCCACTACAGCCAACCTCCACTACAGCCAACCTCCACTACAGTCAACCTCCACTACAGCCAACCTCCCCTGATCTCAAGAAAGTTTTCCTAAACGTGTATCGTAAAATGACTAAACATCTAATAAATGACTAAATATTTAATGAAACCAAACAGTCCACAACTGGGCAGCCAACTTCTAGCTAAGAGTCTAACTTGTTAAGCAAGCTGCCAATATTAAAGGAGTATAACTAACAAAAGGTAATCATATGTGAGAGAGTGATGAGGTGGAGCCATAGGCAATGGAGTAGGAGGGTCATATGGTGCAAGCCATGAAAGAGGAGCTGTACTAGGTAACCAGTGGCAGAGGCAGTAGGATTCCAGCCTGGAGAGAGATGGAAAGACCTCTAGGGTCCTGAATCGCATATGTGCTTAATGCTGTGTTCCCAGCCAGCAGAGTGATGAAAATCTGACCGCATGTAGACTGGCCACTCCCTAACCCAGGTGGAGTGGAACACAACCATGAATGAGGCAAGAGCTGATAAAGACCCCTAAGTAAGACATGATGAACTCTGAGGAGAAGAGCTTACCAGGGATCAAGGGAGAGGTGAAGAAGGGGCAAGAAGGCAGCAGGAAGCCTCTGGACAGTACCTTCAAGCCAGGAGAGGTGATGTTTCAATGGGAGAGCAAACAAAATCTGTCCCCCTCATGAGTGAAACCCATGGTATTGAGATTTCAATTACAAGGAAAATAGAAGTCGCGGAGCTTGGGATAACCAAAGGGAAATAACCTATTTATATATATACCCATTTCATATCACGTGAGACCTGCTAGCGCTCCTATCATACCTCCCCCCGCTAGATTCCTATACCACAACCCCTCCGCCTTCCTTGCCCCCTTTCTGATCTGCATGCGATGCTATGATATGACACCCACACGGCTTTCAGCGAACTACGACACGATTAGAAAATCCCCTATTTTCCCAGAATTCCCCTCCACAGCTCTTGCAACCCCCTCCCGAACGCAAACCCACCACCACCACCTAGCGCTTGGATAAAAAAATAGATTTCATACCATACTTCAGGCAATTACCCGGGCGTAATCAGATACCATACCACTATGCCACATCCATCCTCCGGGAAAGAATCTCAACGTATCACATCCCAACACCCACCCCTAGACGATAGAGTTTTCACACTGAGAAAAAGATTTACGAGACGTAACAATCGATCAAGGCAGTCTCCCGCACGCCGGTAAACCCCCTCGCCAGAACAAAATATATTCCACCGGGAGCCGTGCCCCGCGGATGGGTCTAGGTCCAAGCCAGTACTACTAGTATAAGCAGCTACCAATTCAATCCACAAATCACAAAAATCACAAAACATCACTCGCCCTCCCTCCACCCGATCCTCAAATCCGAGGCATAAACATACTCCCAGACCGCTGGAACCTCGGCCACCATATCACAAAAAAAAAATTAAAAAAATTAAAAAAAAGTTAAAAATTAAAATAAATAAAAGTAACACTCGTACCAAAAAAGGTCACGCGAAGCTCACGATTAGCTACCACTGATCGTGACTTAATGCGTCGACGGCAAACCCGACTGGGTGAGTTAATGTCTAGCATGATCTACAGGGTATCTCGCATGGCGGCTAACTGTACTGTACACGTACTCGAGTACAGTACGAAACCCGATGGATGGATCGCGTCATCCCTGTTCAGATCCCGATGGGGGCGAATTTGGGCGGAAGAAACCGGGGTTGTGGAACATTGCTTGCTTGGGGTGTCACCGGCGGTACCGGTACTCGTACAGTATTGCGGTGCGTGAGTGCCCCTTTGGATCAATTGTTGCGGTGTCGTCGTTGATCACTCGTCCTAATCCGCACCTTTTGCGAGCGGGTGGTGGTGGGGGTGGGGGTGTCTCCTGCGTCTGCCGGATGGGTATAGTACTAGTACTGCACTGTAGGAAGGGACAGTGGGAGAGAGGAAATGAAAAGGGACCGAGGTGGCTAGTCGACCTATGATACCTCGGTGTGGCTGGTCAAGATCTTACCACACCCTGATGCTGGATCACCGGTAGGTTAGGTGAGAGCCGCCGCCAGTCCGTCCACTGCCCAAGCCACGCACCTTTTATTCCTCGAAAAGCCCAGCCGATTCCCAACACCAACCTAACACCTTCGGCAGTGTTTGAGCGCACAAGACGCTCCCCCAAGGTGCCGCTTGCCCTCAGACTGCAATTCGTTCTCGCTGTGCATGGACGCAACAAGTGTTGCGCAGGAATCCTTATTACTGCCCAGGGGCGTGGCTGTTGCCCAATCCTCCCCGTGTCTGCCGCAATGCTCCCGGAGGTTCTCGAATATGGGCCGATCACCGCTCATATTTTGCGCGTGCGGTGGGGCAAATATTGCTCCGGGACGCTTGCTACTAGGAGTAGTGCGTAGTAGCGCCAACGGTATCGCAGTTCTTCTCGAACTTCCAGGAATACCTCCTTTGGAGGTGCCTTGCCGCTAGCACCGGCGGTGGCCTTTCCTTGCGCTTCTTCGGTGGTGGAAACGGCAACGTGAGAGGGTTGGTCAATAGCAAACTCCGTTCCCCGTAAGCGGCGCATTGCATCCCAATTCCAGGCCCAATGAGGGGCTTTTCCCCCTCCGCATAGGTTGAGCCCACCTCTTGGACTCCTGACATCTAGCGTTTGCACGCCGTAGCCCTATCCGCGCATTTCTTGCAGACGCCTCCGAGCCCTGGCGATACACCGCAGCATGGCAATGGGGGTGGAGGCATTACTGGCGTGGCGGGGGAATCGATACTTGGCATCGTGGAGAGTGTCTGCTGGCTCGTGGGTGCCTTCAGACTATCCTGAACATTACATGCCGACCCCATCGGGCTGACCATTCAGCTATACGGGGTTCGCAAGCCCCGCATGTTCCGATCACTCGTCTCCGGTGAACCGGCGATTGTTTGTCTCGGAAAAAAATCCCTCGTCAAGCATGGGGTGGATGGGCTTCCCTGGGGTTCTTCTTCTCGTCGTTTTTTTTCGCCGTTTTGAGGGAAACCCCCTTTGGCTAGGGTTTTTATTATTTTGCCATAATAATATTATTATAAGATGGGGATTTCTACCGACGGTGGTGGTGGTGGGCCCGCCGGCATTCTGCGGGACTGGTCCCGAGGTTCGGAAGAGAGGGCGCGGAGGGGGGGGGAGGGGAGGAGGGGTGCAGGCGAAGCAATCCTCTAGATTTCCATTCCGTCGCTGATTCTGTTTAGCCTCCTCGTTGCGAAGTGGCGGTGGGGGGTTTAGGTCGCGGGGAGAGCATTCCCATCGTTGAGTGTGTATTCTCTTGTAGAATTCTGATCTGGTCTGGAACAGATGTGCAGCGCCATCACGGAACTTGCACTTTCAGCACATTCGTAAACTATATAACCTACCCGTGACCATTCATGACTCAGCCGTGAAGGCCAACCCAACCCAACCAACCAGATACCCAACAGACATGTAACAAGCACTCGAATATAAGAGGAAAGTGCTACCGGTAGGACGTTGGAATTGCCTCTCGTAATAAGGCGCTTTGAATTTCCCTTTTCTCTCTCGTCTCAGCTGGGCTGAGCTTGCGGGTGGTTTCCCCACTCCCATCCTAGAGAGGAATTTCCAACGACATGCACACCCCCTCCCCTCTCACCTGAGTATGATACTTAGGGCAATGGTACCCATGGCCACCTCCAACAAAGAGCAATGAAATAGTCACTTCTCTTTCCCTCACTCCCCTTAGCTACGGCCAATTAGACTGTAACACCCAAACACACTTTCTCACTAAATCTCCGCCCAAAAGTTACTATTACCGCCAATCAAGCATAAGAGAAGAATCCCCAGCCGCATGTATCATATCATAGCGGGAAAAACTTCCACAGAACGTTCCAACAAACCGAGACGATTAAGTGAAAATCTCTACGGCCAATAGCGCCCATTAAACCATGCACTGTGCCTTCCTCAACCATAGGCCCCAACCATCGTTCCATCCCACGCCCCCGAAAAGGGATTTCATGGAGCCGCCACAGAACTGAACTAAACACTCATTATCCTCAGGTATTATCCCGGGAAACCTTTCCCCTTGCCACCTGTGGCCGCTCGGTTACCTCGGATGGGTAAGAATACTCGCGCATGGTCATAAAGGGCGGAAAAACAGATCAGCAAAAGACCCTATGGGGCCGTTTATATTACAAACAGGAGGAGAATTCTGGGGTAGTGTGGCAGGTAAGAATCATGAAATTGCGCTCAGCACAGACCAGGTCCTATGGGATTGCTTGAGACTCTCAGAAGCCCTTTAGAATATCCAATCCCTGCCCCCGGAGGAAAGCAAGCAGGAATGCAACTAGTCTGGGTTTCAGACTTCTCCAAAGCCATGTTTCTTTCCATGGTGTTTATGGGCCGATCAACATAATCCCTGCTTTGCCACCACAAGTTGTCCGCCCTTTATGACCATGCGCGAGTACTGTACAGTACAGACGGGTCGACACAGAACAGCTGATCCGATTTAGTGCGGTAGATCTAGCAGGACAAAAACCAGCCCGACGAGACGAGACAAGCTTCGCCGGAAGTGACGCCTCGTGCATACTCTACAGCGCGAGCCCGTAGCATTCCCCTCCATTCCACTCCACTCCACTCCACTCCACTCCACTCCACTCCACTCCACCCCATCCGGCCCCCGCAGGGCACGTATGCAATGACGGAGCCACTAACGCTAGCGGCATCAGAAGAAATCACTCGAGGTTCATCTTGACGTCTCGAGTGTGTCTCGGAAAGCAGAAGTTGGATTATGCGGACCTGTTTTATGACCTGTGAATTTATGAAAAGGGAAAAATGTAAAAAGTTCTACCACCGACTCAAAGCTTCCGATTGAACCGTCCTTCAGGAGATCTAAGCTTTTTTCGTTGCTGTATTTTTGCGGAGAAAGAGGAATAACACTTGGATGCATGCAGCACGGCGCTGCACTTTGTACCTGCATTTTTCGTGATCTGGGTTCGCTGTCAGCTCCACAACCACCCATCCGTCCTATCCTATCTCACTCTCACTCCCGGTACGTTTTGAGTTTTTACCTACATCTTCCTTTAATGGCGGTGAACGAGTGGGAGGTCGAAATTTCACACGGACTAAAATGTAAGCGAATGTATGTACACGCATTCCGAGTTTGAAAACCGTTTCCAAGCCAAGATGGTGTACGGCTGCGGAAATATGCTCCCGTCAGTTAGTGCAAAGGTTTCTGTTTTCCCCCCCCCCCCTCCTCTCGTCTTCCTTCCAATCACTTTTTCCGCGCCCCTGAATATATGCTAACTACCGTAGTTGAAGTTATTTCATTAGCACCTGAGGCTCCCACGTCTCTACGAGTTAGAAAAAGTGGTGGTTGTTTCGTCAAACCAAACTTCAAGCGTAGTGGCCAATAATCGAATCCTATCAGACTTCCCCACGTGTACCAAGTCAACCAATGAGAATGATGCCCCAAAACGGATACCGCCTCATCTCTGCAGAAGCGAAACCGAATTCTCCTGGTGCGATAGAGTAGCAGAGCCCCACTTGGTGGATTGGCAGGCACGGATAGCACGTTCATTCAAAAGCCTTCATTACCAACTCCATCGCTCTACCCGAGATTTGTATCGTCGAGTGATACTCGGTGATGCCGCGGCTTTAAAGGGATAGCGCATATGTTTCAAGAAGGATGGAGTCATTTCTGTTGTATCCATCTCTTGCGGTGAGAGAGACAGAAAGAAGTCCTGCTTGAAACCGTCACAATGTGAATAGCAGTTCATTCAAATTCTTTCAAGTTCTTTCAAGTTAGAAAAGGGTTTTATTTTCGAGCTGGGTCGTGAGATATCAATTATATATCGGGGGATTGTTCCTTCCTTTTCTTTCTCTCCACCTCCCAAGTTAGCGATAACGACACCTACACAGCGTCAAGAAAATACCTACTTCTCATACAAAATCTAACAAATCTATCCCCCCCCAACACAAAAAATGCGATCCACCCACTTCTTCTCCTTAGTGTGCCTCACGGCCGTCCTCGTAAATGGACACATGACAATGACCGAGCCAAAACCCCTCCGGGACCCCAAGAATCCAAACACCAAGAATGGAGACCACGATTACAGTGCCCCTCTGTCAAAAGATGGCAGCAACTTCCCCTGCAAAGGCTACCACAAAGCAATGGGTACCCCAGAAGGAACCCCCGTCGCCTCTTGGGCCGCAGGTTCTAAGCAATCCTTCGTCATCGGTGGTGGGGCAGCTCACGGTGGCGGTAGTTGTCAGGCAACATTTTCTGAAGACGGTGGTGCTACCTGGCGGGTTACGCAATCAATTATCGGCGGTTGCCCGGCCTCCGGGCAACCCTACACCTTCACCGTTCCCGCTGAAGCAAAGAGCGGAGACGCGCTGTTCGCTTGGACTTGGTTCAATAAGGTGGGGAACCGCGAGATGTACATGAACTGTGCATCGGTCACTATCACTGGCGGTACTGGAGCCGGGCTTAGCAGTTATCCAGAACTGTTTACAGCGAATATCGGTAACGGGTGCTCTACCGCTGAGGGCGCTGATGTTTTGTTCCCAAATCCCGGGAAGGATGTTGTCAATACTTCCCAGAAGACTGCCCCTCCAACTGGGAGCTGTGCCGGAGGTGGTGGCGGATCTGGGTCCGGCTCTGGTTCTGGTTCTGGTTCTGGTTCTGGTTCTGGTTCTGGTTCTGGTTCCGGTTCTGGTTCTGGTTCTGGTTCCGGTTCTGGTACTGGAGCTGGAAGTGGCTCATCGGCAACTGTTTCCGCCGCCCCTTCCAAGACTTCGAAATCATTCGGCTCTTCCGGTACAGGCTATCCGGGATCTGGCTCTGACTCCGGCTCTGGCTCTGGCTCTGGCTCTGGCTCTGGCTCTGGCTCTGGCTCCGGCTCCGGCTCTGGTGCCGGTAGTGGAGCTGGCGCCGGAAGTGGCTCATCGGCAACAGTCCCAGCCGCCCCTTCCAAGACTTCGAAAGCACTCGGCTCTTCCGGCACAGGTTCTTCGGGCTCTGACTCCGGCTCGGGATCCGGTTCGGGTTGGGGATCCGGTTCAGGCTCGGGTGCAGGATCTTCAATGTTTTCCTCCTACAGCGCATCAGCACCCCCCAGCTCAGTCAAAAGGCAACCCACCAAAGCGCCCACCGCAAACCCCTCCCCACCCGTAGCTGTCAAGCCAACAACCAGTGCGCCGGCACAGGTCACAATTGTCACACCTCCAATCGATGACGATGACGATGACGTCGTGGTCACCCCAACGGGGGTCGTTTCCAAGGGTCCTAGTCCCCCCACTACCGCCGCTCCCAGCTTCACTTCCATTTCGAAGGGGAAGTGCAGGTGTGAATGCAACGGGCGGGTATTCAGTGTTGGGGAATTTTAAGTGTACGCTGCCCTGCGGGTCCTGTTTCTTCTGAGCTCGGCCACCCGAGAATTTGGTAGTTAGAATAGCTTCCTCTTGTATTTTTTCGTTCTTTCATTCCTTTTCCTTTGATATATTAATAGCGGTGGGGACGAGCACGCATATACGATAATAGTAGGAGTATTTCCTTGTCTTTTTTTTTTTCTTTTCACCCTCCAGAATTAGTCACATCATTCCTGTCCCCGTTGTTTGAGTGGAATTTTGGTCAAGCTTGCAATTGACTTACATGCTGTTTCATAGTATACTTATAATTGAGCTTGGTCAGGCCAAACTACACCTTTTTCCCCGTAAAACGTTTTCAGTAAGCCATTGGTTGAGGTATGAGTGATAAACTGTGGACTAAGCCCAAACAGTATCCTATCGGAGCCAAAAAGAGTCTACCGTAGACAAATCGCTGGCACACTCTAACCCCACCCCGGTATGTCCGAAGTTCCTGAGTAACCGCAGTATCCGAAATTATCCCTCGGGTAGGAAGGCTTATCTCCCAATTCATCCCGGAACTCTGGATCGCCGACCACCCATCGAAATACAGTATGAGTTAATCCAACAGCGGAAAAAATCGCTCCCATCTAGCCAACCCCGGGAAATCCCCCGGAAACGGCGCACCTTGCGAAAATTGCCGATCCTCCAAGCTCGAAAAACAATGTCTCACATCCCTCGCGGCCCTATATCCCCCTCGTACTCGTACAGCATGACTACTCTTCCAAAGCAACAAAAGTCACCCTCACCCTAGCCGGTTTATGCTGCTATCTCCTCAATCGGCCGACCGTTCCGCAATCCCGACAAGTCCCGCAAGGTGCTGTGTGCCAACTACCCATACCGGTATTCCGCGAGTGATGCACCATGAACACTGCGAGGGGCGACCGCCACCAGCCAGCCAGCTTTCAAAACGGCCAAGAAGCCCCCTAAGTTGCATAAAGCGAGCGTACCCAGGCCAGTCAGTTAAGCGAGCCTGTCATGCCATTGCGACAGATAATTCCGCACTTCGATAGCTCATCCGATACAGTATCGACAGGATGGTGCACTGGGAAAACCGACTTACCGCGAACCCATAACCTATCAAGCCATTCACAGGCCACAACCACGCGATAATCAAATATAAAATAAAAAAGGGCTCAAGAAGGGTTTCTCCCAGATGCCACTCGTTACAAGTGTTGCGGCGGCTGGCCCGTCTATATGCCACGTAAAATATTTTCAAGCCATAGATGTCTTAGAATCCAAGGGCGAGCCCCAACGGGAATTTCAGGAATAGCAGGTGCTAGTATCCGCACTAGTAGAAATGATTTAAACCAATCAAAGCGGCGCAACCTGGATAGGATGTAGGGGGGCGACCGATTAGTAGGGTGAGCTATGGCGTTAAAAGTTTGAGGAGTTTTTGTGGACGCGTGTACAAAGTCCACAAGCTGAAAAAAAGTCGTCGTCGTCGTCGTCAGCCCGAAGTCCTGAGCAGCATGGATTTTTTGCAAAAAGGACATTTATCCTGAGATGCCTCTATGGAATAACTAGCGAATACCGTCAGCCCAGAAGAAAATAAGCCTTTTGAAACGAATTGTTGATATCCAATGGTTGCAGTACCCTATTCCGCATACCCATTTTCTGGCATGCCTGATTAGTATGGGTGTTGTCCTTGAGCGCTACAACCAAACCCCGTTTTCCATGATTCATAAAATTGCTAATTGGTTTAAGCCAAATACGAGTTTGTTGGATGCGGCGTCTTTCAAATGTAGCCCATTGAAGCCTAGGGCCGCGGCTCGTGTCAGCATTCCAGGGGTAAAAGGTTAGTTCAGCGAGAAGAGAAGAGAAGAAGGAAAAAAAAAAAAAAAAAAAAAAAAAAAAAAAAAAAAAAAAAAAAAAGTGCCACCAAAGAACCATTATTAATATATCCAAGCCTAAAGCTAAGCTTATCACCAATTGGAATTTTCCAATTTGGCTCTTCAACGCCACGCAGATAATTCTCCGCGCGAAGGATACAGGCATTTCGCAGATAACAAATCCGACCAAGCCCCACCAACGCCAAGTATTCGTATTCAGAAATGTTATCCCCAGCAAAATTCATTGGGGGGGGGGGAGCTTTGGATGCTAAGGGAGGAGATTATATCCCCTTCAAAGTCACATGACTTTTTGGTTTCTCATTAGCAAACACCTCAAGAGTGATCAACGTAATATAGACCAAACAAGTGAACGGCCGAACCATTTCCCCTCGACCTTAAGAACAAATCCCCCCAAAACCATCTGGATACAGTCAGTATCTCTCCCCACTGAAAGACCTGCTGTTGAAACATTACTACTTCAATAGTGACAAATTTGGACCTGGAATATCCTGCCTGCCGTGTCATTGCCTACGGTAAAAGGCATCTAGCATAAACCCACCTTTAGAAAAGTGCGAAATTCCAAACAACGAGAACCGGGTGCATCTCCTCATCTTTGGGCTAAAGTCACAAGAAACATCAACACACCACCACCACAACTTGGGGAAATGTCCGCTCACACATACATCATACACCAACAACGATAGGGCGGTTGCCCGTACCCCATAACTCTCAACATGTTTGGGGTAAGTGTTAATGTGTGTGTGGCGACAGACTCGTACGACATCCAAAGTTCTCTGCGTCGCCGAAGGGGAAGTGGGGGGGAGGGCGATTTGCTCTCTGCCTCCATCATAGTGTTGTGGTTGTAGCGTATTTGTGAAGGCATAGGGATTTATGTGGTAGTAGCCTTTGTTCCCAGACTTTGTTTAGAAGACTTCTGATATATTGTGACTTAGCTAGTTAGTTAGTAGCTTCATCCCCTACCTGACCTTAACCAAGTGGACCCGCAGTCCAGCAGGTGGGGGAAAAAGTATTAGTGATTGGGGGGGGGGG
>JACCEG010000458.1:45947-71756 GCA_014065205.1 Tuber brumale
CCCCCCCCCCGGGAAAACAGTCCAAGCAGCTATGTATGATATACATATTGAAATCATCATCCAACCAGACTATTTACAGAGGCTATCTCCTAACACTTCTCCATAATATTACACCTTATCAAAGATTGGGACATCGTTGCGAAGGGTCGCTGGGGAAATTGTATCAGTAGATTGGTGATAATCATGATTTTTTTTTTTTTTGAAGCGTTGGTATCATAGAACTTTTACTAGCTTGTGGAACCTTCAATTGGTAATGGGTATGCCTTGAATTAACCACAACAAGATAATGATATTATTATAGGGTGAAAAAAATGAGTATAACTCAGTAACTTGGGGAATATAGGTAGGGGATTAGAGTTTTCGATGAGATATCATACCAATAATTAAAAAGTGGGGGGTTTTTTTTTTTCGCTCACCCGCTACGAGTACAGTAGCCCGGGAAGCTTAAAAAAAAATAAAAAATAAAAAATAAAGGGGGGGGGGAGGGCCAGGCGAACCTTATCATGTTTGTTCTTCTATGATAATAATATTATGATATTATTATGATATATCTAGAGAAGACTAGAGCCTCTCTATCATACACTCAATAAAATTCCCTCCTCCTCCTCCTCCTCCTCCTCCTCCTCCTCCCGTCTCATTCAACAACAAAACCCGTCACTACTACTTTTAACAGTTAATGCCAAAAGTATCATACAACATTAGACAAAAACCAAAAAACCATCCCTGTCCACTCACTCACTCACTCACTCACTCACTCACTCACTCACTCACTCACTCACTCACTCACTCACACTCTCTCCTCCACCAACAAGGTATGATATGATACTTCTGCGAGAGTCCAGCACCGAACGCCCCACGGGACATTGGTTATAAAGTCCATACTGTATATCACGTCATCAAACATTACACCGGCCCAAGCGTACAACCCCCCTCCCCCCTATGGCTCAATTATTACGATAGAGCATCATCTCATACCGTCAAACACAACGAATCTCACCTAGTCCATACTGATCCCCCCCCCCGACAGCGATGCCAGAATCAAGAAAGGGGTTGAGAGTAACCCATCTCGCCCCCTTCGGGAGTGTGCTTCTTATCTTTTCCTCCCATCAATTTTCTCCGGGGTGACTTATGTCTACAGAAAGGGCAAGTAAGGTTTGGGATTCACAAGCGAAGGCGATACCGGCCGGTTCAACCGTTCATGGTGTTCACGTTCCCTGTGTTCCTCCCGAGATGGGTAGGGGTTCCCGGGGGTGGTGGTGGGGGGTAGATAAACCGGGCAGATTTGCCTTCGTATTTCGTCCGATCTGGAGTGCGAGTTATTCGACTCCCGTTGAAATCTTTAGGTAGCCGAGGGTGCCCCTGCTGGAACAAAATAAAGACATCCGTCACCCCCAGAGTATAAAAAAAAACCCCATGTTCACATACTATCACTCGAATATTATGACCTCTAGCTCCAGAAGCACCATCATGCCGTAGCTGGAGTGCTGACCAGCTGCTGCTTTGTGCCGTGCTGTGTCATGGATATATAGACGTAGGCGCGGTACGTAATCTTACAACTCCAGGTCTGAGAAGTCCTTCCTAGGTCAAAGTCCCCCAGCTAACCATGTGTGTGCAGGTATCATGTCAACGACGACATCATCCCGAATCTCCATTAGACCGTTACATGCCGGAATTGTAAAAGCAAAATAAAGGAGACGAGGTTAAGGAAAGAAAACGGGAAACAAAAATAACAATCCATAATACTCCCATAACTTACACCAATGGTCTATAGCACAACACAGCACCAGCACGAAAGAGAACCAAGACCAAGAAAATGTAAACAAGTTATCATAGAAGGAAGGAAAAAAACGCCCTTGCCGATCCCATGCTGTAGAAACCCATATAAACCCATGCTCAACAACCCCACCCTCTATAAAACCCGCAAAGTAGAGTAAACCTCCCACCCATCATCACCACCACCACGGCCCACTGCCAGCACTCAAACCTCTTCCTCCTTCATCCTAACCATCTCATACGCCCCACCCGAATCCCCGGCACCCACGGTGCCCCCTCCAACGCCGCCACTGCCGCCACCTCCATTGCCGAAGGGAATAGGCCTCAGCTCTCTCCACCGACACGCCCAAGTCCCGACTCCAACCATCAAAGCCGCGGACGCAATCTGCAACCCCCACCAGAGCACACTCTTCGGCACCTCCCACTCGTACCCAGACACAACTAGTAAATGTAGGAAGTGCAGCGTAAGGCTAAAGTCCAGCACCATCTTACTCCGAGCGTGGACGAGGACTTGCGCTATTACCCTGTATAAGTATACGCCCCTATTAGCTAGCTGCCGCGGTAGAGGTGGGAGGGGGGGGGAAGGAAAGGGGAGGGAGGAGGCAACAAACATGATACCAGAACACAAAAGCCAAACAATACTCAACGTCCAACCGACGGTATTATCACCGCGAACGCTGCGCCATGAGAATATCAGGTCCAGGGAGAAGGCACAGCCGGCGACGAGCGCGGTGAAGAGGATTAGGACGGAGCTTGAGATGTAGTAGATTGTTTGCAGCGAGAGGATTTGCAGGAGGGTTTTTAGGGGCTGGAAGGAGTCTGGTGATGGTCTGCGGAGTCTTCGGGGGCGTTTCGGCATCGTTTTTCGTTGTTGTATCCAGGCCTCTTGGTTGTAGTTTCAGCGGTTGATGAGTAGATGGATGGCCGAGTGTTCCGTTCGTTCGTTCGTGGCTTGAGGTGATCGGCGAAACAGGTGGTTTGATGACAAGTTGGTGCTTTGTGTCGGGGACTAAGAGAAAAAATGTATGGATTTGGGTACCATTTTCTCGGAAAGCTAGCTTTGTAGTTTCTAAGTTTCTGGAAAGCTATTTATCCATTTGCATACATTTTTCACATTGTTTCCCAGACCGAATAGTGGACATTATGAACGTCATTGATTTCGAAAAGGTATGATACCGGTAACACATTCGACGGTGCTATCAAACAACCACCACCACCACCTCGCCATCGTCACACCTTACAAATCTGCGCTGCTCGCATCCCCCTCTCCCAAAATGGGCTTTCTAAACTTCACTCAATCCACTCCAACCCCCACCTCCAGCAACCCGCCCATTGCCCCAAGCCGCTCCCAACGTGCCCTCTGCTGGGCCGCACGGGACCAATTCTTCGCATGTCTGGACAAGCACAACATCCTAGACCCGCTTAAAAACCCAAAGGCCTCCAAATCCTTCTGCGGTCCTGAAGATACATCTTTCGAAAAGGAGTGCAAAGGATCATGGGTACCCTCCTCCTCCCCACGCATTGCCCCATTCATTCATATATACGTTCATGCATACACACAGAGATACTGATGGGGGGGGGGAGATGTAGGTCGAGTACTTCAAAAAGCGACGAGTAATGGAACATAATCGCGAGGCAATGTTAAAAAGGCTACAAGAAGAAGGTGCCTCAAGTATGGGGGGGATTCCAAACCCGGTGGGGGAGGCTCGGAAGGAATAGCTGGGTAGTAAATAAAAAAATGATTGGAGGGGGGGGCTGTAAGATCACCTACATATATACGGTAGTTATATGGTGAAGATGATGACACAAATGTAGGATTTGCGATGCGACGCAATTGGTGTATGTACAGTACGCACGCACGAGAAGGAAGGAAGGAAAGAAGGAAGGGAGACAGATGAGAAAGACAGAAAAAAAAAATGCAGTACACTGTACAATAGCACAAGAAATGTGCCGTGGCCACCATACGTATCTACGTATGTATGTGTATGTATGTATGTATGTATGTAGGTAGGTAGCAGGTAGGTTGCTGGGAGGGCTGAGGTGGATGAATGGACGGGCAAGTACTGTGTCGGTAGCTAAGGTAGGTCGATCAGCGGAAGCGATGGCCGAAATAAGAACGCTTAAACAAAGTTAACTTATGCTTAATCCCAATCAACCACGTGGAATACTACCTTCCTTTTGGGTGGGTTGGTAGAATATCTCTCCCTCCTCTCTCTTCCTTTCTCCGGTGGGGAGTGAGGGTCCGGGGGGGGGGGGAGAATGGAAT
Organism: Tuber brumale; assembly: GCA_014065205.1. Classification (NCBI taxonomy): domain Eukaryota; kingdom Fungi; phylum Ascomycota; class Pezizomycetes; order Pezizales; family Tuberaceae; genus Tuber; species Tuber brumale. The sequence continues at coordinate 49,987 of JACCEG010000458.1, forward strand.
GAAGGGGGCGCTACAATAATATGACTGGGAGGGCTGTTAATGGACAACGAGCGATCTGAACTGCCTTTTCGAAAAGGCAAGATTGCAAGTTTCACACACACACATAGAACCTGACTACGATACGAGGTGAGTGAAAGATGGAGTGGAATGGGAAAAAAAAAAACCTGATTACTTTATTGAATTTTACTCCCAATAACCCTTGAAAAGCTCGCCCATAAACCACCACTCTTCCTGGACCCCTCCACCAGAGGAAGAAAGAAATAATAAAAGATGCCCCTATCGTTTCTCCGTTAAAACAAGTTATCCCCCAGTCCATGTTCTATCCCTACGATAAAAACCGAAAGTTATAAATAAAATAAAAAGAAATCCCCTGAAAATAATGAAAAAGGAAAAGACCCTCAGATAAAAAGGAAAAGTTGATGATGGTGATGATGGAAAGAGCAGGAAAAAAAAGTGAAAAGCCAGACACCGGAATGAAAACAACACAAAAAAAGAAAACCCAAAAATATTCCATGGTGATTAAAAAGAGTGAGAAAATGAGAAATACGAACAAAGGGAAGGTAGAGGGAAGGGAAAAGAAGAAAGAAAAGAAAGCTGATTGGAGGGGTGATTGGAGGGGGAAAAAAAATACATCCTAGAAAGTAATTTCGCAAGCACAAAAGCAAATCCCCGAAGGAGCGATCCAGAGGAGCTTTTCTCCGCTGTGGAGAGAAAGGTTCAAAATGAACCGAGGCTATTAAAACTTAACCCCATAACAATCCAACGAACAGGAAGTCAAAAAACTTTTAGGAGGTATCTTGTTACTGCAGATTATCACGCAATAAAAGCCCTATTCAGCATCCGTAGAGCCCTGGCATCCTCCCCAAATCCCAGCTTTTCACTTGGGATATCTTGTACTTCCAGCCCGCTCCTCCCAGGGCTGCTACCACCATCCATCCCCCCGCTCGGGCTTTGTCGAAGAGGATTGATATCAAACTTCTCGCTTCTAGGAGGCGACCTCCCATTCAGGCTACTAGCCGGCGAAGAAAACCGGCCACCTTGATCGGGACATGGCAGAGATGGCATGGGTATATCTGATGGTTGCCTCTGCATTTGCTGCACGGCTGCCCGTGGCGAACGGTGGATGTGCATCATTGGAGATCCCATGGACCCCCTGTGTGATGGTTGCTGAGGGAGGCCATCCAGGTGCGGCAGTGGTGTTCTGTCATACTGCATTGGTGATCCGGCAGCGGATGGGAAAGTCGGGGGATTGTACGCCATCGGAGAGGATGCTGCGCTATTTGGCAGTGGTAGCTGCTGTGCATACTGGCCGGTCGGCGGGGGTAGGTTTGTTGGGGGCGTTGAAACAGGGCTGGGAGGCCAACCATACGCTCCTTGTTGGGGATAGCTGTTAGGATGCGTTGCTCCAGGCGGCCGTTGGATTAAAGCATTAGGTGATTGTACATGGTTGAAGTTTGTCGCAATCATGGGGCCCCGAGTCACAACCGGTACATTCTGTTGCTCATGTACTGTGCTCTCCGGATACATCCCTTTCGCAGGTCTGATATGTTTTAACGCACTGTCCTGTGTAGGTTGGATGAGGTTCTGCGATGAGGGGTGCGAACGAGCGTAGTAGCTGATGAGATGTAGCTTCTGGTGGGTGGCAGTAGTGATGGAAAAGGATTGTTTCATTAACCCATCCGGCTTATATCGATACCCATCTGGTCCCTCGGTATCTAGTCCATCAGAATCACTGTCAGGATTAGGTGATTTTCCTACACGACTTCCAACCGACAAGGTCGTCGTAGGAGGAGCAAAAGCGTTTCCACCGCGTTTCCCTTCCATCTCCCGATACGTCAGAAAGCTACCCGAAACCCTACTAGCGCTCCAGGATTTCCCATCTGTCCACCGCCTCATCCCCGCTTCCCGCTCGTCCCAGACGAATACACTCCCAGACTTGATGTTCTGCCTCTCCTTCTCCGATAACCGCCTCTGTACTCGTGGGAGTAGGCCTAACCGACAAGCTTCGAACAATATTATTGCGTCCGCCGGCGATCGTACGTGGCCATGATATGTCTCCATTTCGTGCTCTTGTGGTAGTCCCCCGATACGCTTCGGATAATTCTTTTCCAATCTATAGCCTCCCCTCACCACCCCCTGCTTACGAGACCCACGTTTGTCCGACGTCCCTAATACCGATATCCTGGAAGTTCCGCTGCGGCAGCACTTCAGGCTGGGACGACCCTTTGTTCTTTGTAGGATAATGTCGAAGCCGATCGTAGTGCTAGCGCAAGTTGGTGAGTGTGTATGTGTGCGTGGCGGTTTGGCAGGGTAGCAACTAGTCAACGATGGAAGTCCCTTGAACAGGTGATAGGAGGATTGCTCAAGGTAAAGAGTAGGTGTGTGGAAGGTGTTTGATAGTATGAGGGTAGCCTGATAGAGTGGATGCGGGTGTGAGAGATGGAGTAGTAGGAGAGGGGGAGGAGAGAAGAGGAGGAGGAGAGGAGGAAAAGAAAAGAAGAAAGGTGGGAGGAAAATAGAAGATAAAGAAGCGGGAGGGGTAGTGAGGGAGCGAGACGCTGAGTATATCAAGCGTCAGCGGCAACACAATCTATCGGATTGCCGGCGCCCGTTAGTGATATTGGCTGGGGTGTGTTCTGGGTTATGTGGAAAGGCAGGGTTATGGCTGCGAACACAACAGCGGCACAAGAAGGCTATTTCTTCTGATGCTGCTGCTGCTGCTTATTCCTACATATGCACGAAAGCCTTAACCCAGGAGCCAAAACCGCACCCAAAAAACCACCAACAGGATGGATCAAATAAAAAAAAATAAAAAAAGAGAGAGAAGGGGTAATTCCAATAAGGTAAGTTTGATGATGGAATAAAAGACGGGTATTTGAGATGATCTTTTCTTCTTCTTCTTCTTAGAAGACACAAGCGGGAAAATATGGGAAATCAAAAGGGACGATGAAAAGATAATAAAGATAATAAATTTTTTTTTTGAAAAAATGGCAGGAGCCGGACGATGAAAGGGAGAGGATGACATACACTTTAGGTTGTCACTGGGTCAGGGACCAGATTTCCTTTCTGAAATGGTAGACTAAATATCGCCTCGGCGGTGGTAAGTTCGTTCTTGTCCGGAGACTTCCTTCTCAGCGAAAAAAAAAAAGTCCACCCTTCTTCTCGTTCCTCTGGCTGAGATCTTTCCTAATCCTTGCAGCTCAATAATCTCCCCCGTAGCCAAGTAAGCCACAGCCAAGTAAAGCACAGTGATCAGGCAGGTAACTGGTGGTGGTGCGGACACAAGGTTTTGGGGGCTCGATTTCCTTTTTTATCCCCAAACTTTACTCTTTTCGCCAAACAACTAGGCTTAGGATTCTCACTCAGTCACCGTACTCAACCCGATGTGGTTTGATTTGAGTGATGGAACGATTGATTGATTGGTCGCTGTTCTACCTGCTCCTGCGGTGCTGCTGGTGCTTGTGCTGTGATGGGTTGCCTGCGCTGTGCTGAGTCTTCTGTCCCTCGGTATGTATGGTAAAACTTTTGTGACCCTGTTCTGTTCAGTGCTCGGGATTCGACTTCTTGGATTGGGACTTTGGGGGGGGGAGGGGAGGGGAGTTCTCGTGCCCTGGTCTTAAATCTCCGGCCCAACCTTGGGTTCGCACAAGGGGGCGGAGCAACATGGGGAAAACCCCCGATATCATAGTACGCATTGTAAGTTTAGGAGGATGGGGACGTAACGCAGGACAGAAGAGCGAGTTTCTCGAAACGAGATCTACATGTTCCGTGGCAGGAGTAGCCAGCGCGGGAGCAGGTTCCCTCACAGTTACCGCACACTCATGGACGGCGCTTTGCTATGCTCGCACAGCAGAATGCCCTCGATGATACCAAGATGGTACCGCCCCGAAGGGGGTGTAAGATTAGTTATACAGGTTGCGTAGTCCCCAGAAGCTTAACTATTTATCATCCCTTCGCTTGCCCCCAATGGATTTCACATCCCTTCAGTGCGTATTTTGTCCCTCCGATCTTCAAGTACCAGGCTCACAAGGGTAATGGTTTTGGTCACATAATTGTGACCTGGCCAGCGGGGTTTATGACCCCGAGGAGTTAGTCCATTTCCCTCACGTGGCGATACTGCCGTCCTGTTCAGCTCGGGCTTGAGGCCCTGAATAGTTTACAGACGAAGGGGTAGGTAAGAAGGAAGAGCAGCAGCAGCAGCTCAATTGGAGCACCAGCAGAGGGAAAATAACCGCCTGGGTGGGTCTCGATCGTTTCGGCACCCCAGGACCACAGCAGGAAACACTGGGGGGGGGACCAAAAACAGCTAATAACAGATGACACGGCCATCAATTCCTCGCCTATGTTTTGGGGAACAAACTCTCTTATTCCTTCGGGTTTATAGTAAAACCATCCCTGAATCGGAGTTGGACCCTTTCATACAAGTAGTAAAACCAGGTACGACGGGAAGTGTCTAGTAGTACCGTGCTCGAGTAGCAGGACAAGCCTAGTTGGTGGTGCTCTTGGTATATGAGGGTGGTACTCATACAGTACTCAACCACAAGTACCCGGCATGATGAACCCGAACACAGGGGGAAAAAATATATTTGCATGCCAAATAGTCTGTGCACATCTGAGAACCTATATTAACTTTCAGACTCAAATACGGTATTCGGCTTGTTTATGCCGAATATCATACTTGAACCAATAAGCTTCAGTCTGCCCTTCCCTCCCATACAGGCAGGAGGAAAAGTTGAATAAAAAAAATAAAAAATAAAAAAAGAGAGGTGATAATGAATAAGTAAATAAATAAATAAATAATACCTGTATAATACAGTGAGTAAAAAGTGCTTGGCTTACGACGCTCAAAAGGCATGGTGACTGTTGTCAGCATGGACGTTACAGTTCCAACCTATTATACAGCCCTAATTAACTTATTCCCGGACTTTTCCGGCCTATTACAAGCACTCAGTCCATTGCAACATGCCAAATAAGGACCCTGAGATCTGGATACCGATAACCACTTCAGCTTACACAACGATATGATACGAACCAGATGGACCGGAGGCCGAGCAAAATGCATATGGTGAATCAATCAAAATGGAAGCTCACCCATCTATCCATCCAACAATCCTTACCACACACGCATCCGCCCATCCCTCCATCCTTCCGCTCCGCTACACCTACAGTACTCGAGTACAGCACTCGTACAGGTACAGTACCCGGGTGCCTATCTCCTCCGGGTGAACCTTTGCAGTGCCATCCATTTTGGTGCAAACTTTCCGGACATCGCTAGCGGCCCGGGAAATATGCCGTTGGGGACAGCGAAAACTCCCCCCGCGCACAATTTGGAAAGAGAATCACTTGACTTTGTGGTGATGCGAGGAGTCTGGGGGAGAAAAAAGATTCAAAAGATCCATTTGTTTATTTTATTTCTAAGCGAGCCCCCCCCCGTTTTTTTTTGAATCTTCTGTACCCCGGAGGCTTCATTACGTGCATAATAATAATAATATTGTTAATATTGTTATATCTCTCAGGCATAATATTTTGGGTTGCTCTAGCACTATCCACAATGAAGACTCAAAAAATTACTCGATATCACCCCCATAACCCAACCCAAATATGCCTTGAGTTTATTGAAGAATATTAGAAACTCACCCGAATCCTCAGGTTATTTTATAGAATTTCTCAGATTCTTGTGCTGGGTTTTTGTTGCTCATTGCTATGTGAAACCCTCCGGACGGTAAATTTATGTCCCCGCCTGGGATGGTAGTCAAAATGTTTGCATAAAAATGCATGCATGGAAAAGAGTTTTTCCCACCACCTCCTTAATTCCTCCGCTTACGGTATTCTCCAATTACGTAGTGGGTCTAGAAACCCTCGCGGCTGGATGAGACATCAAGGCATCGTTCGAACCCGAATAACTTTCGCACCTTGGGGGCTTATTTAGTCGTACCGGAGGAAGGGGGGGGGGGGGGGGGGGGGTTGCGAGAGAGGGAGGGGGAAGATTACAAATATGACACCACACCGGCTAACAAGAATGTTAGGCTACGATTACACTTCTCATATCACGCTTGTACTTTTAAAGTTGTACTGTACCTGTACGATATTGGCACAGTAATTCATGTGCCTCAAGACCATCTCAGTCACTCCGCCGGTGCACTCTCCCACCCGGCATCCACGACGATCGAGAGTTCCAGAGCGAAAGATGAAGAAGAAGACCGAGGGGAGGGGGAGGGGGGGGTAACAAAAGTTTTTCTTCTTCCAAAGAAAAAAAAGACAAGGCTGTGCTATATACCGGTATCATGGCCCCTCCTTGATATGTTTGAGTTAACCCTCTCACATTCTCTCCATTTTTCCCAAATGAACCACACAAATACTTGTAAATGTGCCGGCACATCTTGGAATGAGCGGCGCTCTCGTATTTGCGGAAGGTAATCAGTTAATCCATCAATCAATCAATCAACCAACCCAAGCCACCCGTATCCATCAACATAACTTGAACCCGAAAGCGTGGGAGTATCGGGGACGGGAAAATAAAGTTACCCATGCCACCGGAACACAAGGAGAGGGCGAAAAGAAAAGAAAAGAAAAGAAAAGAAAGAAAAAAAAAAAAGGATGGAGTAACTTGAAAAACTGGTTCCACTCATACCCGTACTCGGACTGAACTGAGAATGGCGACCTAAACGAGCTGATATTGTTCCGTCTCTAAAGTCTCCCCCTCCACAACAACCTCGAGGCATGGCTTTATTGCACCCAATCGTATCCGTAGACCTTGCAGCGGGCCAATAGTATCCGAAAACATGGGTTCAGGTTGTTCTCTCTGGGTACTCAGATGGGCACTATTTTCCGAATCCCTGTTTTCAGATATCATACTACATCACTTACCTTCCTCCCTCCCCCCTTGGGAGTAACAGGTAGACGGTGTACGAGTAAGGTTTTACGCTGTAAGGGGGAGGCGGGGTGGGAGCTAGTTTGGTTTCTCTACCGGTAGTCTTTTTCTTTTCCCGCACCGTACAGTGCTGTACGTCTCTTTGTTTGGTCACCTCACCGTAAGTACTCTTGAACTATTCGTTATATGGAAAAATTCCTTTTAGGTTATTTAAATCTACTAATAGTTGAGGCGTAGAAGTGCTCAAGTAAAAGAGAAACGAAAAGAAAAAGAAAACAATGACAAACTTAGTGAGATATTGGCAGAGTCATTACACGCATGAAAGGACCACCCGATTTCCCAGATGAAGAGGACTTTACAAAGCTCAGTGTGACATTGAGTTCAGAGAAGGGTCTGCATGATACGCTCTCTCTCTCTCGCAAGATGGTCGGTACGATGGCTTATATCACAACCGTAGAAGTACAGTGCATACAAGGGGGGCTGCGCACGTATGGATGCCTACCGTAATTGTGCTTCATCGTTCCATCTACTTTTTCCCTTGAAGTTAAAAAAGGCTTGAATCATTGCCACTCTTAGACAGGTTGGGGGAAGAAGGGAGGGAAGGGGAGGGGGGGGGGGGCAGCTCAAACCTCCGAGTTAAAGTTACCGGTTGAGTTATGATATTAGAAGCTAACTTAGCTTTGAACTAACTAACTCGGATACGGCATCTGCCGTATCATTTCGTCAAGGTACTGCAGGATTGGAAGCTAGCTTAATTGCACCCGGGTCAACCCCCGGATCGCCACACCTTAAGCCGAAAGCGAGAGACGATTGGATACCGTACTTGTATTGTATGATTATGATAGACCCTGGCTTCGCTCGAGTCAGACTTTCTCTAGTTCGATCAATACGAAAATATACGGATATAATGCCTGACTGCTTGGCTGGTTGCTAGAAGCTGAGTGGGAGAAAGCTACGGTAGCTCAAGCTAAGCCCAGCCCCCCTCACCCAACCCTTTGCAGTGTCACGGGTGATTGATTATCCATCTTCATCATCATCATCATCACTACTGTCATTGTAACCGTAATAATCGAAAATCTGTCAAAAGACGTTGGAGTAGCCTCTCTCCTCGCAGTCAGAAATAACTTAGTGCTAAATTTGTTTTTTTTTGTTTTTGTTTTTTTATTTGTCTTGACCAGGGGCTGAATGGGAGGCTTTTTGCGGACTTTTCTCCACTCGGTCCGAAGGGGGGAAAGATTGGACGTCCAAGCGTGGATCTCAGTAAAGAGGTTAACTGGCTGGCTTTAAAATTTCAAAAAATCTAAAACCGGGGTTAACGCGGACAATTACAAATGATAAGGAGGTGGCTGGATTGCTGAGTTGAAAGCACCGCACTCGGTCAATAACTCTTAGTGCTGCGTGGGCAAATGGGAAATGGACTAACATTTTTGGATGTGCTGCTAAATCAAGTGGTACAGTCATGTCCTTTTAATAATTATACCCCTCTGGCATCCAGGAACCATACCAAATATCAACTATTTGTTTACAAAAATGTTCATGTAAAAGTCCAATGTAAGGATATGTGAAAGTATATCAGAAGGCTTTCTTATATCATAAATACCAATAGATAGTATTCACAAATAATCATTATAGAGCTCCAAGTATATCTGGTTCTAAAAATGGATAATTCCAAAAATTGCTTTTGTAAATGTCAATTTTTTTTTTTTTTCATATGTAATAGAAGAAAAAGTGAAACATCAAAGTCATAGCTAATAGTAATGTAATTCATATTTGAAGAAATTAAGTTGAATCTCAATATGGTAATTTTATAATAAGCAAATAAAATATAAGATAGTTTATGTAATTTTATATCTAATTATAAAACTTCCGGATTCTTAGATAAACTGCAGTTTGGTAATTTAAAATACAATCAATATAGGCATTAGATGTAGATCTATATGAAAAGAGAAAAGCAATCTCGTATAGTATAAAAGTATGTCGATGTGATTAAATTATAGAATTTAGACTGAGTATATTGAAGGAAATATTTATTGCTAAAAGAAGTTGGTAAAGTTTGAGGATTTTTTTTTTTCAAAAAAAAAAACAAGGAAGATGCTAGAGTATATTATATTTTTGTTGAAACAATATTTCTCTTACAGATCAACTGAGAGACATTCTTTATTCTTTTTATTTAATGTAGCCTGTATCAAATAAAAACTCACTCTAGTCATAATATCAAATAACCTATTTAAGTTTAACCACCAGGCTAGAAAATTTAAGTACATTCTCAAGAGCTCGGAAAATATTTCTGATTCACCAATGAGTTGTATAGCATGTTTTATATGCAAAAAACTCAATATTTGTAAAATCTACTTTGTGATATCATAAATAACAATTTCTTCTTAGCTACTTGTAAAACAAATAATGAAAGCTGATTCTTAAGTAGTTGTTATGTTATTTAAATTTAAAGTGGCTTGATTTACTATTTTTTGTAAGAAGTATTAATATAAAAGTGGTTATATCACAAAATATTTTTCTTTGAGTTGCTACTATATCAATACCTTTTCCTGATTTTAACAAAAAATCATAAGTCGGGTTTTAATTCATACTATAACCTACTACTAAGTATTTTGAAAATTTCATAGAAATTTCTAGATACTATTAGAATAGGGAGAAAAGCATTGGAAGAGTTTCTTCTAAGATAGTAAAGCTAAAGGAAAGATAGCATGACTATTCAACTTATAGTATATTCAAAACAGTATTCATGTAATACTGGAGATAATAAATTCTTAGCAGAAGGTATTCTGGAGGCTGGAGAGTTCAAGCAGACCTTATTTCATTGTTGGTCCACAGGAAGATGAAAGAGATTGCTGAGCTGTATATATCAAACTAATAGGAGTGGATTAACTTACTAGTGCCTTCAAGGCAGTTCAGTAGTTTCCATGTTGTTTAAATTTCATTATAACCTTTGCAAATGATGAAGAACTGTCTTTTCTGGTTGAAGATCTGATCTTTTCGTATTGTTTCAACCTCCCATTTCTCATGGTCATTGGTATTAACAGTGACATGTTCTTGAAGGGCAGGTGAGGTGTAGCCTAGGAAGGCATTGATGTCTGACCTAAGGTAGACTTAAAGATGACTGTGACATATTCAAGGGTGGATTCCAGTAATAGAGAGGTGTAGTTTGAGCTTATAGTTATTGTACTTATCACGACCTTTATTGAGAGAAAAAGGTCTGAGTCAGGGGCCAACAAGTGTGGGATTTCACCTTATCTTATAGATATAACGTGCTGATTTAATGATAACCTCTGACTTGCCTAAGATGATAGGGAGTCTTTCTTTATACTGGTATTTAGCGGTAGTTGTCTGATGGGTTCTGACTTTCCAAAGAGAGGTTGTGGCTAAATATTGATACTTTATAATCTGTAATAGAATCTTGTCTGATCAGGAAACTGCAGTAGAAAGGACCTTGATACTAGGTAGCAGTCTAATGGATTATCCAAAGATAATTTCAAAACAAGAGAGCTTTGGACTCCCTCCTGGAGTGGCGTTGATTACTGTTTGAATATGAAGAAAGTGGTGAATCTATTTAGTGCTCTTAGGTATAACATAGTTTCTGAGGTATTGGTATATAGTTCTGATTCTTCATTCTACCTGTCCACTGGTCTGGTAGTAGTAGGTAGTAGCTATGTTGAGATCAAACGTGGTATTTGCTATTAACTGGGTCCAAATGTATGAAGTAAATCTGGAGTCTCTATTGAAAACAATAAAGGCAGGAAAACTACAGATTGAAAATATTTTCTTAATAAGCAGAAGAGCTGTCATGAGGATGGTGATGTTCTTGGTAACTGGTATGAGGTATGTAAATCTGCTAAAGCAGTTCAATACAACTAGGATGAGTTCTATCTTATTGTACCCGAGTGTCACTGATATGGCTTAGTAAGGAGGGGGTTTCTCAAGACTCGTAGTTATGAGTTATAGGTATGTTATGTTTTACACATAACCTTGCTTAGAGGTCATAGGTTTTGCAAATGTGACTATTTTGGTCATATAACTTGATTGAGTTAAAAGAAGCATAGTATGAAGAGTGAATATAAAAGGAGGTCAATAGGACCTAAGAGATGAATGGCCTCACTCAGTGCTGTAACTGTTAGGGCTATGGCCACCACTCTGTGAGATGCAAGATCGACCACCCCGTCTGCCCAATCTGCTCCCTGTCTCACAGAGAACAAGCACATAGATACCGAAACCCAACCTGTCTGAAGGAAGGCAACCTTAGAGTCATTGTCACCTGCTGCTGCACCTCTCCTCCTTGCAGTGCAGTCTGCAAGGGTGAATACCCTGCTTTCATGACTGAATGTACCTCAAGTCCTCCCCCATCTCCTCTCGATAGGAAGTGCCCTATACCCTAGGATGAGGAAAGCTTGGACAGGTAGGACAACTCTGGCGAGGGCTCTTCTGCTGCAACATGATGCCTCCTGCCCCCCTTTGATCCTACTACACCCTGACCTAGGAATCTACCTTCTTCCTCAATACGCCCTCCTGATTACACCTCTAAACTCCAAGTTGCCTTCCTGCCTAACCCCCTATGGCAGCAGATGCCTTCTCTTATCCTACTGCCTGAGATGCCATATGACATGAAATAGCTAGTCCTTCCTCTCCTGGGAGTGCCGTGTTGGACACAGTCACCAATGACTCAATATCAATTCTTCTACACAACTGTTTGGGAAGCTGGGATGTGTTCCTAATCTTGTTTAATTAATTTAATCTTTGCCAGTTCCTCCAGTTCTTATTGCTCTCCAGGACCCTCTTTTTTTCCGCAGTCATTTGCTGTCCTTTGCAGGCTACAAATTATTGGGTCCCTCCTACCCCCCAGGTATTAAGCCAAAGGTGGCGATGTATCTCCTTCTTGAAATATCTTCCCACCTCTCTCTTCTTCCAGTCTACTCACAAAGTAATGGCGGGATGGCAATGAACGTTGCCACTTCCAGCAGCCTTTTTGACTGTTTTACCGCTACTTTAAGAATTATCAACATCTACAATACCTGGGGCACTATCTCCTCAATAAGGATGATCCCACCAGAGGTACCCTTCCCCCCTCCCAGTCGAGACTCACACTGGTAGTAGGTGACTTCAACTTCCATTATCTTCTTGCAAACCCCAGATGGGTATTCTGTGTCACCGAACTGGCTTCCTCCACCCCATACTTTGAGAGGGTGGCCCAAGATGACTTCTCTCTCCTAAACGAGCCTGGCATCCTAATATTTTTCCCATTCGATGCAACCCTGAGACTCTTGGTACTTGACCTGGGATTTGCCAATGAAATCCTGGCTTCCAACTTCGAAAGCTGGACAATCCTCCGGCCTCCTACTGAGTTAGACCACGTCTCAATCTGTATTACCCTCTCAGCCCCACTGAAGAAACCACCCTTACCTCTCTCTCCAGGTCCAAACTTGACCGGGTGAAGATGTCCCCTGAACTAAAATCAATCACTTTTAATATACCTCCCCTCCTCCCATTCCTGAAAGCTCTAGCAGGTTGGTTCAACCTGAGGTTTGGCCACACTCACTATGATGCTCTGAGGAAGACCTTTGCTAAAGTGACCCTCCCACCGTTTTAAACCTTGGTGGTCTCCCAATCTGACAGCCCAAAGGATAGCCTTCTACAAGATGGTCAGGACTGCCCACGGGGTCCCCCTCCCTTCCTCCTCTGTAGACATCATTACCAGCAAGAGGCTCTACTTTTAGGTACTCAAGAAAGTGAAAAATGATTTCAGGAAGAACTTCCTTGAATCTGCAAACCCACAGACCCTCTGGACGGCGAAAAGGTTTGCCTTTGGAAGACCACCCAACAGATTTCTTCAGTTCTCTGATGGACACATGCCATCTGTGATGAACTTGGTACTCCTTACCCACTTCTTCTCCCACCAAGTCCTCCCAGCCCCCTTGAGCTATTCTGATGGAACCCAAGAATGTGCCTCCGCTTTCAGCCAATGAGATCACAACTGTGCCCAGAAAGTCCAGCTCCTCATCAGCCTAGGACCCGAAACTATCCCCTATTCAGTTCGGAAAGGGGTCCAGATACACAATCCTGCTCTTCTCACTTTCCTCCTTAGCCCACATGTGTTATTTGGGTTTCATCCACCTTCTTTGAAAAAGGCAAAGGGTATAGTTTGGGACAAACTTGGAAAGGACTCCTATGATATCCTTGCTTCGTTCAGCATAATAGTCCACCTCAAGAGTGTCTCCAAAATCCTGGAAAGAGTGATGGCAAACAAGCTGTCCACCCTGGCTGATTACCTGGGCCTCTTCTCGCCACACAAGTGTGGCTCCATCTCTGGCCTCAGCACATTCGATGTCTGTGCCACACTCACTAATGAGGTTCAAACCTTTTTCAGATTCAAGATGAAGGTGCTGACCCTCTTCTTCGATATCAAAGGAGGGTTTGATATTGTCTCCTCATACTCTCTCTGTGAAAGACTAGCTACTAAGGTGTTCAACCCCTACATGGTATCCTGGTTAAGGTCATTCATCTATAGAAAGATGTGCAGGTTGGTATTCTAGTACTCCCGCAATAATTTGATACCTGTCTCAGTGGGGACTTTCTAAGTATCACCCATCTCTCCTTTCCTTCTCATCATCTATATTTTGATACACAACTTTGCTATTCCCGCGGGCTTGATACCATCCAATGTAGATGATTTCACTGTAACTGTGACCTCTAGCTCATACAAACGAAATGTCCAAAGGCTATAAGGCTTGGTGTACTCTTTACAACAGAAAGCTAGGAAGATAAGTATGTCTTTCACTATCCCAAAGACCAAACTCATGCACTAGTCAACTCCTGCCCAAAGAACCCCTCCTCTTAGGATCCCAGTCCTGCTAGACAGTCAGCTCTTCTACCCATCAGGTCTCCTCCATTGGCTTAGCTACTGGGTCACACCAACTACCACTTCTTGCATGAAGGGCACAATTACTCACTTCTCCCATTGTCTGGCCATGGTACAGGGTGCTTTGAGCATAATACGAGGACTCTCTAGACCAGGGAAGGGCCTAGCCCCCTTCCTCAACTACTGACTTGCAATCTCTTTAGTGGCCCGTATCCTCCTCTATGGCTCCCACCTCTTCTCGCCCAGTCTCATGATGCTTGACAGGCTGTTGGTGTTTTGGAGGACTGTTCAGAGATTGGTAACTAACTGCTATACAACATAACCTAAGGGCTCACTCGCCTGGAAGTAGTGACTCCCACTCCTCCTCTTCTTGATTACCTACTGCCATCATCTGACAGCCATAAGACTTGTCTCTCTCCCATCAGAAGTAAACCTGGTGACAGCTTGCCTCCATCTCACCATTCCCACTATCTCTCCTTACCACTCCCCAGAGGACCACTGGTCCTTCACAAGAAGAAGAAAATTAGTATATGCCCGACTACTCTGGAAGACCCCTGTCCCCTCACCCATGTGGAGAAAACACCTTCCACTAGATGCGATAGCATACAAGACTCTCCCCTTCATCATGCTAAATGGTCCCTCTCCCCTGCCTAGACTTGGCCCTCCTTCAACTCGAGCAGCTCCTTCTACAAGACATTATGACCTTCTATAAATCAGTAAATATTGCTGTCTGGTCCGGCCTCTTCAGCGAATGCATGACCCAGTTCCCTGTACCCCCCATGTACCCCTATGTAAGGCATATAGAAATCTGAGACAAAATACTTCACACACCTCACGGTATGCTAACTGCACACAGACCCTCGATTTACTGAAGCTAACAACCTCCTCCTGTCCCCTTATGGGGCCCACACATCATTAGTGAGATTTAGAAAGTTACGTCCTATAACTAGAATGTCACAACAATGAAGTCTACTTCATAACACCATATACGTCGCCACGGTCCCTCCAACCACATGCTGTTTACAAGATATATCGGAGGGGACCTTTGATGATATCTGGGAAGTGGAAGGAAGATATCTATTGTAGGTACCTTGAGATAATAGGCTTCAAACTTAGACTTTCTAATTCTAGACCAAATGTAGTGGGACGTTTTCGGCGAAATACAATCAGAGGATTTCCTAGTAGTGGAGGCTATTAAGGACATACAAAATCCACACATACCCTTCTGAGATTAGCTGTAGGTTGGTTGGTCCTAGTAATAGGATGCCTCTACAGAGACAGGGAGACCAAGTGGAAGCATGCTCAGACAGGAAGAACTAGATAAGCCGAAGGCTCTTAAGACATTAAAAAGTCATGCTCAGACTTGTGATTGGTACTAGGGGATCAGGCATGAAATTGATCACTTCCTGACCGAAGAGATTACGGGAACGATAGTTAACAAGACAAACGTAATATAATAGTCCATATAGATAATAAAGTTTAAGGCCACTGTTTGGTATAACAAATAGCACAGTTATCTCAATGAAGGAATACTATTCCAAAACTGTGAGTGGGTGTGAGAAGTTTCATAGTCAAATGGTGCTCGCACTTATAAGATTCTGGACGTTTGCCTATTAAAACCAGAGTGGTACTTCGCAGGCATAGTAGTTAGAAGTAGTCCGCAAATACTCAGACAGGGGATATAAATATCGAAGTGCCTCCTGAGCTTTATAGACGTCATCAAGCAATGGAGCAGAGATCTTATTAATATATATATTGTTTCACACTTTAAATCTTTACTTTACCTATTTTATTGAGATGAGTCTTCCTTGACAGATTCTTCGATCAAAGATTTGGCCTACATCCCTCTATTATAATAGAGTTTGGTATCTGCCTAACACCCTAAAAGCCATGCCTATCCTCCTACCCTTTCATTGGCCTCGGAAGGTTCATGGCAGGCAGGATCTCTCAAATGCTTTGCAGAAAAGGTTACCTTACAGTATACCTGTCCTGGTTTACTGAAGACCCCTCATTCCTCTATCCCTTCCGCTAGGAGGATAAGGAGGACTTCAAACAAGCAATCCTTTACTGCTCGTCCCACTCATGTCCCTGAAAGCATCACTTTCCAATGCTCAAGGACCTAGGACAGGACAGCCTCCTCTAGTGCCATGTGGTCTACCTCAAGGCCCTGGCGGCCTACATCAACAAAACAGTGATCGGATTCCCTTTGCGAATGCTGCCTGCCCATTCTGTGCTCTCTCTCAAAGGAGATGCCCCACCACCAGCTCTCTCTCTACCCATTTTTGGTTTTGAGCCGTGGGCTCCTAGCTACTGTGATTTGTTTTAGTTTTCCTTTGTTTGTTTTTCGTTATGAATATGCATTTGCGTGTTTCACTTTATTAGAGATTTCATGTTATCTATGGGACACGCTAGGAGAATTATCGTTAGGCTTAGTGCGAGCTTTCTTTTGGTATGCGATTTGGAATTAAGGTTTTCTTCATGCCATAGCTAGCACTACATGAAAGTTCTTGTACCTTAACTAAGGATATATAAAGATTAAAAAAACAAAGAAGAAAAAAAAAAAAAAAGAAAGACCTAAGAGACAAACCACCCACTCCTCCTGTCTTTTTCTCCTTGTATTACTGACAGAAGTGCTGTCACCCTGTTAGTCCTCTCTCCCTCTATACCTGCTACTAGCTATGCTTCCTACTATGATATCCTCACTACAAGACTCAACCACAGTTTCCTAGTTGGCTTTACACCATAGCTCCCTTTCCACTATGCTCCCCACTAGGTGCAACTCGCTGTCTACTTGCTCCCAATCACCTACATCCTAGCTGGTGACAGAGATCTCCTCCCCTCCCTGAAGAGCACCAACCTAAATGTTAAAGGCATACAAATCTTTTCTACCTGATATTTCTACCCAGACTGCTCCTTCAGAGTCCTGAAGTCTGCCACCTCAGTAGTTGTTACAGTGGCTCTACAAGATAAGACCAAGATACTGGGAAATACCTTTATTTACTCCAATTGCTAGAGAGTCAAAAAGGCATATTTGGCTAATGGCCTCACTCAGTACTGGGACTGCTGGGACTATGGCCACCACTCTGTAAGATACAAAGTGGACAACCTAGTCTGCCCTATCTGCTCCATGTCCTACCAAAAACAGGCACATAAATGCCAAAGCCCTACTTGCCTGAAAGGTGGCAATACCAAAGCTGTAGTTGCTGGCTGCCCCACTTCCCTCCCCTCACTGTGTGATCCGTCAAGGAGACCACCCCGCTTTTCTGAAGCAATACCCCTCAAGCTCTCCTTCCCCTTCTCTCCATAGGGAGCACCCTGTCTAGCAAAGTAAAGAAAATTTGAGCAAGTAGGACAATTTTGGTAAGGGCTCTTCTACTGAGGCAGGATCATACCTTCTCCTCTTTGATCCTACTATACCCCACACCAGGAACTTTCATTCCTCCTCAGTATGGCTCCCAGTTCCCGCCCCCAAACCCCAAGGAGAGCCCCTGCCGAACCCCCTATGGCAGCAGACTTTCACTCCTATCCCTCAGCCTGAGACACCGCAAAGTATGTAGTGGCTAGTCCACTCTTCCCAGAGAGTACCATGCTGGACACAGTCTCCAATGATAAGTTATCCTTTCTCCAACACAACTGCTTGGGAACCTTAGATGTATTCCTATTCTTGTTCAACATATTTAATATTTTTCTCATTTTCTCCGGTTTTAGTTGCTCCCCATGATCTTACTTGGTTTCGTTGCTGTCTCCCGTCCTTCGCAGGCTACAAGTCATTTGCTCTCCTCTGTACCCTAGGTGTCAATCTAGAAGTGGCATATTACCTTCCCCTTAGGGCATCCTTCCAACTCTCTGTCTTTCTAGTCTACTCACAATACAAGGACTGCATGTCCAAGAACTTCTCCTCTGCCAGTGACCTGTTTCATTGTTTTACCACTTCCATAAGAGTCACAAACATCTACAACAACTGGGGTACTACTCCCTCGATAAGAATGATCCCCACAGAAATAGCTATTCCTCATTCCTCACGGCCCATGCTGGTTGTAGGTGACAGCAACCCACATCAACCACTGTCAGACCCCAGAAAGGTATCCTCTATCACAGAACTGGCATCATCTACTTCGTACTTTGAAAGTGCAGCCTAAGAGGGCTTCTTATTGCTTAACAAGCCAGGTAATTGCACATATATTTTCCTTTCGATGCAATCCTGAGGCCCTCAGTACTTGACCAGGAATTTTCTAATGACACCCTAGTTGCTGACTTTGAGAGTTGGAACAACCTCCCCCCTCACAAGTTTAGACCATATACCAATCCTTGTCATACTCTCGGGCCCGATGAAGAAGCCTCCTCCACCCTTCCATTCCTAGTGGAAACTCGACTAGGAGAGGATCTCCACAGAACTGAAAACTATGACATTTGCCCAACTACTACCTCATTCAACTATAAATAGCCTGGTGAGTTGGTTCGACCTGGCCTTAGCTAGGCTTACAAGTATGCTCAGCTGTAGTGGTCCCCCAAAGAGGCCTTCCTGCTGTTCCAAGTCCTAGTGTTTCTCAGACCTGACCACTTAAAGAGTGGCTTTCTACACGAAAGTACGGTCTACATGCAGGTTTCCACTCCGCTTCTCCTCGGAAGACGTTCAAAATGCTAGGAGGCTCTACATCTAGGAGACCAAGAAGGCTAAGTACAATTACTCGATGAACCTTTTTGAGTTAGCTAACCTACAAACTCTTTGGACAGGGAAAAGGTTTGCCTTCGGAAAACTCCACAACAGGTTCCTACTGATTCTTTGTGCAAATACACTAGCTGTAATAACCACAGCCCTCCACACCTAACTCTTACCTGCAAGATCCTTCTCAGGCGTCCATGTTATTCAAAGAAAGTTCAAAGATGTCCCTCCCTTCTCGGCTGAAGAAATCACCGACCCACTCAGAATATCCCTCTCCTCCTCCACTTCAGGTCCTGATATTGTCCCCTACTCGTTATTGCAAGGGGTCTACAATCACAATTCCTCCTTTCTAACCTCGCTCCTTCACCCACTTGTATCCTTTAGGTTCCACCCGCTATGCCTAAAGAGGGCTAATGGCCTAGGACTGGACAAAGATAGAAAGGCATCCTGTGATACTCCCACATCATTTAGGATCGTAGTTGTACTCGAGACAGTTGCCAAAATCATAGAAAAGGTGATGGTGCACAGGGTGTCCACCCTGGCCTACTGCCTGGGTCCTCTCTCACCATACCAGTGTGGCTCACTCCTAAACCTTAGCACACTCGACACATTCGCTATTCTCATCCACCAAGTTCAGACCTGTTTTAGTCTTGAGATGTATGACTCTACCCTGCTTCTTGACCTTAAGGGAGGTTTCAACAAGGTCTCCTCTCACTCCCTATGTGCAAGACGAGTAACAAAAGGAGTCTGCTTCTATATAGTATCATGGATAAGGTCATTACTCCATCCAAGGTCCTGCCGACTCATCTTCTATGGCTCCCACAATAAGTTCCTGCTAGTCTGAGTGGGTACCACTCAGAGGTTGCACTATCTCCACCTTCCTGCTCGTCATCTACATCTCAATGTGCCACTTCCCTGTCCTCAGGGGTCTGATACTGTACTATGTATATGACTTCATGATAACTATTGAAATTTCTTACTATTTGTTTCATAAATATATTTCTTTTAAATAACTTGTATTTCTCTCCTGAGTTATATTTTTTGGTTTACCTATAGATCATGAACATTACTACAGCTAGAGCATATACAATGGGTATTTCGTTTATATTTCATGAGAACGATGAGATAATTGGATATATAATTTCTTATTGCATGTGCGCGATGTTTCAGTTATTTTTATTTATGTAATGTGACATTTTCAGAAGGTGTATTCTATGTTTATTTTGCACTTAAAATCTCACATGCCATTATGGTTTATATATATTTTACTGGGGATTTTCTTGGCAGTTTTTCACGGTCAAACATGGGTGTACTTATATTTCTTACAAGATTATCCTATTTATTTCTTTTCTTTACTTAAGTTTTTTTTTTCTTTTTTTTTCTTTTTTTTCTTTTTTTTTTATAATCATGTATTTGTTGTTATTTAGGGTACAAGAACTTGCATGCAGCACTAGCTATGGCATAAAGAATCCCCATTCCTCCCACTGCCTGGCCTGACCGCATCTCCAAGACTCTCTGGTATGGGCCTAACCGCACATCACACCTAAAAGAAAAGCCCGTCCCTACTTCACAATTGAACTTAGAGAATAGGAGAAGCCTAAGTAAGAACAAGCAGGAAAACATAGGAAGGTAACCACCTGGAACATCTCGAAAACAAACAAAGGGGAAAAACACAAAGCAAATCCCACAACAACCATGCCAGGTATACTCGCTGGCAGTAGAAACCATTGAAGTTATCCCTGAACGCGATGTGACTGAGAAAGTTGGCTTCCTGTGGTACATGGCAAAAGAGGGTGGAGTAGTAGGGTGCAAGCGGAGGAAGGGAGTAGTAGTAGGGTACAAGCCGTTTCAACTGCGGGAACGGGTCAGCAACCGAACGAGACCGTGTCGACTCTTGGTAATTGTATTTGTGTCTTTCTAGGCGGTCCTCAGAGTAGAAGGCAAGCGATCTTATCGTTTCTTTCATGGAGTTCCTTGTTCTCCGAGAAATAGTGTCACTTAGTGGATGGAATACCATCACTTAAGCCAACCGTGGGGAGGAGCAAGATCGACCTCTGGGCCTATAGAAGAGTTCACATGTACCGCAAACCATGTTCCCAGCCATTTGAAGCATGGGAAGCAAGTGGTCGCTGACCATGTGGAGGAGCATCACCAGTCAAGGCAAGGGGCGGGTCCGGGTAGTGCGAGAGGCATACCAGAACCCAAAGGAAGGAAAGTCACGACTCGGAAAAAGGAGAAGAAGATAGTGGGGGATGAATGTAGATGGCCATCACAACTAGGCCGAAGCCATCACGGGAGGAGAGGGGGGGTGGATGGTTTGTGAAGTCCCAATATAGAGGGTTGATTTCAAGTGCGAGGAAAATAGAATCTACAGAGGATGATAGAGGAGACGGAGGATGATAAAGGAGATGGAGGATGTTTTCATCACGTGAGTATGTGCACCTGTATATTTAGCTGGTTACTGCTACGAGTATATGAAGGAATTAGGGAGAAGAATCACTCCCAATCTACCTTCCTACTACCATCCTCCTGACCTAAGTGTGCCCACAGTATATCTTTAATACTATGCCGTATTCTCGTACTCAAGCTATTAAGATTATACCTCTACATACAAATTCAATAGGCTATGAGCCCAGCATATTCACAGTCATATGACGTACACTTATACACTTCAACAGACTCTTGATGCTGTACTTCTCTACCTCTCGCAAACAAAACTATCGCTTCCTCCATCCAAACGCTTTTATCACTTTCAAGCTACGGTCACAACCATCACCCTTAAAATCAAACTTATATATCCCGCAATACTAACTACGCAAGCATTGTTAGGCCTATGGAAATCCGAGACATGTGCACAGACTCACAGTAGGGTAACTACGCACAGACCCTCAATTTACCGGAGTGCCAACACCCCCCTCCGGCCCCCTTATGGGGCCTGCACGTCATTAGCGAGATTTCGAGAGTTGGGTCCCATAACTAAAATGTCATATCAATGAAGCCCACTTCATAACACCATATAAGTCGCCGCCGTCTGTCCAACCGCATGCCGTTCGCAGGATATATGAGAGGGGACCTTTGGCGACATCTGGGAAGTGGAACGGAGGAAATCCGTCGTAGGCGCATAGAGATAGTAGGCTTCAAAGATGGGCTTCCTAAACTATGGGCCGAGAATGACGGGACGTTTTCGGAGAAATACTCTAGGAGGATATCCCAGTAGTGAAAGCTATTAGGGGTATACTGAATCCACCCTTACCCTTCTGAGATCAGCTGTAGGTTGGTTGGTCCTAGTAATAGGACCCCTCTACGGAGGCCGGCGGACCAAGGGGAAGCACGCTCAGAAAGGAAGACCTAGATAAGTCGGAGACCCT
>JACCEG010000458.1:73521-84889 GCA_014065205.1 Tuber brumale
GGAAGCGAGCGGTCGCCGACCGTGTGGAGGGGCCTCGCTAAGCGAGGAAGGGGGCGAGAACGGGCAGCAGAAAGGCAGTACCGGAACTCAAAGGAAGGAATGCCTCGACGCGTAAAAGAGCAGAAGAAGGCAGTGAGGAGGGGAGGGAGATGGCCGTCACTCCTAGGCAGAAGCCATCGTGGGAGGAGAGGGGTGGTGGATGGTTCGTGAGTACCTAGCGTTGAGGGTTGATTTCAATCGCCGGGTGTGTAGAGGAGACGGAGGATGTCCCCTCGGCCTGGGCCTAAGCACACCTTTATATGTACTATAAGTACATCCCAAACCTCGAAAAAGGAGATTCAGGTTTTGAGTCCCGAGTCAGACCAACCGAATCCTTTCATACCTACACCTCTAGAGTATCTCAAGCGTTGGATACCTTACATAGGATTCCCTAAACCGTTAAGAGGATATTGAGAAATCTGGTATAAAGTGCCAGTAATCACTCATCCAGGGCTATTAGAACAATTAGCGTACCCGGAAAGCATCATGATGGCTGAGATACCTCAGGACCTGAGGAAGAGAATAACGGCGGGAGAACCAATGGACACCCTCCCAGATATGAGGGAAAAAACCGATGATTCAGCTATATGGAGTCCCTCTCCATCAACACCTCATGAACCCGCATTTCAGAGAGGAAATATACCTTCTCACCGATCCTCGCGTGCTGCAAGCACTCATAGGATATCACAGGCCCCCACGCCCAAACCCGGAGGAGACCATGCGGCGAACTTGCCTAAATTGGCTGCCCGCCTGGGGATAACCTTAGGTCAAATAAGGCAGGACATAGATACCTCGCTCGAGCAAGCCAACATTGCTTTCAAACATTTGAAAGGAGCTACACAAGATAATATCTAAAAATTAATTAAGGTACAACAGCAAAGCGCCAATGGGCAAGATGTCCACGATAATGATATTGCAATCTTGTTGATGCAGCGGGCAGGCGTGGAAAGCGAGGTCAAGGGAATACAAGAAGAAATGTTGGGAGAAGTCGCAAAGAAAATTGACGCGCAAGAAAGGTGTCAACAGGAACATGAAGAGGTAACTACGAGGTTACATGGAACCCTCAGGCAAGAAAGCCAAGCAGCATTAGTGTTAGGCATATGGAAATCGGAGACATGTGCGCAGACCCACGGTAGGGTAACTGCGCACAGACCCTCAATTTACCGGAGTGCCAACACCCCACTCTGGCCCCCTTATGGGGCCCGCACGTCGTTAGCGAGATTTCGAGAGTTGTGTCCCATAACTAAAATGTCATATCAATGAAGCCCACTTCATAACACCATATACGTCGGCGTGGTCCATCCGACCGCATGCTGATCGGAGGATATATGAGAAGGGATCCTGGGCGACATCTGGGAAGTAGAACGGAGCAATTCCGATGGGGCGCATTGAGACACCAGGCTTCAAAGTTGGGCTTCCTAAACTATGTGCCGAAAGTGGCGGGACCTTTTCAGAGAAATACTCTAGGAGGATATCCCAGTAGTGAAAGCTGTTAGGGGTATACCGAATCCACCCATACCCTTCTGAGATCAGCTGTAGGTTGGTTGGTCCTAGTAATAGGACCCCTCTACGGAGGCCGGTAGACCAAGGGGAAGCATGCTTAGAATGGAAGACTTAGATAAGTCGGAGACCCTTCAGAGGCTGACACGTCGGGCGCGGACTTGCGATTGGCTCTAGGTGACCCGGCATGAACCTGATCACTTCATCACCGAAGAGGCGATAGGATGATAGTCAATAAGACTAAAGTCATATAAAAGTCTACGAGGACATCTAAGTTGGAGAGGGCTGTTTGGTATAACAAATAGCGCAGTCATCTCAACGGAGGAATACTATTCCGAGTCCGCAAAAGGGTGTGATAAGTTTCACGGTCAAACGGTGTTCGCACTTATAAGATTCTGGACGTTTGCGTATTAAAACCAGAGTGGTACTTCGGAGGCATAATAGTTAGAAGTAGTCCGCGAACACACAGACGTGGGATAGAAATATCGAAGTGCCTCCCGAGCTTTACAGACATAATCAAGCCACGGAGAAGAGATCTTATCAATATAAAATTGTTTACCTTATAAAATATTTACCTTACTTTTATTTTATCGAGACGAGCCTTCCTCGACAGATTCTCCGAAACAAAGATTTGGCCTACGTTCCTCGGTTATATACTTGAGTTTGCCGTCCGCCTAACAGTATATTGATAGTTCTCCTGTTACCAAGGCTCACTATATGAACTACGAGTTCACTTCAAACTCCACCCTCACCTCAGACTTCAATTACATTTTCGAAGCACCTCACTATCCCATCTATATGGAGACTTTCAAAGAAGTCTTCGATAGTGAGCTATTCGAGATCGAAGAAGAAAATACGCAGGAACTCTTGTGGTTCACAGTACCTTTCGGGATCCCAACGAGGGATCAATTCAATAGCATATATCGTACCTGGCAGGGTTTGGACTTTGAGTGGAATTCGACCGAGTCGGAAAACTTTCGTCGACTGGAGCACCCAATGCTCTTTAAAGACAGAAGAGAAGGAAATGGAAAACCCTGGCACAATGATCCGGGGGCCAGACATCCCCGCGGCCTGGGCCTAATACAAACTTATATGTACTATAAGTACATCCTAAACCTCTAGAAAAAAGAGATTCAGGTTTTAAGTCCCGAGTCGGACCAACCGAACCCTTTTATACCTACACCGCTAGAGTGTCTCAAACGTTGGATACCTTACATACGATGCCTTAAACCTTTTCAAGGATATCGAGAACTCTGGTATGAAGCACCCGTCTACACTCATGTAGGGCTACTAGAGCAGCTAGCCTAGCGGGAAAGTATCACAATGGCGGAGATACCTCAGGACCCGAGGAAAGGAATAATGGAGGGTGAACCTATGGATACCCGACCTGACACCACGGATAAACCGGATGATTCTGCCTTTCATAGTCTCTTCCCTTCAACACCTCAGGAACCTTCATTCCGCAGAGGAGGCATACCCTCTCACCGATCCTCTAGTGTTGCGAGCACTTATAGAATATCAAGAGTCCCCACACCGAGGCCAGCGGAACATGCCGCAAACTTAGCCAGACTGGCTGCGCGTCTGGGGATAACCTTCGGTTAAATAAGACAGGACATAGATACATCCCTTGACCAAGCTAATATCGCCTTCAAATATTTGAAGGGAGCTACCCCAGACAATACCTTAAAATTAATTAAGGTTTAACAGCAAATCGCCGATGGACAAGATGTCCACAATAACGACATTGCAATCTTGTTGATGCAGCGGGCAGGCGTCGAAAGTGAAGTCAAGGGAATACAAGAAGAGATGTTGCGAGAAGTTGCAATGAAGATTGACGCTCAAGAACAGCGTCAACAGGAACATGAAGAGGTAACCATGAGGTTACATGGAACCCTCGGGGAAGAAAGCCAAGCGGCATTGGCCCGAGACCCGAACTCTGGAACAAATGGGCCTCAGTCTAAGAGCGGAATTCATCGAATTCCAGGCCGAAAGTGTCAAACGCGAAAGAGAAGTCAATCGCACTCTAGAACAATTGCGTACGGATCAGAACACGTGCCAAGCGGAGATTCGCAGGTCTCAAGACCAGCAACAACTGCAGAATATCGTAACAAACCAAACCCTGAAAGGGTTAACAGCGGCAATAAATAAAATACTCGCCGCTGCATCAAGTCCCCAAGCTGAAGGACCCACACCTTTACCCGCAGTCCCAGAAAGGGACGACGAGGAGTACTACGCTCCACCTACGCGTAGGGAAAAAGGAAAAGGCAGAGAAGCCGCTGATGCATTCCCCTCAGGTGCCCAAGGAGGTAAGCCAGGGGATCCTAGTGACGATGACGAGGATGATGATGATGTGAGAGGTAGGAGGAGAGGAGGTCGTAGCCGAGGCAGGCAAGGACAAACACCAGAACAGTCTGGCATGGCAGAAAGACTTGCCACCGCGATGGCACTCAACATTAAGCGACCATCAGAGCCTGCCCCATTCTTCCAAGATAAACCCGCAAAAGACATATATGTGTGGATCCTTCAATGTGACCACTATTTCGAACGGAACCCACGAATCTGGGACAATGCACGAGAAAGGATTATATATGCACTCAGTGGTACAAGAGGAGAAATAGTCCTTCCTTATACCGTTTGGTACGGGAAGGCTATGGACGGACTTCATGGAGAAATCCAGCAACCAGAGCTGGCGATATGGACCCGCTTTGAACATGATGTGATCAAGGGATTCGCCACAGTAGAAGCCGAAAGACTAGCCCTTTGCGCAATGAAACCAGTCACGTACGACGGCAGTATTGGACGCTATCTGACAGTCATGCACAATCATAACATTCGTGCACGCATGACCGGAGAATTCTGGAGAGCGGGAGTCCAAGACAAACTTCTTGAACAAATTGTCCACAGGTTGTCAGCCCTGCAATATACGATGGACCAGGAATGGGAAGAGGCACTAAGGCTATGCGGGCGATCAGAAGAAGGACTGCTAGCCAGAAATAAAATTGGACGCGAACAACCGTCCGAGCCTAAAATAGTCCAAGAAGTCAAAAGAGAAGACCGACGAGACTCTAAACCAAAGCGACAAAGGGATACTAAATCTTACGTCAAAGGAGGTGGAGCCCCACCACGAAAACGGAAAAGGGACGAGGAACCGGAGAAGTCTAGGAAAAGGTTGGGAGGTGTGACAAAGACCACCCACACAAACTTCGCCCAGGGCCATACCGGTATCCCACAGAGTGTGATAGGAACACGGAGGAAAGAAGGAGATTGCACATGTTGTGGAAAGAAAAAACACACCAATCAGACATGTTGGGGAGATGCCCATATATCGGTGGCAACAGTCAGCTCAAGACCGATAAAAATGGAGTTCGACGAGCAAGATCAGCTATTGTAAAGCCTAAATTAGCTCGCAGAGTCGCAACCGTCCAGAACCCAGCCCGGGTAAATAAGATCTGGGAACTGGAGGACGATGAGGAACTGACCTAGGTCAGTTCATTGGCACCAACGGCGACGGCGATTGGGTATTTAGTGTCCTGACGGAGCTGGAATCGAAATAGGGAACTCCCTTTGGCTGGGGTGTATTGGCTACCGACCACGACGGGGATCGGGTAGTCCATGTGCAACTACGGGAGTTGAAACTCAAAATGATCAAAGCGGCGCGATGCAAGTCTCTCCTTTCAGGATCCACACAAGCAGGCTCTAAGTGAAGGGATCCCACAAGGGACTTACAAGTTTAAACACAAGAATCAATATATGGAGAGTCTTGATCGAAAGAGAAGATAGTTAAGTTGCCCAGATGGCCCGAGAGCCAACAGTACGAAGTTCCTCGAGTCACCTGGTGGTTGCCTGCTACCCGTGTGCAAGCAAGTTACTATATAGAAGAAGTTGGGACATAGCAATGCAAGTTCTAGCTGATAACAATACACAACAGGAGGACAACCGACCTGGGCCGTTCCACCTACCACACGAGTCTGAGTCGTATTATACGTATGTACTATCTTGCCCTCTGGCCAGAGTGTGGGATAGCGATGTACCGCTTTGGTGCGCAAGGCCCCACTGAGGGAGCTGGACGGATAACCGAAATCATGAGGGAAAGGACTCGGTGAATACGGAAACCCCAAACCAGAAGAGTACAATGGCTAATAAAGGCCCGAAAATCTGCTATGAGCCTAGGTTTGGTGTGTCGGGAGAAGGCATCCAGCCTGAAAACTGGTCGTGCGCAATAGCGTAACGGTGAAATGCCGCTTTAGTATGTAGACCCAGATTGTTAGAGCTAAAGAGTTACTAGTTTGTCTGAGGAGATCTCAATGGTCGAAACTACGCGGGCGTAGTAACAAACATCTTGTTACCTACACCCAACACCGACGATGCCCAAACGAAAGAACCAAGAAAATCTTCTCCGCGCTAAGCGCTGGGAGTTAGAAGCCCCAAAACCAAAACGATACAACAGTCTGGAGGGGATTTCTTACCTCCATATACACGATAAGTGATACAAAGTTAAGGTCTTTTTAGATTGGGGATCCAACGTGTTCCTTATCAACAAGGACCTAGTTGAAGACCTTCGCGTTCCCTCTACAGAATGCGACAATGCAGTTGATATCTTAGGCTTTGACGGATCGTCAGCCACCTCTGGAGGGAAGTGTTACACCCTCCCAATAAAATTGGAAATAGGAAAAAACCGACACATCTCTGTAGTGTCGTGTGATGTGGCTAAAGCAGGTCACTATGGAATGATAATTCCTTTTGGTCGGTGGCATTGTGAACACCCTGTGTCTCACATAGAAGATGCAGAAAATTGGACCTTCTCCGCAAAATGTTGCGAAAACTGTGTGGAAGAAGATGAAGGAATAGCGGATATGTTCGAATATGATGAATCTGTCGCCTGGAATCCTAATGCCTGCCGCATCGGAAGAATCAGAGCCACTGAGAATATGGTGGAACTCGAATCATTACCGAAAGAATACTGGAATTACAAACATTTGTTTGAAGCACAGATGCCAGAAAAACTAGCCCCTAGACGGACATAAGATCATGAAATTAAGTTGATTCCAGGATCAACTCCCCCCTGAGGGCGGATATATCCACTATCCGAAAAACAGCTTCAGGCTTTAAGAGAATACTGGTAGACAATGATCAAACAAGGAAAGCTCACACTGAGCCAATCGCCAGCATGTGCACCCATATCATTCGTACCTAAACCAGAGGGTAGATTACGTCTAGTTGTGGATTATCGAAATCTGAATAAGATTACTATCCTCAACAAACATCCCCTGCCACTAATGTCCGAACTCAGAGACAGAGTAGCGGGCGCAAAGATCTTCACCAAGTTAGACCTTGAGGACGGCTACCACCTGATCAGGATAAAAGAAGCGGATGAGTGGAAGACAGCGTTCCTTATGAGATACGGATACTACGAATATAAGGTTATGCCTTATGGATTGGTTTCTGCTCCTGCAACCTTCCAAGATATGATGAACCAAGTTCTACACGATTACTTGGACGTCGGAGTTGTGTGTTACCTTGATGATATTCTCATGTACTCAAAGGATGAAAAAGAGCACATCAAAGCGGTTAAAAAGTTTTACAAAGTCTGTCACACTTTCAATTAGCAGTATTGCTAAAGAAATTGACCTTCCATGCCATGGAGGTGGAATTTCTGGGTTATATGGTGGCGGTCGATGGGGTGTCTATGAGCACCCAGAAGGTGGAATCAATAATGGTCGGGAAAGCACCTAAGTCGGTTAGCGAAGTACAAGTCTTTATGGGATTTGCTAACTTCTACCGATGATTTATAAAAAACTTCTCCGCAATTTGCAAGCCAATAACCGCGACATTACAAGGAAATCCTAACAATTTTAAATTGGGAACCGAACAGGACACGGCTTTCGAAGAGTTAAAGGACCGATTCACCACACCTCCCATAATCCGCCATTTTTTCTCAGAAAGAGAAACGGTGGTAGAAACGGACGCCAGCGATTTTGCACTCGGCTGCGTCCTTTCTCAGTACTTTGAGAAAAGATTACATCCAGTAGCTTTCCATTCTAGAAAATTAAACTAGGCGGAGCGCAATTATGAGATTCATGATAAAGAACTTCTTGCAATCCTCAAAGCCTTTAAGGAATGGAGACACTACTTGATCGGGGCAGAAAAACCGCTTACAGTCTTTACCGATCATCAGAACCTACATTACTTCTTCACCTCGAAAGTCTGCAGTGGCCGCCAGATCCGATGGGCTCAGAGGTTGGTAGAATACAATTTCCGTATTGTATACCGACCAGGCATGAAGGGCGGAAAGCCTGACGCATTAAGCCGATGGCCGGAGTACCGTCCTGAGGAGGGAGCTACGCATCGCGAAAAGAAAACTTTGAAGGATGAAAATTTCTTAGTGTCGTTAGTAGCGAGGGTAGGCGATGAAGGAGAAGACTGGGATGGAGAAAAGGATTTGGATCTGCAACCTCGAAGAGGTGGAAAGTAACCCGTGATTAGGGTCAAGAGATTGAGCAAAAAGGCATATTTGCCGACAAAAGGCTCAAGAATGGTGGCAGGGCATGACCTATACGCCATAGCAGATGACATTGTCCCGAAATATGGACAAGCACTAAGAAGGACGGGTATACCTGTGAGGCTACCCGCAGGAACTTATGGAAGAGTTGCCCCAAGAAGTGGATTAGCGGTCTGAAGCGGAATCTCGAGCGGCGCAGGAGTAATCGATGCTGATTACACCGGCGAACTCAAAGTCGTACTTTTCAACCATAAAGATGAGAACTGCCAAATAAGAATGGGCAATCGCATAGCTCAATTAGTGGTAGAAAAAGTCAACACCTCGGACATGATGGAAGTTGACGACTTGGAAGAAATGGAGCGAGGAACCACAGGATTCGGAAGCACCGATATAGCGACAAGATCCTTGATCGTCAAAGAACAGGAACCAAGCATCAGTTACCTACAGGCATTGGCTAAAGACAACGAGCACTGGTACGATATCTCAAAAGTACCAGAGAATGTACTAATGTCAAATGCGATAATCCTGCAAAAAGGTATGAAGCAAGTCAACATTGAATTCTTGGACGAAATACAGACCGCTATTGGAACTGATGCAGCTGGGAGGCTACGGAGGGAAGAACTCAGGAAGCTACGAGACGAAGGAAAGGATTTTCCGAAAGATTAGACCTTAACTGAAGATCTACTATATTATAAGCAAAGACTATTTGTACCCGACAGTCTGGCGCTATATACAAAGATTATAGAAGGATGTCGCGATGCACAAATTGCGGGACATTTTGGACAAGAAAAAACTTTGGAAATCATCATGAGAGACCTCTACTGGAAGGGACTTACGGCAAGGGTCAACGACTACGTACGATCCTGCGATGAATGCCAACATAACAAATCGCCCAGACATGCTAAGTAGGGATTATTGCAACCACTGCAAATACCCTACGCAGCATGGGCGTCTATCTCAGTGGACTTCATTACACACCTACCAGAGTCGCAAGGATGCACTCAGATAATGGTAGTAGTCGATCAATTCACGAAGATGGCACATTTAATCAGACTTCAGACCTTGGCTATGGCCAAAGATGTCGCAAATGCATTCCTGAAAGAAGTATGGAGCCTGCACAGCCTACCAACCGAAATGGTCGCGGACATGGACTCAAAGTTTGCAGGAGAATTTTGGGAATCCCTTTGTAAGGCGCTGGAAATTAAGCGAAGAATGTCAATGGCATACCACCCCCAGACTGATGGACAAACCGAACGTACCAACCAAGTGCTGGAAGGATACCTGCGAAGTTTTGTCAATTACGATCAGGATGACTGGTATCAGCTACTGCCGTTAGCTGAACATGCCCATAACAACTCCGCAACCAACGCTCACGGGATGTCTCCATTCTATGCGAACTATGGATTCCATCCACAGACTGAGTGGATCAAGGAGCGTGCAGCTCAAAATCCAGGAGCGACACTTTACGCAAACCGGATTAAGACAATACATGAACAAGCAAGAGGGTCATTAGAAAAGACACGAGAAGGGATGTCGAAATATTACGATCGGAAAGCTCGACAACAGCCGGACTTCAAGATCGGGGACAAAGTAATGTTAAACACCAAAAACATCCGCACCCGATGGAAATCCAAGAAGCTAAGTCAGTAGCTGTACGGTCCCTTCCAAATTGTGGAAAGACGCGGATCCAGAGCATTTAAGCTCAACATATCCGATCGACGGAACATTCATCCTGTATTCCATGTCGCACTATTGGAACCCTATCGCGAGTCAGTTGATGACAATCGCCAACAACCCCCTAGAGAGCAAGAGGACATTGACGGCGATCTGCAATGGGAGGTTGAAAAAATCGCAAAGAAGCGAGATTGTTCTTACAGGAAACGAGTACATGGCTGCTATCAAGAGAAGCGGCAACTGTGGTACTTCGTTAAATGGCAAGGGTGTTCGGAAGATGAGAACACATGGGACCCTGCCACCGGTATGGAAAATGCGGAGGAAGTTGTGGAGAATTTTCATTCTCAAAATCCGGACATGACAGAAAGGGCAGAAGTAAGATAGTGACGAAACGGTTTTCCTACCGTGGCCAAGTAACTGCGGAAGGTTTTTTACCCTGACCACACTGAGTCTTAAAATGTATTTAGAAGAAATTATAAAGTGGTTATAAAGGCATTCGAGGCGAAGCCTGGAAGGAGGGAGCTCATGTTAGGCATATGGAAATCCGAGACATGTGCGCAGACCCATGGTAGGGTAACTGCGCAGAGACCCTCAATTTCCCGGAGTCCCAACACCAACCTCAGGCCCCCTCATGGGGCCCGCACGTCGTTAGCGAGATTTCGAGAGTTGCGTCCCATAACTAAATTGTCATATCAATGAAGCCCACTTCATAATACCATATACGTCGCCGCCGTCCATCCAACCGCATGCTGTTCGCAGGATATATGAGAGGGGAACTTTGGCGACCTCTGGGAAGTGGAACAGAGAAAGTCCGTTGGAGGCGCATCGAGATAGTAGGCTTCAAAGTTGGGCTTCCTAAACTATGTGCCGCAAGTGACGGGACCTTTTCGGAGAAATACTCGAGGAGGATATCCCAGTAGTGAAAGCTGTTAGGCGTATACCGAATCCACCCATACCCTTCTGAGATCAGTTGTAGGTTTGTTGGTCATAGTAATAGGACCCCTCTACGGAGGCCGGCGGACCAAGCGGAAGCATGCTCAGAATGGAAGACCTAGAAAAGTCGGAGACTCTTAAGATGCTGACACGTGGGGCACGGACTTGCGATTGGCACTAGGTGACCCGGCACGAACCTGATCACTTCATGACCCAAGAGACGATTGGACGATAGTCAATAATACTGAAGTCATATAAAAGTCTACGCGGACATCTAAGTTGGAGACAGCTGCTTGGTATAATAAATAGCGCAGTCATCTCAACGGAGGAATACTATTCAGAGTCCGCAAAAGGGTGTGACAAGTTTCAGGGTCAAACTGTCACGAATGTGGCTTAGCAAGGAAAGGTTTTCACATGACTCATAGTTATAAGTCATAGGTATGTTATGTTTCGCACATGACCTCATTAGAGGTCATGGGATTTCGCACATATGACCACTTTGGTCATATGATATGGTTATGATGATATGTTATGTTTCGCACATGACCTCATTTAGAGGTCATGGGTTTTGCGCATGTGACCACTTCGGTCATATGATTAGTTTATGATGTTTTGGATATGACTCACAGTTGTGAGTCATATGTGGCGTGTGACTTGAAGGATGAGTCACAAGGGCGTGAAGGGCAACTATATAAGGAGGACATTAGGTCCGAGTAGATAGGC
>JACCEG010000458.1:90886-112849 GCA_014065205.1 Tuber brumale
CGGTTGGATCGGCTTGCACCCTACTGCTACATCCTTCCTCGGCTAGCACCCTACTGCTCCACCCTCTCTCGGCGCAGCCCACGGGCGGCTCCCTTTCTCGGTTACGTCGCGTTCCGGGATAACCTCTACGTTTTCTGCTGCCAGCGCATATCTCTGGCTTGGTTGTTGTGGGACTCACCCTGGTGCGAGGTTTCTTTTGTTTTTTCTGAGATGTCCCGGGCGGTTACCTTCTTATGTTTTCCTGCTTTCTTCTTGGTTAGGCTTCTCCTATTCTCTGAGTGCACTTGCGAGGTAGGGACGGGTTTTTCTTTCGGGCGCGATGTGCGGTTAGGCCCACACCAGAGGGTCTTGGAGATACGGTCGGGCCGGGCGAGAGGAGGAATGGGGATTGTTTATGCCATAGCTAGCGCTGCATGCAAGTTCTTGTACCCTAAATAACAACGAATACATGATGAGAAAAACAAAAAAAAGAAAAAAAAGAAAAGTCCGCGTAGATAGGCCATCCTCCATCTCCTCTACACACCCGGCGATTGAAATCAACCCTCCGGGCTTGGTCTTCACGAACTACCATCCACCCCCCCCCTCTCCTCCCACGATGGCTTCGGCCTAGGAGTGACTGCCATCCCCCCCTCACTGCCCTTCTTCGCTTTTTTCACGCGTCGGGCTTTCCTTCCTTTGAGTTCCGGTACTGCTTTCTGCTGCCCGTTCTCGCATCTCTTCTCGCTTAGCGAGGCCCCTCCACACGGTCGGCGACCGCTCGCTTCCCATGCTTCAGACGGCTGGGAACACGGTTTGCGGTACGCGAGAACTTTTCAACAGGCCCTCAGGTCGATCTCGCTTCTCCTCACGGTCGGCTTAAGCGGTGGTATCCCTTCCACTAAGTGACCCTATATCTCGTAGAACAAGGGACTACATGAGAGACGTGGTAAAACGCTTGCCTTCTGCCTCTGAGGACCGCCTAGTCAGACACGAACACGATTACCGATAGTTGATACGGTCGCGTTCGGTTACCTTCCAATTCTTACGGTCGGATCGGCTTGCACCCTACTGCTACACCCTTCCTCGGCTTGCACCCTACTGCTTCACCACCACGCCTCGGCGCCTACTGGGGCGTCTCCAGCGGGCTTTCCGGTCCGGACGGCACTGGTCCCTGGGTTCTGCCACGGGCCTCGCTTTCCTTTGGCTCGGGTGTTTCTTCCACTAGGTTCTCCTTTCCACGCGTCGGGCATGCCCGTAGCCGTAGATACTATTATCGCAGGTGGCGTTGGTCGGTTGGGTTGTGGCCCGTTGGGGGTAGCTCTTGTTGGGGGTTGGGGTCACTGTCGGGTTTTGGGGTTCCTTTTGTTCTGATGGTTGCGGGCGGCTTTTCTTTACAGTCTTTACCGTTGTGATTACTACAAGTCGCGGGGCGCGGGAGTTTTTTCGACTGCGCGGGGCTGGGTGGGGGGTGTCATGTTCCGGGGGTTTCGGTCCTGTCTGCCAGTGCGCTTTCTGTTTGGTTTCGTTGACGGTTTTTCTTCTGGCTGTTTCGGGCTGGGTAGGGGTGGAGGTTTCTTGCGTCGACCATAGCTAGCGCTGCATGTAGACGGTGTACCTTAAACACAGAATAAAANGATGATAAAAAAATAAAAAAAATAAAAATAAAAAAAAAAAGAAAGGTCCGAGTAGATAGGCTCTTCACGCTTCGTTCTAAGTTATTTCCTTACTTATTACTTTATGCTTTTACGAATATAAAACCTTTACGCTCTTTACGAATACCTACCTACGAGAAGAAGGACTCTGGTATAGAGTCGAGTTGAAGAAAGAGTACGATAGGCGATAAGGACTAGAGACACGAGAGTCTCTCCCACCTTATCGTAGACAACGGCCTAAGAACTATCGTCGAGAGAGAAAGAGAGAAGTATCGTCCACCCTTCGCTGAGAACTGATACCGGTTAGGGATCGTAACACAAATGGTGTTAGCACTTATAAGATTCTGGACGTTTGCGTATTAAAACCAGGGTGCTACTTCGCAGGCATAATAGTTCGAAGTAGTCCGCGAAGACTCCAACGTGGGATATAAATATCGAAGTGCCTCCCGACCTTTACAGACATCATCAAGCAATGGAGGAGAGATCTTCACAATATAAAATTGTTTACATTATAAAACCTTTACCTTACTTTTATTTTATCGAGAAGTACCTTCCTCGTCAGATTCTCCGAAACAAAGATTTGGCCTACGTCCCTCGGTTATATACTTGAGTTTGGCGTCCGCCTAACAATTAGCCCGAGATCTGACTTTGGAACAAATGGTCCTCAGTCTACGGGCGGAATTCACCGAATTCTACACACAATACATTACACCTGAAAGGGAGGTCAACCGTACCATAGGACAGATACGTCTAGATCAGACTACCCACCAGGTGAAAACCCGCCGATATCAGGCCCCGCAGCAACGGCAATATAAGAAAACTAACCACACTCTGGAAGTATTGCCACAGTCGATGAACAGAATGTTGGCTACCGCACCAAGTCCCGAAGCTGCAGGACCTGCACCCTTACACGCAGTCCAAGAAACGGACGACTAGGAGTACTACGCTCCACCTACACGCAGGGAAAAGGGAAAAGGCAGAGAAGCCGCTGATGCATCCCCCTCAGGTGC
The DNA here is from genome assembly GCA_014065205.1 of Tuber brumale. Taxonomy (NCBI): domain Eukaryota; kingdom Fungi; phylum Ascomycota; class Pezizomycetes; order Pezizales; family Tuberaceae; genus Tuber; species Tuber brumale. Next base: position 93,528 of record JACCEG010000458.1, read on the forward strand.
CCAAGGAGGTAACTCAGGGGATCCTAGTGATGACGACGATGAAGATGATGAGAGAGGAAGACGGAGAGGAAGTCCTAGCTCACGCTGGCAAGGACAAACACCAGGACAGCCTGGCATGGCAGAGACACTTGCTAACGCGATGGCGCTAAACATTAAGCGACCATCAGAGCCACCACCATTCTTTAAAGACAGACCCGCACAAGATATATATGTGTGGATCTTGCAATGCGCGGACTATTTCGAAAGAAACCCGCGAATCTGGGATGACGCTTGGGAACGTGTCATATATGCGCTCAGCCGCACGAAAGGAGACATAGTCCTTCCGTATACCAGATGGTACCGGAAGGCTAGGGACGGACTTCAAGCGGAAATCCTGCAGCCAGAGCTGGCGACGTGGACTCGCTTTGAACATGATATGATCAAGTGATTCGCCCCGGTAGAAGCCGAAAGACTAGCTCTGCGTGCAATGAAACTAGGCACGTACGACGGCAGCATTGAACGCTATCTGACAGTCATGCACAACCATAACATTCGTGCACGCATGACCGGGGAATCCTGGAGAGAGGTAGTCGAAGACAAACGTCGCGAACAGATTGTCCGCAGGTTGTCGGCCCTGCAATATACCACGGATCAAGAATGGCAAGAGGTACAAAGGCTATGCGGACGGTCAGAAGAAGGACACCTAGCTAGAAAGAAAATTGGGCGAGACCAACTGTCCAAGCCCAAAATAGTCCTAGAGGTCAAAAGAGAAAACCGACGTGACATTAAACTGAAACGACAAAGGGATACTAAACCTTTTGTCAAGGGAGGTGGAGCCCCACCACGAAAACGGAAAAGGGGTGAGGAACTGGAAAAGCCAAGGAAAAGGTTGGGAGATACAACAAAGAGCACACACACAAACTTCGCCCAGGCCCATACCGGGATCCCACAGAGTGTGATAGACACACGAAGGAAAGAAGGAGATTGCACACGTTGTGGAAACAAAAACCACGCCTATCAGACGTGTTGGGGAGATGCCCATATGTTGGCAGCAACGGTCAGCTCAAGCCCGATAAAAATGGAAATTCGACGAGCAAGATCGGCTCTTGTAAAGCCTAATTTAGCTCCCAGAGTCGCAACCGTCCGGAACCCAGCCCGGGTAAATAAGATCTGTGAACTGGCGGACGACGAGGAACTGACCTAGGTCAGTTCTTTGGCACCAACGGTGGCGGCGATAGGGTATTCAGTGTCCTGACGGAGCTCGAACCGAAACGGGAACCACCTTTGGCTGGAGTGTATAGGGTACCGACCACGACGGGGATCGGGTAGTCCGTGTGCAACTACGGGAGTCGAAGCTCAAAATGATCAAAGCGGCGCGAAGCAAGTCTCTCCTTTCAGGATCAACGCAATTAGGCTCTAAGCGATGGGACCCCACGAGGGACTTGCGAGCTCGAACACAAGAATCAATATATGGAGAGTCTTGATCGAAAGAGAGGATAGTTAACCTGCCCACATGGCCCCGCAGCCAACAGTTGGAAGTCCATCCAGTCACCTGGTGGTTACCTACTACCCGCGTGCAAGCAAGTTACTATACCGAAGAAGTTGGGACATAGCAATGCCAGATCCACCTGATAACAATACAAGACAGTAGGACAACCGATGCGGGCCGTTCCACCTACTACACCAGTCTGAGTCATATTATACGTATGTACGATCTTGCCTTCTGGCCAGAGTGTGGGATAGGGACGTACCGCATTGGTGCCTAAGGCCACTCTGAGGGAGCGGGACGGATAACCGAAATCCTAAGGGAAAGGACTTGGTGAATACGGGAACCCCCACACCAGGGGAGTAAAATGGCTAATAAACACCCGAAAATCTGCTATGAGCCTAGGTCTGGCATGTTGAGAGAGGGCAGCCAGCCTCAAAACTGGTCGTGCACAATAGCGGAACGGTGAAATGCCGCTTTAGTATGTAGACCCTGATTGACAGAGCTAAAGAGTTACTAGTTTGTCTGAGGGGACCTCAATGGTCGAAACTACGTGGGCGTAGTAACAAACATCTTGTTACCTACACCCATCACCAACGATGCCTAAGCGAAAGAACTAAGAAAGTCTTATCCGTGCTAAACGCACGGAACTAGATGCTCTAAAACCAAAATGATACAACTGTCCGCAGGGGATCACTTACCTCCATATACACGATAAGCGATACAAAATTTAAGTCTTATTAGACTCGGGATCCAACGTATTCCTTATAAATAAGGACCTAGTTGAAGACCTTCGCATTCCCTCCATAGAACGCGACAATGCGGTTGATATCTTAGGCTTTGACGGATCGTCAGCCACCTCTGGAGGGAAGTGTTACACTCTCCCAATAAAATTGGAAATAGGAAAAAACCGCCACATCTCTGAAGTGTCGTGTGAAGTGGATAAAGCAGGTCACTATGGAATGATAAGTCCTTTTAGTTGGTGGCATCGTGAACACCCAGTGTCTCACATAGAAGATGCAGAAAGTTGGACCTTCTCCGCAAAATGTTGCAAAAACTATGAGGAAGAAGGTGAAGGAATAGAGGATATGTTTGAATTTGACGAATCCGTCGCTTGGGATCCTAATGCCTGCTGCATCGGAAGAATCGGAGACAGCGAAAATACGGTGCAACTCAAATCATTACCAAAAGAATACTGGAACTACCAACATTTGTTTGAAGCCCAGACGGCAGAAAAACTAGCTCCAAGATGGACATTCAATCATGAAATCAAACTTATTCCAGGTTCAACTCCCCCCTGGGGACCGATATATCCACTGTCCGAAAAACAGCTTAAGGTTTTGCGAGAATACTTGGAAACGATGATCCAACAAGGGAACATCACACAGAGCCAATCGCCAGCAGGCGCACCCATATTATTCGTACCCAAACCAGATGGCAGACTGCGCCTAGTTGTGGATTATCGGAATCCAAATAAGATTACTATCCACCACAAACATCCCCTTCCACTAATGTCTGAACTCAGTGATAGAGTAGCGGGCGCAAAGATCTTCACCAAGTTAGACCTTAAGGACAGCTACCACCTGATTAGGATAAAAGAAGGAGATGGATGGAAGACAGCGTTCCGTACCAGATATGGACACTATGAATATAAGGTTATGCCTTTTGGATTGGTCAACGCTCCGGCAACATTCCAAGATATGATGAACTAGGTTCTACAGGAATACTTGGACGTCGGAGTTGTGTGTTACCTTGATGATATTCTCATCTACTGCAAGGATGAAAAGGAACACATCGAAGCTGTTAAGAAAGTTTTACAAAGTCTATCAGATTTTCAGTTAGCGGTATCGCTAGAGAAATCGACCTTCCATGCCATGGAGGTGGAATTCCTCGGCTATATAGTAGCAGTCGATAGGGTGTCTATGAGCACCAGGAAGGTGGAATCCATAATGGTCTGGAAAGCACCTAAGTCGGTTAGAGAAGTACAAGTCTTTATAGGGTTCGCTAACTTCTACCGACGATTTATAAAAAACTTCTCGGCTATTTACAAGCCAATAACCGAGACACTACAAGGAAATGCGAAGAATTTTGAATGGGGGACCGAACAAGACACTGATTTTGAAGCGCTAAAGCACCGATTCACCACAGCCCCCATACTACACGACTTTTTCCCAGAAAGAGAAATGGTGGTAGAAACAGATGCGAGCGATTTTCCTCTCGGCTGCGTCCTTTCTCAATACTTTGAGAAAAGATGACATCCAGTAGCTTTCCATTCCAGAAAGTTAAATGTGGTGGAGCACAATTATGAGGTTCATGATAAGGAACTTCTCGCGATCCTAAAAGCTTTTAAAGAATGGAGACACTACTTGATCGGGACAGACAAACCGATCATAGTCTTTACTGACCATCAGAACCTACAATACTTCCTCACCTCAAAAGTCTGGAGTGGGCGTCAAATTAGATGGGCTCAGAAGTTGGTAGAATACAATTTTCGCATTGTATACCGACCAGGGACAAAGGGCGGAAAGCCTGACGCACTAAGCACGCGGCGGGAGTACCGTCTTGAGGAGGGAGCTACGCATCGCGAACAGAAAGTTTTAAAAGAAGAAAGTTTCTTGGTATTGCTAGTAGCGAGGGTAGGCGATGAAGGAGAAGACTGGGATGGAGATAAAGATTTGAATTTGGAACCTGGAAGAGGTAGAAAGGAACCCATTTGAAGGGTCAAGGGATTGAGCAAGAAGGGATACCTGCCAACAAAGGGCTCAAGAATGGTGACAGGGCATGACCTGTACGCCATAGAGGATGACATTGTCCCGAAATATGGACAAGCATTAATAAGGGCAGGTATAGCCGTGGGGCTACCTGCAGGAACTGACGGAAGAGTTGCCCCAAGAAGTGGATTAGCGATCCGAAGCGGAATCTCTACCGGCGCAGGAGTAATCGATGCTGATTACACCGGCGAACTCAAAGTCGTACTTTTCAACCATAAAGATGTGGACTGCCAAATAAGAATGGGCGCTCGCATAGCGCAATTAGTGGTAGAAATGGTCAACACCTCCGACATGATGGAAGTCGCCGACTTGGAAGAAACAGAGGGAGGGACGGCAGGATTCAGAAGCACCGATATAGCGACAAGATCCTTGATCGTCAAGGAATAGGAACCTAGCATCAGCTACCTACAGGCATCGGCTAAAGACAAAGAACATTTGTACGATATTTCAGTAGTACCCGCAAAAGTTCTAATGTCAAAGGCTATTATCCTTCAGAAAGGTAAGAAGCAGTTCAATCCTGAATTCTTGAATGAGATACAGGCAGCTATTAGGACAGACGCAGCGTGGAGGCAACGAAGGGAAGAACTCATTAAGTTACGAGAAGAAGGAAAGGATTTTCCCAAAGACTGGACCTTAACCGACGATCTACTATATTATAAGCAAAGACTATTTGTACCAGATAGTCAGGCAGTATATACTAAGATTGCAGAAGGATGTCACGATGCAAAGGTTGCAGGACATTTCGGGTAAGAAAAGACTTTGTAAATAATCATGAGAGACTTTTACTGGAAAGGACTTGCGGCATGGGTCAACGACTACGTACGATCCTGCGATGAATACCAACATAACAAGGCGCCTAGACACGCTAAGTACGGACTATTGCAACCACTGCAAACACCCTACGCAGCATGGGCGTCCATCTCAGGAGACTTCATTACACAAGTACCACAGTCGCAAGGATACACGCAGATCATGCTAGTAGTCGCTCGATTCACGAAGATGGCACATTTCATTGCACTTCAGACCTTGGGTACCGCCAAGGATGTCGCAAACACCTTCCTGAAAGAAGTATGGAGGCTGTACGGCCTACCAACCGAAATCGCCTCGGACATGGACTCAAAGTTTACAGGAGAATGTTGGGAATCCCTTTGCAAGGCGCAGGAAATTAAGCGAAGAATGTCAACAGCATACCACCCTCAGACTGATGGACAAACTGAATGAACCAACCAAGTGCTGGAAGGTTACCTTCGAAGTTTTGTCCATTATGATCAGGATGACTGGTATCAGCTGCTACCGCTAGCTGAACATGCCTATAACAACTCCGCAACCAATGCTCACTGGATGTCACCATTCTATGCAAACTACAGATTCCAACCCCAGACCGAGTGGATAAAGGAGTGGGAAGCTCAAAATCCAGGAGCGACACTTTACGCAAACCGGATTAAGACGATACATGAACAAGCAAGAGGGTCACTAGAAAAGACATGAGAAGGGATGTGGAAATATTATCACCAGAAAGCTCGCGAACAGCCGGACTTCAAGATCGGGGACAAAGTCCTGTTAAACGCCAAAAACATCCGCACCCGACGAAAATCCAAGAAGCTAAGTCCTAAGCTATACGGCTCCTTCCAAATTATGGAAAAACGCGGATCCAGAGCATTTAAGCTTCACGTCTCAGATCGATGGAACATTCATCCTGTATTCCATGTCGCACTATTGGAACCCTACCGCGAGTCAGTTCATGACAATCGCCAACAACCCCCTGGAAAACAGGAGGAAATTGACGGTGATCTGCAATGGGAGGTTGTAAAAATCGTAAGAAGCGAGATTTGGTCTTGCAGGAAACGAGTATGCGGCCACTATCAAGAGAAGCGAGAACTGCGGCACTTTGTTAAATGGCAATGGTGTTCAGAAGATGAGAACACATGGGAACCTGCCACCGGTAAGGAAAATACAGAGGAAGTTGTGGAGAATTTTCATTCTGAAAATCCGGACATGCCAGGAAGGACAGAAGTAAGACAGTGAGGAAAAGGTTTTCCTACCGTGGCCTAGTAAACGTGGAAGGTTTTTTACCCTGACCACACTGAGTCTTAAAATGTATTTAGAAGAAATTATAAAATTAGTTATAAAGGCATTTGAGGCGATGCCTGGAAGGAGGGAGCTCATGTTAGGCCTATGGAAATCCGAGACATGTGCACAGACCCACGGTAGGGTAACTATGCACAGACCCTCAATTTACCGGAGTGCCAACAGCCTTCTCCGGCCCCCTTATGGGGCCCACAGGTCATTAGCGAGATTTCAAGAGTTGCGTCCCATAACTAAAATGTTATATAAATGAAGCCCACTTCATAACACCATTTACGTCGCCGTCATCCGTCTGACCGCATGCTGTTCGCAGGATATATGAGAGGGGACCTTTGGCGACATCTGGGAAGTGGAACGGAGGAAATCCGTCGCAGGCGCATAGAGATAGTAGGCTTCAAAGATGGGCTTCCTAAACTATAGGCCGAGAATGACGTGATGTTTTCGGAGAAATACTCTAGGAGGATATCCCCGTAGTGAAAGCTATTAGGGGAATACCGAATCCACCCATACCCTTGTGAGATCAGCTGTAGGTTAGTTGGTCCTAGTAATAGGACCCCTCTACAGAGGCCAGTGGACCAAGGGGAAGCATGCTCAGAATGGAAGACCTAGATAGGTTGGAGACCCTTAAGACGCTGACGCGTCGGACTCGGACTTGCGATTGGCACTAGGTGGCCCGGCATGACCCTGATCACTTCATGACCATGGTGATGACTGGACGATAGTCGATAAGACTAAAGTCATATAAAAGTCTATGCGGACATCTAAGTTAGAGATGGCTGTTTGGTATAACAAATAGCGCAGTCATCTCAATGGAGCAATACCATTCCTCGTCCGCAAAAGGGTGTGATAAGTTTCAGGGTCAGACGGTGTTCGCACTTATAAGATTCTGGACGTTTGCGTATTAAAACCAGACTGGTAATTCGGAGGCATAGTAGTCAGAAGTAGTCCGCGAACACTTAGATGCGGGATATAAATATCGAAGTGCCTCCTGCGCCTTACAGACATCATCAAGCGACGGAGAAGAGATCTTATCAATCTAAAATTGTTTACCTCATAAATCTTTACCTTACTTTTATTCTTATCGAGACGAGCCTTCCTCGACAGATTCTCCCAACAAAGATTTTGGCCTCCGTCCCTCAGTCATATACTTGAGTTTCGCGTTCGCCTAACAAGCATATACCTTATCACTTCCTATAGTGCAGAAAGGCACTCGATTGGCTGGGCCTATTATTTAAATTACAATACAAGTACTGCTACTTAAGCAACATGGATGAAAGTTCCACTGTGGCTGCCATATCACTCCCAGCAACTCCCACCACAGCTGCTAAAAACATGGTCAACAATTCCCAACGTTCTTGAGTACTCTCCTGAAAATTAAGCTCTATCCCAAAGCTTACTGGGTCCTACAACTATAGATCACGGCCTGAAATCTAGGAGTACATCCTGGGATTGTACGACTGCTGGGACATAGTAACAGAAAAGGAGACAACAGCAGAACCGTGCCAAAATGAAGATGGTGAAAATAACAGTGAAGGGATAGACGAATTTAGAGATCAATAGCAATGGACCTCAACCTACTTTCTTGAAGCAATAGACTCCCAAGGGGTAATCCTCCTAGCAACATATAAAACACCAGTGGCTATATGAAAAGCCTTTCCTGATAAATTTGTTAGAAAAACTACCTGCTCCTACTTCAAGTAGCTCAATGCAGTCCGTGATGCCAAATATGACATGGACATACCAATAGCTGATTGTATTAATGCATATAATACATTTTGGAATTGAATGTGACATTGTTGCTCTACCTCCTCTATGGACAACCAATTCACATCATCATTTGTTTTCAGATCCATCTTCCAATCGCCTGCAGTAAAAGCTGCAGTTCTTCTCTGTTACCTTCCTGAGTCAATGAGTAATATCATTGATGACCTACAAACTAAGGAGAACCTTACCTATGATCATATCTACAATAAACTGTTAGACTTGAAACCTTCGAGTAATTCCGTAGCAGACAAAGCTTATAAAAGCACTGATATCAGAGGAAAAGGAAAAGAAAGGAAACCAGTTTGCAGGACGCTGGCCAACAACACCAAGGAATATACCTCCTGCAAAAAGCATTATCCTACTGCGCAGTGAGAAGGACATACTTGGAATGAGTGTAATAAACTCAAGGTGGACAATAAAAAGAAGAAAAAAAAAAAAGCTGCTAACTCAGCTAAGATCAGAAAGGAACAGATATTTGAGCTAGTCAGTACATCCTGCTCCCTCCTCTTTACATGAAGAAACCCTCGCCTACTCAACAGGGTAATCGATGCTGGTGCAAGCTCATACATGACAAGCAACCCAGACCTTCTTAACAACTATGTACCTAGTACAGGTACATTTAAGTACGGAGATGACTCTGTGATAGAGTGATGTGGTTCACAAATGGTTAGACTCATAAACAAAATGTCCAAAGGTCATGTAGCTCCTATAGTCCCGTAATGAGTACTCTTTGTTCCTAAGTTGAGTAAAAGCAACTTGATGTCATGGCGCACTGTGGTTTCTATAGGAAAGGGTTTTTCTTTATATATTGAAAGGGAGTACATGTTCATGTTAGAGAAAGATAAAAGCGAAGTAGTTTGTGGAAAACTAGATGGTCAAGATTATGTTGTACAAGAAGAAAAGGAAGTAGTGAACAAGATGACTTATGAAGAATAGCATGAAGTAGTTGGACACCCTTTGCCTCTTTACCAGCAAAACAACAACTACAGCAACAATCCATCATGCCCCAAAGTTCCAAAAGACTGGCACTGTGAAACCTGCATCACTTCAAAGTGAACAAAGTACAAACTTGAAGTAACAGAAAACTGATTTGAAAACCCTTTCAAACTGATCTATTCGGACCTAAGAGGAAAGTTTTCATCCTCATCCTTTGGCAACTCCTGGTACTATGTCATATTCATTGTTGACTGTACATGATATAATTGGGTTTATCCTATTAAAGCCAAGTCGGATACTGTAAAAGTGTTCACACAGTTCATCAAAGAAAGACAAACCCTAGATAAGGCGATTATTAAATGATTTCAAAGAGATAATGGAGGAGAATATGTCAACAATGAATTGCTACAATTGTTACAAAAGGATGGAATTATACATGACAAAACTCCTCCTTATTCTCACAAAGCTAACAGTATTGCTGAACAATACAATAGGACAATAATCACGTCGACACATTCTATGCTAATAGGACTACCGCTACGCTTATGGGCTGAAGCAATCACAACTGCTGTATACTTAGGGAATAAACTCCCTTACTGACCAATAGGAAATTCAACGTCCTATGAATCTCTCTACAACAAAACGCTATGGATGGACCCGCTTGACCCCTATGGAACCAAATGCTTTGTCCATATACCAGATGAAACAGGCAAGCCTGAAACAAAGTTACAGACCTGAGTGATAGAAAAATACCTTATCAGGTACACTTCTTCCAACAAGATATACGGAACATACATTCCCTCATAGCATAAGCTTTCTGCAAGGCAACAAATTCACTAGACAAACAAAACAATACAACTGTCAACTACATTAGAATTGTTACCAGAACTAGAAACCTATACAAATGTCTTTCTACCTTCTCTTCCTACTCCATATGAGCCAATGGAGTTGGATGAAGAAAAGACAACTTCAAACTCAACTATTGAAGTACATCCTCCTCCACTGTCTGAAAATTCAGGAGACTATAACGAACCCACAATACCAGACGCAACCCTAAAATCACTTGAACAAGAGGAACAACTGCAGGAACTACCTGCAATGTGGACTAGATCTGGAAGACTTATTCGTCCCCTCCAATCCTATAGCAGAAATGTCAAAATACAGGCAAACGAGGATCTTATGACGTATCACCAAGTGATCCATAGCTTGCTTAAAGAATACTGGACCTCAGCTATGTATGACAAGATAAAGGAACTGAAAAAGAATAGGACTTTTGATGAAGTAGATAAGCTGACAGGAAGAAAAATAATTTGTAGCAAGTGGGTACACAAAACAAAACCAAATGCTGGTGGTATACTGAAAAGATACAGTACAAGAGCTGTAGCCGAAGGTTTCTGACAACTACCAAGGTTCCACTTTGAAGATACCTTTGCACCAGATATCCATTACAAATCACTCCATTTCCTGCTCGTGGTAGGTACCAAAAACAAGTAGTGAGCGCGACAATTCGATGTCAAATCAGTTTTGCTTTAGGGCGAAATGAAAGAAGAAGTCTACATGCAACCATTACCTGGGTACAGTAATGGAGTCAAAGTATGGCGACTTAACTGATGTCTTTATGGCCTTAAGCAATATGCGAATGAATGGTATGCTCTCCTTGCTAGTTACTTAACCTCTAGAATCTTTATGATATCTTCCTTAGATCCACTCATGTTCATCCACAATTAACACGACATCTATATGTCTATTGACATTGATGACATCGCTCTATACTTGACCAAAATCTCAAAAGCCACGTCTTCGATAGAAGACCTGCAAACGGTATACGAGATTGCTGACTATGGGGTAGCTACATTCCTACTCGGCCTCAACATTAAGTATACATCAGAAGTGATTGTTCTTTCCCTAGAACAATACATGATATCAATCCTCACAAGATACTCTATGGAAAACTCATATTCTGTCTCCACACCCTTACCGAAAGGCATTCAACTACAGAAAGGAACTGAAGAGAAACAGATACTGGACCCTTCCACATACCAATCAATAATAGGATTGCTTATATATTTAACCACTTGCAAAAGACCCAACCTAGTATATACCATTATATTTCTCCCTCCATCTTCTTTGTATTCCATGGAACAACACCTCAAGGCTGCAAAACATGTCTTAAGATACATCAATAGTACAAACAAGGTGGGACTCCCCTACATATACACGACTAAAAACGCTATCGATACACATATCGATACCGACTACACTGCTTGTTTGAATACTTGTCATTTCTTTACAAGATACATTGTGCTTCTCAATGGTACTTGTATCTCTGGGTGATCTAAGAAACAGGCCTCAGTTGCAAGATCTACAACCCAAGAGAAATATTTAGCTATGTCACTTGCTGAGCAACTGATCCAACGTTATATTAAAGTTGTTAAAAATATCCGCCAAACTGTACCTGTCACCTTACATGCCGATAATACTGGTGCAAATTTCCTGGTGACAAACAATTAGTCCAACGAATAAACCAAACAAATCGATATACATTTCTATAAAATACGCGAAGAAATCAATAACGGCTCCTTCACGCTACTTAAGCTTGCATCGACAGAAAACCTAGTAGACATATGTACTAAGACCTTGCTGAAACTAGCACATGATCATCTAATGGGACTGTTTGGCTGTAGATAATGAGAAAAAGTGTTGAAATTTCTTACTATTCATTTCATAAGTATATTTCTTTTGAATAACTTGTATTTCTCTCCTTAGTTATATTTTCTGGTTTACTTATAGATTACGAAAATTACTACAGCTAGAGCATAGGCAATAGGTATTTTGTTTAGACTTCATGACAATGATGAAATAATTAGATATATATTTACTTATTGCATATGCGGGATGTTTCGGTTATTGTCATTTATGTGCGGTGACATTTTCAGAAGGTGCATTGTATGTCAATTTTCCACGTAAAATCTCTCATGCCATTTCGGTTTATATATATTTTATTTGAGATTTTCTAGGCAGTTTTTTGGGGTCAAACCTGTTCGTGCTTATCTTTCTTACATGATTTTCCGGCTTATTTATTTTCTTCGTTGAAGTATGCATACTTGTATATATAGCTGGTTACTGCTCTAAGTGTTACAAAGAACTAAGGACAAGAATTAGTATCAATCTACCTTCCTCCTACCATCCTCCTCACATAAGTGTACTCACAGTATATCTTTAATACTGTCACGTATTCTTGTACTCAAGCTATTAAGATTGTGCCTCTACATACAAGTTCAATAATAACTGTGGCCTCAAACTCATACAGATGAAATGTCCAAAGGCTCCAAGGCCTGGTAAGCTCTCAACAATACAAGATATGAAGAATAGGCATAATCTTCTTCATCTCCAAAACCGAACTAATCCACAAGTCACCTCCTGCCCAAAAGACTATCTGCAAGAATCCCAGTCCTGCTAGATGGGCCACTCTGCTACTGGTTGAGCCCCCTCCGCTGGCTTGACTACAGATCTCAGCCCACAACTACCTCCATGGACTCGCTAGCTTGTGAATTGTCACTCCCACCCTTCCCATCTTCATTTCCTACTACCAACTCCTATGTTAGGCATATGGAAATCTGAGACATGTGCACAGACCCACGGTAGGGTAACTGCGTACAGACCCTCGATTTACAGGAGTGCGAACACCCGCCTCCGGCCCCCTTATGGGGCCCACACGTTACTAGCGAGATTTCGAGAGTTGTGTCCCATAACTAAAATGTCACATCGATGAAGCCCACTTCATAATACCAGGTATATCGCCACCCTCTGTCCGACCGCATGCTGTTTGCAGGATATATGGGACGGGACCTTTGGCGACATCTGGGAAGTGGAACCGAAGCAATCCATCAGAGGAGCATTGTAATAGTAGGCTTCAAGGTTAGGCGGCCTAAACTATGGGCGGAAAGCGAGGGGACATTTTCGACAAAATACTCTAGAAGGATGCCACAGTGGCACAGGCTAGTAGGGGTATACCGAATCCACCCATACGCTTCTGAGATCAGCTGTAGGTTGGTTGGTCCTAGTAATAGGACCCCTCTACGGAGGCCGGCTGACCAAGAGAAAGCATGCTCAGAATGGAAGACCTAGACAAGTCAGAGTCCCTTGAGATGTTGACCTGGTGGGCTCGGACTTGCAATTCGCACTAGGTGGCCCGGGATGAACTTGATCACTTCATGACCGAAGAGACTACAGGAATGATAGTCAGCAAGACTAGAGTAATATAATAGTCTATGCGGATATCTAAGTTGGAGGCCGGTGTTTGGCATAACAAATAGCCCAGTCATCTCAATAGTGGAATACTATTCCGGGTCCGCGAAAGGGTGCGATGAGGTTCAGGGTCAAATGCTGTTCACTCTTACAAGATTCTGGACGTTTGGGTATTAAAACCAGAGTGGTACTTCGGGAGAATAGTAGTTAGAAGCAGTCCGCGAACACTCAGGCACGGGATATACATGTCGCAGTACCTCCTGAGCTTTACAGACATCATCAAGCAACGGAGAAGAAACCTTTTCAATAGTAAAATTGTTCACCTCATAAATCTTTACTTTACTTTTACCTTATCGAGATGAGCCTTCCTTGACAGATTCTCTGAACCAAGATTTTGGCTTACATCCCGCGGTTATACTAGAGATCGGCGTCCACCTAACAGTATATTGCTAGTTCTCCTGTTACCAAGGCTCACTATATGAACTACGAGTGCACTTGAAACTCCATCCTCACCTCAGACTTCGATTACATTTTCGAAGTATCACACTGTCCCATCTATATACAGACATCTGTGGAAGTCTTCGACAGCGAGCTATTTGAAATCGAAGAAGAGTTTGTCACAGAACCCCTGTAGTTCACAATACCTTTCGGGATCCCCACTAGAGATCAATTCAATTGCATATATCGTACCTGGTATGGTCCGGACTTCGAGCGGAGTTCCACCAAGTCAGAAAATATTGTTGAATGGAGTACCCAGTACTCCGATAACAAGAAACCAGGCACAGTTATCCGAGGACCAGACATCCTCTCGGCTTAGGCCTAACAAGTTCTTATATGTACTACAAGTACATTTTAAACCTCAAGGAAAGGGAAATCCAGATTCTGAGTCCAGAATCAGATCAACCGAACTCTTTCATACCTACACCTTTAGAGTATCTCCAACGTCGGATACCTTAAATACATTTCCTTAAATCCTTTAAAGGATCTCAAGACCTCGGGTATGAAAGCAGCAGAAATCACATATCCAGAACTATTAGAGCAATTAGCCTACCGGGAAAGTATCACAATGGCGGAGATCCCTCAAGAGGCAAGTAAGAGAATAACGGCAGAAGCACCTACGGATACCCGACCTGATACAATGGATAAGACTGATGATTTGGCTATCTGGAGTCCCTCCCCGTCAACACCTCATGAACGGACATTCCAGAAAGGAAATCTGCCCTTTAACCGATCCTCTAGTCTGACAAGCACAAATCGGATATCAAGGGCCTCCACGCCTAAACCAGGAGGAGACCATGCTGCAAACTTAGCCAGGTTGGCTGCCCGTATTGGTATAACCTAGGGTTGAATAAGGTAAGATATAGACACCTCGCTTGACCAAGCTAATATCGCTTTCAATTATTTGCAGGGAGCCACCCAAGATAATACCTGAAAATTAATCAAGGTTCAACAGCAGGTTGACGATGGACAAGATGTTCATGATAATGATATTCCAATCTTGTTGATGCAGATGGCAGGCATGGAAAGCGAAGTTAAGAGGATACAAGAGGAGATGCTACGGGAAGTGGCAAAAAAAATAGACGCTCAAGATAGACGTCAACAGGAACATGAAGAGGGAACTACAAGGTTACATGGAACACGCGGGCAAGAAGCCCAGGCGGCATTAGCCCGAAATCAAAGATTGGAATAAATAGTCATCGACCTAAAGGCGGAATTCCTAGAATTCAGAAATCAATGCACTACCCGGGAAACAGGAGTCAACCGTACCCTAGGACAAATGTGCCTAGATCAGACTACTCGCCAAGCGGGGATTCGGAGGTCACAAGACCAGCAACGGCAGCAGAATAATGAGACGAATAATACCCTAAAAGTATTAACGGTGTCAATAAATAGGATGTTGGCCACCACTTCAAGTCCTCAAGCTGTAGGGCCCGCACCTGTACCCGCCCTCTAGGAAACTGATAATGAAGAATACTACGCTCCGTCTACAAGGAAGGATAAGGGAAAAGGCAAAAAAGCCGTTGATGCATCCCCCTCAGGTGCCCAGGGAGGTGACCCTGGAGATCCTAGTGATGACGACGATGACGACGATGCGAGAGGAAGAAGGAGAAGAGGTCCGGGCTGGCGTAGGCGAGGACCGACACCAGAATAGTCTGGAATGGCAGAGACGCTTGCTAATGCGATGGCGCTAAATATCAAGGGACCATCAGAGCCACCCCCATTTTTCGAGGATAAACCCGGACAAGATATATATTTGTGGATCCTACAATGCACCCACTACTACGAGAGAAATCGGCGGATCTGGGACAATGCACGGGAATGAGCTATATACGCACTTGGTTGTACGAGAGGAGACATAATACTCCCTTATACTATTTAGTATCAGAAGGCTATGGACGACTTTCAAGTGGAAACCCAGCAGCCGGAACTGGGTACATGGACTCGTTTTGAACGTGATATGATCAAACAACTTGCCCCAGTCGAAGCTGAATGACTAGCGCTTCGATCTATGAAGCTAATCGAGTACGGTAGTAGTATTCAACATTACCTAACAGTTATGCACAACTATAACATTCGTGCATGCATGACCGGAGAGTCATGGAGACAGGAAGTCAAAGATAAACTTCCTAAGTAAATTGTACGCAGGTTGTCAGCTTTGCAGTATACAATGGATCAGGAATGGGAATAGGCGCTAAGGCTGTTTGGTCGGTCGGAGGAAGGACTTCTGGCCAAAGAAAAAATTGCGCAAGACAAACCGTCCATAGCCAAAGTAGTCTAGGAGGTCAAATGAGAAGAGCGACGAGATTCTAAACCAAAGCAACAAAGGATAACCAAAGCATATGTCAATGGAGTTGGAGCCCCACCACGAAAGTGCAATAGGGATAATGAGTCGGAGAAACCTAGGAAAATGTGGGGAGGTGCGACAGAGACCACCCACACAAACTTCGACCAGGCCCATACCGGTATTCCGCAGATTGTGATAGACACTCGGAGGTAAGACGGAGATTGTACACATTGTGGAAAGAAAAACCACATATACCAGATGTGTTGGGGAGATGCCCATATATCGGCAGCAACAGTCAGCTAAAGACCAATAAAAATGCGAATTCGTTGAGCAAGATCGGCAATTCTAAACCCTAAATCAGCGCGCGCAGTCGCGACCATCCAGAACCCAGCACGAGTCAACAAGATCTGGGAACTAGGGGACGAGGAGGAATGGACCTAGGTTAGTTCATTGTCACCAACGGGGATAGTGTTTGGGTATTAAATGTCCTGATAGAGCTGGAATCTAAATGGGAACACCCTTTAGCTGCAGTGTATTGGGCACCAACCACGACGGGAATCGGGTAGTCCGTGTGCAACTACAGAAGCCAAAACTCAAAATGATCAAAGCTGCGCGAAGCGAGTCTCTCCTTCCAGGATCAATACAAGTAGGCTCCAAGTGAAGGGACCCCACATGGGACTTGACAGCTCGAACACAGGAATCAATATATGGAGAGTCTCGATCGAGAGAGAGGATAGTCAACATGCCCAAATGGCCCGGGAGCCAACAGTACGAAGTTCCTCGTATCGCCTGGTGGTTGCCTGCTACCCGTTTGCGAGCAAGTTACTATACTGAAGAAGTTGGGACATAGCAATGCAAGATCTGCCTGATAACAAATATATGACAGGAGGACAACCAACATGGGCTGTTCCACCTACCACATGAGTCTGCGTCGTATTATACGTATGGACGATCTTGCCTTCTAGCCAGAGTGTGGGATAGAGATATACCCCTTTGGTGCGCAAGGCCCTTGCACGGGAGTTGAACAAATAACTGAAACCCTAAGGGAAAGGAATTAGGTGAAAACAGGAATCACATATCAGGGAAGTAAAATGGCTAATAACCCCGCGAAAATCTGCTATGAGCCTAGGTCTGGGGTGTCGGGAGAAGGCATACAGCCAGAAAACTGGTCGTGCACAATTGCGTATCCGCGAAATGCCCCTTAAGTATCTAGACCCAGATTGTTAGAGCTACAGAGTTACTAGTTTTTCTGAAAAAACCTCAATGGTCGAAACTACGTGGGTGTAGTAACAAACACCTTGTTACCTACACCCAACAGCAACAATGCCTAAATGAAAGAACTAAGAAAATCTTATCCGCACTAAGTGCCTGGAGTTAGACGCTCCAAAGCCAAAATGATACAACTGTCCACAAGGGATCGCTTACCTCCATATACACGATAAGCGATACAAAGTTAAAGTCTCATTAGCCTCGGGATCCAATGTATTCCTTATCAATAAGGACCTAGTTGAAGACCTTCGCGTTTCTACAGTGGAATGCAACAACGCAGTTGATATCTTAGGCTTTGACGGAGTGTCAGCCACCTCAGGAGGGAAGTGTTACACTCTCCCTATTAAATTGAAAATAGGAAAAAACTGCCACATCTCTGAAGTGTCGTGTAAAGCAGATAAGGCAGGTCACTATGGAATGATAATTGCGTTTGGTTGGTGGCATCGTGAACACCCAGTGTCTCACATCAAAGATGCAGAAAATTGGACATTTTTCCGCAAAAGGTTATGGAAACTGTGTGGAAGAAGTTGAAAGAATAGCGGATATGTTCGAATATGACAAATCCGTTACAAGGGACTCTAAAGCTTGCTGCGTGGGAAGAATCGGAGTTATCGAATGTACAGTAGAACTCGCATTGTTACCGAAGGAATACTGGCATTACAAACATTTGTTTGAAGCCTTGACGGCAGAAGAATTAGCCCGAAGGCGGACATTCGATCCCAAGATCAAGTTGATCCCAGGATCAACTCCCGCCTGGGGGCCGATATATCCACTATCTGAAAAACAGCTTAAGACTTCACGGGAATACTTGTAAACAATGATTAAGCAGGGAAAGATTACTTGAAGTCAATCCCCTGCAGGAGCACCTATATTATTCGTACCCAAACCTGATGGAAGACTACGCCTGGTTGTGGATTACTGAAATCTTAATAAGATTACTATCCTCAACAAACATCCCCTACCACTAATGTCCGAACTCATGGATAGAATAGCTGCCCCAAAGATCTTCACCAAGTTAGACCAGAAAGATGGCTACTACCTGATTATAATTAAGGAAGGCGATGAATGGAAAACACCTTTCCGGACAAGATATGGGCATTCTGAATATAAGGTTATGCCATTCGGATTGGTCAACGCTCCCGCAACATTCCAAGATATGATGAACCAAGTACTTAATGAATACTTGGATGTCGGAATTGTGTGTTATCTTGACGATATTGTCTTCTATTCAAAGGATGAAGAAGAATACAGCGAAGCGGTGAAGAAAGTTTTACAAAGTCTATCGGACTTACAATTAGTGGTATCACTAAAAAAATCGACCTTCCACGCCACTGAGGGAGAATTTCTCAGCTATATGGTAGCAGTCGATGGGGTGTCTACGAGCACCCGAAAGGTGAAATCCATATTGGTTTGGAAAGCACCTAAGTCAGTCAGAGAAGTACTAGTTTTTATGGGATTCGCTAACTTCTACCGTGGGTTTATAAAAAACTTCTCCGCTATTTGCAAACCCATAACTGAGACATTACAAGGAAATCCAGCAAACTTTAAATGGGAACTGGAACAAGATAAGGTGTTCGAAGAATTAAAACAAAGATTCATCACAGCCTTCAAACTGTACCACTTTTTCCCAGAAAGAAAAATGGTGGTAGAAACTGATGCTAGCAATTTTGCAGTCGGTTGCATGCTTTCTAAATAGTTTGAAAAAAGGTTACATCCAGTACCTTTCCATTCCAGAAAACTAAACTCAGCGGAATGCAATTATGAGATTTATAATAAAGAACTTCTCACGATCCTTGAAGCATTTAAGCAATGGAGTGTTACGATCCCTAACCGGTATCAGTTCTTAGCAACGGGTAGACGATACTTCTCTCTCTCTCGCTTAACGATAGTTCTTAGGCCTGTGCCTACGATAAGGTGGGAGAGACTCTCGTGTCTCTAGTCCTTATCGCCTATCGTACTCTTTCTTCAACTTGACTCTATATCAGAGTCCTCGTCTCGT
>JACCEG010000459.1:7974-31769 GCA_014065205.1 Tuber brumale
GCGATAGGGTTCCAACAGTGAGACATGGAATACGGGATGAATGTTCCATCGATCGGATATGTTGAGCTTGAAAGCTCGGGATCCACGTTTTTCCATGATTTGGAAGGGGCCGTATAGCTTTGGACTTAGCTTCTTGGATTTCCGTCGGGTGCGGATGTTTTTTGCATTTAACCTTACTTTGTCCCCTATCTTGAAGTTCGGCTGTTGTCCAGCTCTTCGGTCATAATATTTCGACATCCCTTCTCGTGTCTTTTCTGGCGACCCTCTCGCTTGTTCATGTATCGTTTTAATCCAGTTTACATAAAGTGTCGCTCCTGGATTTTGAGCTTCGCGCTCCTTGATCCACTCTGTCTGTGGATGGAATCCGTAATTCGCATAGAATGGCGACATCCCATGAGCATTGGTTGCGGAGTTGTTATAGGCATGTTCAGCTAGTGGTAGTAGCTGATACCAGTCGTCCTGATCGTAGTTGACAAAACTTCTAAGGTAACCTTCCAGCACTTGGTTGGTACGTTCGGTTTGTCCGTCAGTCTGAGGGTGGTATGCCGTTGACATTCTTCGCTTAATTTCCAGTGCTCTACAAAGGGATTCCCAAAATTCTCCTGCGAACTTTGAATCCATGTCCGAGACAATTTCAGTTGGCAGGCCGTGCAGCCTCCATACTTCTTTCAGGAACGCGTTTGCGACATCCTTAGCCGTAGCCGTGGTTTGTAGTCCGATAAAATGTGTCATCTTTGTAAACCGATCAACTACTACCATTATTTGAGTACAACCTTGTGACTCTGGTAGTTGAGTGATAAAGTCCACCGAGATAGATGCCCATGCTGCGTAGAGTATTTGCAACGGTTGTAGTAACCCGTACTTGGCATGTCTAGGTGACTTATTATGTTGGCATTCATCGCAGGATCGTAGGTAATCGTTGACCCATGCCGCAAGTCCTTTCCAGTAGAAGTCTCGCATGATTATTTCCAAAGTCTTTTCTTGTCCGAAATGTCCTGCAACTTTTGCATCGTGACATCCTTCTGCGATCTTGGTATATAGCGCCTGACTGGTTGGTACAAATAGACTTTGCTTATAGTATAGTAGATTGTCGGTTAGGGTCCAGTCTTGGGGAAAATCTTTTCCTTCGTCTCGTAACCTAATGAGTTCTTCCTTCCGTTGCCTCCAAGCTGCGTCTGTCGCGATAGCTTCCTGTATCTCGCTTAGGAATTCAGGATTGAACTGCTTCATACCTTTCTGCAGGATAATAGCATTTGATATTAGAACTTTTTCGGGTACTTCTGAAATATCGTACCAATGTTCATTGTCTTTAGCCAATGCCTGTAGGTAGCTGATGCTAGGCTCCTGTTCCGTGACGATCAAGGTTCTTGTCGCTATATCGCTGCTTCCGAATCCTGCGGCTCCTCGCTCCGTTTCTTCCAAGTTGTCGACTTCCATGATTTCTGAGGTGTTGACTTTTTCTACCACTAGTTGAGCTATGCGATCGCCCATTCTTATTTGGCAATCCACATCCTTATGGTTGAACAGTACGACTTTGAGTTCACCGGTGTAATCAGCGTCGATTACTCCTGCGCCGGTGGAGATTCCGCTGCGGACCGCTAATCCACTTCTTGGGGCAACTCTTCCGTAAGTTCCTTTGGGTAGCCCCACGGCTATACCAGTCCTTATTAATGCTTGTCCATATTTCGTGACAATGTCATCTTCTATGGCGTACAGGTCATGTCCTGCTGCCATTCTTGAGCCCTTTGTTGGCAAGTATGCCTTCTTGCTCAATCGCTTGACCCTAATCATGGGTTCCTTTCCTCCCCTTCGAGGTTCCAAATCCAAATCCTTATCTCCATCCCAGTCTTCTCCCTCATCGCCTACCCTCGCTACTAGCGATACCAACAAATTTTCTTCTTTCCAAATTTTCTGTTCGCGATGCGTAGCTCCCTCCTCAGGACGGTACTCCGGCCGTCTGCTTAATGCATCAGGCTTTCCGCCCTTTGTCCCTGGTCAGTATACAATGCGAAAATTGTATTCTACCAACTTCTGAGCCCATCGAATTTGACGGCCACTCCAGACTTTCGAGGTGAGGAAGTATTGTAGGTTCTGATGGTTGGTAAAGACTGTGATCGGTTTTTCAGTCCCGATCAAGTAGTGTCTCCATACCTTAAAGGCTTCTAGGATCGCGAGGAGTTCTTTATCATGAATCTCATAATTGCGCTCCGCCGAGTTTAATTTTCTAGAATGGAAGGCTACCGGATGTAATCTTTTCTCAAAGTATTGAGAAAGGACGCAGCCGAGTGCAAAGTCGCTAGCGTCCGTTTCTACCACTGTTTCTCTTTCCGGGAAAAAATGGTGAAGTATGGGGGCTGTGGTGAACCGGTGCTTTAGTTCTTCGAAAGCAGTGTCCTGTTCAATTCCCCATTTAAAGTTCTTAGGATTTCCTTGTAATGTCTCGGTTATTGGTTTGCAAATAGCCGTGAAGTTTTTTATAAATCGTCGGTAGAAGTTAGCAAATCCCATGAAGACTTGTACTTCTCTAACCGACTTAGGCGCTTTCCAGACCATTATGGATTCCACCTTTCGGGTGCTCATAGACACCCCGTCGACCGCCACCATATAGCCGAGGAATTCGACCTCTGTGGCATGAAAAGTCGATTTCTTTAGCGACACCGCTAATTGAAAGTCTGATAGACTTTGTAAAACTTTCTTAACGGCTTCGACGTGTTCCTTTTCATCCTTGGAGTAGATGAGAATATCATCAAGGTAACACACGACTCCGACGTCCAAGTATTCCTGTAGAACTTGGTTCGTCATATCTTGGAAGGTTGCCGGAGCGTTGACCAATCCAAAAGGCATAACCTTATATTCGTAGTGTCCGTATCTCGTACGGAACGCTGTTTTCCATTCATCTCCTTCCTTTATCCTAATCAGGTGGAAGCCGACATTAAGGTCTAACTTGGTGAAGATCTTGGCGCCGGCTACTCTATCTCTGAGTTCGGACATTAGTGGAAGGGGATGTTTGTTGAGGATAGTAATCTTATTTAGATTTCGATAATCCACAACTAGACGTAGTCTACCATCTGGTTTTGGTACGAATAATATAGGTGCGCCTGCTGGCGATTGGCTCCGTGTGATTTTTCCTTGTTTGATCATCGTTTCCAAGTACTCTCGTAAAGCCTTAAGCTGTTTTTCAGACAACGGGTATATCGGTCCCCAAGGGGGGGTCGATCCAGGAACCAGTTTGATTTCGTGATCGAATGTCCGTCTTGGAGCTAATTTTTCTGCCGTCTGGGCTTCAAACAAATGTTTGTAACTCCAGTATTCTTTCGGTAATGACTTGAGTTCCACCGTATTTTCGATGGCTCCGATTGTTCCGATGCGGCAGGCATTAGGATCCCATGCAACGGATTAGTCATATTCAAACAAATCCGCTATTCCTTCATCTTCTTCCACACAGTTTTCGCAACATTTTGCGGAGAAGGTCCAATTTTCTGCATCTTCTATGTGAGACACTGGGTGTTCACGATGCCACCAACCTAAAGGAATTATCATTCCGTAGTGACCTGCTTTAGCCACTTCACATGACACTTCAGAGATGTGTCGGTTCTTTCCTATTTCCAATTTTATTGCGCGAGTGTAACACTTCCCTCCTGGGGCTGCTGACGATCCGTCAAAGCCCAAGATATAAACTGCATTGTTGCGTTCTATAGAGGGAACGCGAAGGTCTTCAACTAGGTCCTTGTTGATAAGGAACACGTTGGATCCTGAGTCTAACAAGACTTTGACTTTGTATCGCTTATCGTGTATATGGAGGTAAGCGGTCCCCTCTGGACAGTTGTATCGTTTAGGTTTTGGAGCTTCTAACTTCATGCGTTTAGCGCGGATAAGACTTTCTTGGTTCTTTCGTTTAGGCATCGTTGGTGTTGGGTGTAGGTAACCAGATGTTTGTTACTACGCCCGCGTAGTTTCAACCATTTAGGTCTCCTCAGACAAACTAGTAATTCTTTAGCTTTAACAATCAGGGTCTACATACTAAGCGGCGTTTCACCGATACGCTATTGCGCACGACCAGTTTTCAGGCTGGATGCCTTCTCCCGACATGCCAAACCTAGGCTCATAGCAGATTTTCGGGCGGTTATTAGCCATTTTACTCCCCTGGTATGGGGTTCCCGCTTTTACTGAGTTTTTTCCCTTAGGATTTCGGTTATCCGTCCAGCTGCCTCAGAGGGGCCTTGCGCACCAAAGCGGTACATCCCTATCCCACACTCTGGCCAGAAGGCAAAATAGTACATACGTATAATACGACTCAGACTCGTGTGGTAGGTGGAATGGCCCGCATCGGTTGTCCTCCTGTCGTGTCTTTGTTATCAGGTAGATCTTGCATTGCTATGTCCCAACTTCTTCGGTATAGTAACTTGCTTGCACACGGGTAGCAGGCAACCACCAGGTGACTCGTGGAACTTCGTACTGTTGGCTCCCGGGCCATGTGGGCAAGTTGACTATCCTCTCTTCCGATCAAGACTCTCCATATATTGATTCTTGTATTCGAGCTCGTAAGTCCCTCAAGGGGTCCCTTCACTTAGAGCCTACTTACGTTGATCCTGAAAGGAGAGACTTGCTTCGCGCCGCGTTGATCATTTTGAGTTTCGACTCCCGTAGTTGCACACGGACTACCCGATCCCCGTCGTGGTCGGTACCCAATACACCCCAGCCAAAGGGGGTTCCCATTTCGATTCCAGTTCCATCAGGACACTGAATACCCAATCGCCGTCGCCGTTAGTGCCAATGAACTGACCTAGGTCAGTTGCTCGTCGTCCGCCAGTTCCCAGATCTTATTTACCCTGGCTGGGTTCTGGACGGTAGCGACTCTGCGAGCTAATTTAGGCTTCACAATAGCCGATCTTGCTCGTCGCATTCCCATTTTTATCGGTCTTGAGCTGACTGTTGCCGCCGATATATGGGCATCTCCCCAACACGTCTGATAGGTGTGGTTTTTCTTTCCACAACGTGTGCAATCTCCTTCTTTCCTCCGAGTGTCTATCACACTCTGTGGTATACCGGTATGGGCCTGGGAGAAGTTTGTGTGGGTGGTTTCTGTTGCACCTCCCAACCTTTTCCTCGGCTTCTCCGGCTCATCGTCCCTTTTCCGTTTTCGTGGTGGGGCTCCACCTCCCTTGACATAAGGTTTAGTATTCCTTTGTCCCTTCGATTTAGAGTCCCGTCGGTCTTCTCTTTTGACTCCTTGGACTATTTTGGGTTTGGACGGTTGGTCTCGCCCAATCCTTTTGCTGGCTAGCAGTGCTTCTTCAGACCGTCCGCATAGCCTTAGTGCCTCCTCCCATTCTTGGTCCGTCGTATATTGCAGGGCCGATAACCTGCGGACAATCTGTTCCGGAAGTTTGTCATCGACTACTTCTCTCCAGGATTCCCCGGTCATGCGTGCTCGGATGTTATGGTTGCGCATGAGGGTCAGATAGCGCTCAATACTGCCATCGTACGTAACTAGTTTCCTTGCTCGCAGAGCTAGTCTTTCGGCTTCTAGCGGGGCGAACCGCTTGATCATATCATGTTCGAAGCGGGTCCATGTCGCTAATTCTGGCTGCTGGGTTTCCCCTTGAAGTCCGTCCATAGCCTTCCGGTACCATATGGTATAGGGAAGGACTATGTCTCCTTTCGTACGACTGAGCGCGTATATGACACGTTCTCGGGCATCATCCCAGATGCGCGGGTTTCTTTCGAAATAGTCCGTGCATTGCAAAATCCACGCGTATATATCTTGTGCGGGTCTATCCTCAAAGAATGGGGGTGGTTCTGACGGTCGCTTAATGTTTAGCGCCATCGCGTTGGCCAGTGTCTCTGCCATGCCAGGCTGTCCTGGTGTCTGTCCTTGCCCGCGTCGGCTAGGACTTCCTCTCCGTCTTCCTCTTTCATCATCATCGTCGTCATCGTCACTCGGATCGCCTGGGTTACCTCCTTGGGCACCTGAGGGGAATGCATCAGAGGATTCTCGACCCTTTCCCTTTTCCCTACGTGTAGGGGGAGAATAGTACTCCTCGTCATCAGTTTCTTGGACTGCGGGTAAGGGTGCGGGTCCTGCCGCTTCGGGACTTGGTGCGGCAGCCAACATTCTATTTATCGACTGCGTCAATACCTTCAGGGTATTGTTAGTCTCATTATTTTGTTGCTGCTGCTGGTCCTGAGATCGGCGGATCTCTGCCAGGCGAGTAGTCTGGTCTAAACGCATTTGTCCTAGAGTGCGATTGACTGCTCTTTCGCGCGTGACACTTTGGGCGCGAAATTCGACGAATTCCGCTCACAGACTGATGACCATCTGTTCCAGAGTTTGATCTCGGGCTAATGCCGCTTGGCCTTCTTGCCCGAGGGTCCCTTGTAACCTCGTGGTTACCTCTTCATGTTCCTGTTGGCGCCGTTCCTGGGCGTCAATCTTCTTTGCGACTTCCCGCAACATTTCTTCTTGTATCCCCTTGACTTCGCTTTCCACGCCTGCCAGCTGCATCAACAAGATTGCAATATCGTTATCGTGGACATCTTGTCCCTCCGCGATTTGCTGTTGTACCTTAATTAATTTTGAGGTATTGTCTTGTGTCGCTCCCTTCAAATGTTTGACGGCGATATTGGCTTGGTCGAGCGAGGTAACTATGTCCTGCCTTATTCGACCCAAGGTTATCCCAAGATGGGCAGCCAATCTGGCTAAATTTGCAGCATGGTCTCCTCTCGGTGTGGGCGTAGAGGCCCGTGATATCCTATGAGCGCTTGCGACACTAGAGGATCGGTGAGAGGTCATGTGTCCTCTCCGGAATGTAGGGTCTTGAGGTGTAGTCGGGAAGAGACTATGAATTGCGGAATCATCCGTCTTATCCGTGGTGTCCGGCCGGGTATCCATAGGTTCACCCGCCGTTATTCTTTTTCTCGGGTCCTGAGGTATCTCAGCCATTGTCATACTTTCCAGATAGGCTAATTGCTCTAGTAGCCCTGGATGGGTGATTACTGGTACTTCGTACCAGAGCTCTCGATATCCTTTAAAGGATTTAAGGAATCATATGTAAGGTATCCAACGTTTGAGACACTCTCGGGGTGTAGGTATAAAAGGGTTCGGTTGGTCCGATTCTGGACTTAAAACCTGAATCTCCTTTTTCTCGAGGTTTAGGATGTACTTATAGTACATATAAAAGTGTGTCACGCCCAGGCCGAGGGGATGTCTGGCCCCCGGATAACTGTGCCTTGTTTTTCCTTCTTCTTTTCTTCTGTCTTTAGAGAGTACTGGGTGCTCCAGTCGACGAAGTTTTCCGACGCGGTTGAATCCCACTAAAATTCCGAACCGTGCCAGGTACGATATATGCGATTAAATTGATCGCTCGTTGGGATCCCGAAAGGTACTGTGAACTACGCGGGTTCTTGCATATATTCTTCTTCGACTTCGAACAGCTCGGTCTCAAATATTTCTTCAAAGGAATGAATATAGATTGGACAATGAGGTGCTTCGAAAATATAATCGAAGTCTGAGGTGAGGGTGGAGTTTGAGGTGAACTCGTAGTTCATATAGTGAGCCTTGGTAACAGGAGAACTATCAATATACTGTTAGGGGGACGCCAAACTCAAGTATATAACTGAGGGATGTAGGCCCGAAATCTTTTAGAGAATCTGTCGAGGAAGGCTAGTCTCGATAATAGTAAGGTAAGGTAAAGATTTTTAAAGCGTAAACAATATTATATTGATAAGATCTCTTCTCCGTTGCTTGATGATGTCTGTAAAGCTCGGGAGGCACTTCGATATTTATATCCCGCATCTGAGTGTTCGCGGACTACTTCTAACTACTATGCCTCCGAAGTACCACTCTGGTTTTAATACGCAAACGTCTAGAATCTTATAAGTGCGAACACCGTTTGACCCTGATACTTATCACACCCCTTCACGGACTCGGAATAGTATTCCTCCGTTGAGATGACTGCACCATTTGTTATACCAAACAGCCGCCTCTAACTTAGATGTCCGCATAGACCTTTTCATATGACTTTAGTCTTGTTGACTATCGTCCAGTCGTCTCCTCAGTCATGAAGTGATCAGGTTCATGCCGGAACACCTAGTGCCAATAGCAAGTACGAGCCAGACGTGTCAGCGTCTTAAGGGTCTCCGACTTATCTAGGTCTTCCTTTCTGAGCGTGCTTCCCCTTGGTCCGCCGGCCTCCGTAGAGGGGTCCTATTACTAGGACCAACCAACTTACAGCTGATCTCAGAAGGGTATGGGTGGATTCGGTATACCCCTAATAGCTTCCACTACTGGGATATCCTCTTAGAGTGTTTCGCCGAAAACGTCCCGTCACCTTCGGCTCATAGTTAAGATCCTTAACTTTGAAGCATACTATCTCAATGCGCCTCTGACTGATTCCCTCCGTTCCACTTGCCAGATGTCGCACAAGTTCCCCTCTCATATATCCTGCGAACAGCATGCGGTCGGACGGACGGCGGCGACGTATATGGTGTTATGAAGTGGGCTTCATTGATGTGACATTTTAGTTATGGGACGCAACTCTCGAAAACTCGCTAATGACGTGCGGGCCCCATAAGGGGGCCGGAGGGGGGTCTTGGCACTCCGGAAAATTGAGGGTCTGTGCGCAGTTACCCTACCCTGGGTCTGTGCACATGTCTCGGATTTCCATATGCCTAACAGATGATGACAACCTCCTACAATCCCTCACTGACACCATCTTGAATGTCAAGAACATCCAGATTCTCACTGCCCACTACTTGAACCCCGACCGTGACTCCAGAATACTCAAGAAAGCAACATTTGTTGTAGTGACAGTTGCACTGAAAAATGAGGCCATCATGTTGGGCCACCCTTACCTTTTCTCCGCGATGCAAGATCGAGAAAGCATACTTGGCTAACAGCCACACTCAATGCAGTAATTGCGGAGAATATGGACACCATTTGCCTAGATACAAGATTAACCACCTAGTCTGTCCAATCTGCACCCTCTCCTATAGAAAGTAGGCACACCGCTGCTAGAACTCCAACTACCCTAACGGTGGAAACCTCAGAGTGGTGGTCGACGGCTGCCCAACCTCTATCCTAATGTGTGCAGTCAGCAAGAGCCAGTTGACAGCTTTCGCTAGAGAATACCCATCAAGACCCCACCCTTCTGCTCTCCACGGGGAGTCCTCTGTTCTGCAAAATGAGGAAGATATGGACACGATGAATGACTTCAGTGAGAGTCCTTCAACTGGTGCACAAGCTCTCCTACACCCCTTCGATCCTCAAATACCCCACCCCAGGCATGATAATGCCCCCTCAATACGTCCCCTCTGTTGCAGCCCCCAAACCTCAAGGAGGTGCCCTGCCAAACCATGCATGGCAGGAATCTCCCACTCTTTTCCCACAGCCTGAGACGCCGGAAGCCGCGTAATAGTTGGTCACACCTCCTTCCCTGTCAGTTCAACGCTGGAGGTGGGCTCCTATAACCCATTATCGATTCTACAACACCACTGCTTGGGAAGCTGGGATGTGTTTCTTTCCCTTTTTAATTCCTTTTCACTTTTGGATTTTCCCCCTACTCTTGTATTAGGCGGATGCCAATCTCTAGTATAACTGAGGAACGTAGGCCAAAATCTTTGTTCGGAGAATTGGTTGAGGAAGGTTCAACTCGATAAGGTAAAGGTAAAGTAAAGATTTATGAGGTAAGCAATTTAATGTTGATAAGATCTCTTCTCCATTGATTGATGATGTCTGTAAAGCTTGGAAGGCACTTCGAGATTTACATCCCATGTCTGAGTATTCACAGACTACTTCTAACTACTACGTCGCCAAAGTACCACAGTTAGGCGGATGCCAAACTCAAGTATATAACTGAGGGACGTAGGCCCGAAATCTTTGGTCGGAGAATCTGTTGAAGAAGGTGCGTCTTGATAAAATAGATAAGGTAAAGATTAAAGCGTAAAACAATATTATATTAATAAGATTTCTTCTCCATTGCTTGATGATGTCTGTAAAGCTCGGGAGGCACTTCGATATTTATATCCCACATCTGAGTGTTCGCGGACTACTTCTAACTACTACACCCCCATAGTACTACTCTGGTTTTAAAAGGCAGACATCCAGAATCTTATAAGTGTGAACACCATTAGACCCTGAAACTTATCACAATCTTTCGTGGTTACGGAATAGTATTCCTCCATTGAGATGACTGTGCTATTTGTTATGCCAAACAGGGGCCTCCAACTTAGATATCCGCGTAGACTAATATATTACTTTAGTCTAGTTGACTATCGTTCCAGTAGTCTCTTCGCTCATGAAGTGATCAAGTTCATGCCGGGCCACCTAGTCCCAATCGTAAGTCCGAGCCCGACATGTCAACGTCTTAAGGGGCTCCGACTTATCTAGCTCTTCTATTCGGAGCTTGCTTCCGCTTGGTCCGCTGGCCTCCGTAGAGGGGTCCTATTGCTAGGGCCAACCAACCAACAGCTGATCTGAGAAGGGTATCGGTGGATTCGGTATACTCCTAATAGCTTTTGCTTATTGGGATATCCTCTTAGAGTATTTTGCCGAACAGGTCCCGTCACTTTCGGCCCATAGTTTCGGAAGCCTAACTTTGAAGCCTACTATCTCAATGCGCCTCTGACGGGTTCCCTCCGTTCCACTTCCCAGATGTCGCCCAAAGTCCCCACTCGTATATCCCGTGAATAGCATGCAGTCAGACGGAGGGCCGCGATGTATATGGTGTTATGAAGTGGGCTTCATTGATGTGACATTTAGTTATGGTATGCAACTCAGGAAATCTCGCTAATGATGTGCGGGCCCTATAAGCGGGCCGGAGGGTGGTGTTGGCACTCCGGTAAATTGAGGATCTGTGTGCAGTTACCCTACAGTGGGTCTGTGCCCATGTGTCAGATTTCCATGTGCCTAACATGAGCTCCCTCCTACCAGGCTTCGCCTTGAATGCCTTTAGAACTTCTTTTATCATTTTCTTCTAAATACATTTTAAGACTCAGTGTGGTCAGGGTAAAAAACCTTCCGAGTTTACTAGGCCACGGTAGGGAAACATTTTCCACACAATCTTGCTTCTGCCCTTCCTGGCATGTCCGGATTTTCATTATGAAAGTTTTCCACAATTTCCTCCGCATTTTCTATTCCAGTACCGGGCTCCCTTGTGTTCTCAACAACCGAACACCCTTGCCATTTAACGAAGTACCACAGTTCCCGCTTCTCTTGATAGTGGCCACATACTCATATCCAGTAAGAATGAATTTCGCTTCTTACTATTTTCTCAACTTCCCATTGTAGATTGCCGTCAATATCTTCAGGCTCTCTAGAGGGTTGTTGCTGATTGTCATGAACTGACTCACGGTAGGGTTCAAATAGAGCGACATGGATGGCGGGATGAAGGTTCTATTGAACAGATATGTGGAGCCAGAAGGCTCGCGATGCGCGTTTCTCCATGATTTGGAACGGACCATATAGCTTTGGACTTAGCTTCTTTGATTTCCGTCGGGTACAAATGTTTTTTGCGTTTAAGATTACTTTATTCCAGATCTTGAAGTCCGGCTGTTGTCGAGCTTTCTGGTCCTAATATTTTGACATTCCTTCTCGTGTCTTTTCTAATGACCCTCTTGCTTGTTCATATATCATCTTAAACCAGTTTGCATAAAGTGTCACTCCTAGATTTGGAGCTTCGCGCTCCATCATCCACTCAGTCTGTGGATAGAATCCGTAGTTCGCGTAAAACGGTGTCATCCCATGCGCGTTGGTTGTGGAGTTGTTATAAGCATGTTCAGCTAGCGGTAGCAGCTGATACCAGTCATCCTGATCATGATTGACAAAGCTTCGCAGGTAACTTTCCAGCACTTGGTGGGTTCGTTCCGTTTGTCCGTCAGTTTGAGGATGGTATGCCGTCGACATCCTTCGCTTAATTTCCACCGCTTTGCAATGGGATTCGCAGAATTCTCCTGCGAACTTTGAGTCCATGTCCGTGACGATTTCGGTTGGTAGACCGTGCAGCGTCTATACTTCATTGAGGAATGCGTTTACGGCATCCTTGGCCATAGCCGAGGTCTGAAGTCCGATGAAATGTGTCTTCTTTGTGAATTGATCGACTACTACCATTATCTGAGTGAATCCTTGCTACTCTGGTAGTTGGGTAATGAAGTCCACTGAGCTTGACACCAATACTGCGTAGGGTATTTTTCAGTGGTTGCAATAATCTGTACTTAGCGTATCTAGGCGATTTGTTATGTTGGTATTCATTGCAGGATCGTACGAAGTCATTAACCCACACTGTAAGTCCTTTCCAGTAGAAATCTCGCATGATTATTTCCCAAGTTTTTTCTTGTCCGAAATGTCCTGCAACCTTTGCATCCTGACATCCTTCTGCGATCTTGGTATATAGCGCCTGACTATCTGGTATAAATAGTCTTTGCTTATAATATAGTAGATCGTCGGTTAAGGTCCAGTCTTTAGGAAAATCTTTTCCTTCGTCTTGTAACCTAATGAGTTCTTCCCTCCATTGCCTCCAACCTGCATCTGCTCCGATAGCTGCCTGTATCTCGCTTAGGAATTCAGGATTGAACTGCTTCAGACCTTTTTGCAAGATAATGGCGTTTGACATTAGAACCTTTTCGGGTACTTCCGCAATGTCATACCAATGTTCGTTGTCTTTAGCCAATGCTTGTAGGTAGCTGATGCCTAGTTCTTGTTCCTTCATGATCAAGGATCTTGTTGCTATATCGGTACTTCCAAATCCCACGGTTCCTCGTTCTGTGTCTTCTAAGTCGTCTACTTCTATCATATCTGAGGTGTTGACTTTTTCCACTGCCAACTGGGCTATGCGATCATGCATTCTTATCTGGCAGTCCACATCCTTATGGTTGAAAAGTATGACTTTGAGTTCGCCAGTATAATCAATATCGATTACTCCGGCGCAGGTGGAGATTCCGCTCTCGACCACTAATCAGCTTCTCGGAGCAGCTCTTCCGTAAGTTCCTTCGCGTAGCCCCACAGCTACACCCGTTCTTATTAATACTTGTCCATATTTCTGGACAATGTCATCCTCTATGGCGTACAGGTCATGTCCTGCCGCCATTCTTGAGCCCTTTGTTGGCAGGTATACCTTTTTGGTAAATCTCTTGACCCTAATTACGGGTTCCTTTCCACCTCTTCGAGGTTCCAAATCCAAATCCTTATCTCCATCCCAGTCCTCTTTTTCATCGCCTACCCTCGCTACCAGTGATATCAAGAAATTTTCTTCCTTCAAAATTTTCTGTTCGCGATGTGTAGCTCTATCCTCAGGATGGTACTCCGGCCGTCTACTTAATGAGTCAGGTTTTCCGCCCTTCGTGCCTGCTCGGTATACAATCGGAAAATTGTATTCTACTAGCTTTTGAGCGCATCCAATTTGATGGCCACTCCAGACTTTCGAGGCGAGGAAGTATTGTAGGTTCTGATGGTTGGTAAAGACTGTAATCGGTTTTTCAGTTACGATCAAGTAGTGTCTCTATTCCTTAAAAGTTTCCAGGATTGCGAGTAGTTCTTTATCATGAATCTCATATTTGTGCTCCGCCAAATATAATTTTTGGGAATGGAAATCCACTAGATGTAGCCTTTTCTCAAAGTATTGAGAAAGGACGCAACCGAGTGCAAGGTCACTAGCGTCGGTTTCTACCACTGTTTCTCTTTCTGGGAAAAAGTCGTGGAGTATGGGGGCTGTTGTGAAATGGTGTTTTAGCTCTTCAAAAGCCATATCCTGCTCAACTCCCCATTTGAAATTCTGCGGATTTCCCTGTAATGTCGCGGTTATGGGTTTGCAAATAGACGAGAAGTTTTTGATAAATCGTCCATAGAAGGTAGCGAATCCAATGAAGACTTGTACTTCTCCAACCGACTTAGGTGCCTTCCAAACCAGTAAGGATTCCACCTTGCGAGTGCTCATAGACACTCCATCGACCGCTACTATGTAGCCAAGGAATTCTACCTCCGTGGCATGGAAGGTTGACCTTTTTAGTGATACCGCTAACTGAAAGTCCGACAGACTTTGTAAAATCCTTTTGCCAGCTTCGATGTGTTCTTTTTCATCCTTTGAGTAGATGAGAATATCGTCAAGATAACACACGACTCCAACATCCAGGTATTGTTTCAGTACTTGGTTCATTATAGCTTGGAAAGTTGCCGCAGTGTTAACCAATCCAAAAGGCATGACCTTATATTCGTAATGTCCGTATCTTGTACAGAATTTCGTTTTCTATTCATCTCCTTCTTTTATCCTAATCAAGTGATAACTGTCCATAAGATCTAGCTTGGTGAAGATCTTTGCGCCGGCTACTCTATCTCTGAGTTCGGACATAGGAGGAAGGGCATGTTTGTTGAGGATAGTTATCTTAGTTAGATTTCGGTTATCCACAACTAGGCGTAGTCTCTCATCTGGTTTTGGTACGAATAATCTGAGTGCTCCTGCAGGAGATTAACTCCGCGTGATCTTTCCTTGTTTGATCATCATCTCCAAGTATTCTCATAAAGCGTGAAGCTGCTTCTCGGATAGTGGCTATATTGGCACCCACGGGGGAGTTGATTCAGGAATCAACTTGATCTCATGATTGAATATTCTTCTTGGAGCTAATCTTTCAGTTGTCTGGGCTTCCAAGAGGTGTTTGTAATGCGGGTATTCTTTCGGTAATGACTCGAGTTCCATGGTGTTTTCAATGGCTGTGATACTTCCGATGCGGCATGCATTAGGGTCCCAAGCAACGGATTCATCATATTTGAACATATCCGCTATTCACTCCTCTTCTTTCACTCAGTTTTCACAACCTTTCGCGGAGAAAGTCCAATTTTCCGCATCTTCTATATGAGATACTGGGTGTTCACGATGCCACCAACCAAATGGAATTATCATTCCATAGTGACCTACTTTAGCCACTTCGCATGACAATTCAGAGATGTGTCGGTTTTTTCCTATCTCTAATTTAATAGGGATAGTGTAATACTTCCCTCCTGAGGCGGCTGATGATCTGTCAAAGCCTGAGATATGAACTGCATTGTTGTGTTCAATAATGTGAATGCAAAGGTCTTCAACTAGGTCCTTATTGATAAGGAATATGTTGGACCCCGAGTCTAACAAGACTTTAACTTTGTATCGCTTATCGTGTATGTGGAGGTAAGCGATCCCCTCTGGACAGTTGTACCGTTTCGGTTTTGGAGCTCCTAACTCCAGGCGCTTAGCGCGGATAAGATTTTCTTGGTTCTTCCATTTAGGCATCGTTGGTGTTGGGTGTAGCTAAAAATGATGTTTGTTACTATGCCCGCGTAGTTTCAACAATTGCGGTCTCCTCAGACAAACTAGTAACTCTTTAGCTCTAACAATTTAGGTCTACATACTAAGCGGCGTTTCACTAATACGTAATTGCGCATGACCAGTTTTCAGGCTGGATGCCTTCTCCCGACATACCAGACCTAGGTTCATAGCAGATTTTTGGGTGGTTATTAGCCATTTTACTCCCCTGTTGTGGGGCTCGCGTATTCGCTGAATTCTTTTCCTTAGGATGTCGGTTATCCATCCACCTCCCTCAGAGAGGCCTTGCGCACCAAAGTGGTACATCCCTATTCCACACTCTGGCTAGAAGGCAGAATAGTACATACGTTTAATACGACTCAGACTCATGTGGTAGGTGGAACAGCTCTCGCTGGTGGTCCTTCTGTTGTGTATTGTTATCAGGTAGATCTTGCATTGCTATGTCCCAACTTCTTCAGTATAGCAACTTGCTTGCACACGGGTAGCAGGCAACCACCAGGGGACTCGAGGAACTTCGTACTTTTGGCTCCCGGGCCATGTGGGCATGTTAACTATCCTCTCTTTTGATCAAGAGTCTCCATATATTGATTCTTGTTTTCGAGCTTTTAAGTCCCTCGTGGGCTCCGTTCACTTAGAGCCTAGTCGTGTTGTTCCGGAAAGTAGAGACTTGCTCTGCGCCGCTTTGACCATTTTGAGTTTCAGCTCCTGTAGTTGTACACGGACTACCCGATTCCCACCGTGGTCGGTACCGAATACACCCCAGCCAAAGGGGGTTCCTGTTTCGATTCCAGCTCTATCAGGACACTGAATACCTAAACACTGTCGCCATTGGTGCCAATAACCTGACTTAGGTCAGTTACTTGTGGTCTGCCAGTTCCCAGATCTTATTAACTCGTGCAGGGCTTTGGATGGCCGCAACTTTGCGAGGTAATTTAGGCTTTACAATAGCTGATCTTGCTCATTGAATTCCCATTTTTATCGGTCTTGAGCTGACAGTTGCCGCCGATATATGGGCGTCTCCCCAACACGTTTGATAAGTGTGGTTTTTCTTTCCACAACTTGTACAATCTCCGTCTCGCCTCCGAGTATCTATCACATGCTGTGGGATACTGGTATGGGCCTGGTTAAAGTTTGTATAGGTGGTCTTTGTCGCACCTCCCAACCTTTTCCTAGGCTTCTCCAGCTCGTTGTCCCTTTTCCGCTTTCGTGGTGGGGCTCCTCTTCCCTTGACATAAGGTTTAGTTTCCCTTAGTAGCTTTGGTTTAGAGTCCTGTCGGTCTTCTCTTTTGACCGCCTGGACTACTTTGGACTTGGACGATTTGTCTTACGCGATTTTCTCTCTGGCCAGAAGTTTTTCTTCTGACCGACCGGACAGTCTTAGCGCTTCTTCCCATTCTTGATCCGTTGTATACCGCAGAGCCAACAACCTGTGTACAATTTATTTCAGAAGTTTATTTTCGACTTCCTGCCTCCAGGATTCTCCCATCATGTAGGCACGAATGTTATGGTTATGCATGATCGTTAGGTAACGTTCAATATTACCAACGTACTCGACTAGCTTCATAGCACGCAGTGCTAGTCGTTCGGCTTCCACCGGGGCAAATCATTTAATCATATAGTGTTTAAAACGAGTCCACGTTGCTAGTTCCAGTTGCTGGGTTTCCCCTTGAAGTCTGTCCATAGCCTTCCTATACCAGAGGGTGTAAGGAAGCACTATTTGTCCTCTTGTATGACTGAGTGCATATATAACTCATTGCCAGGCATCGTCCCAAATTGGCGGATTTCACTCGAAATAGTCGGTGCATTGTAGAATCCACACGTGTATATCTTGTGCGGGTTTATCCTCAAAGAATGGGGGAGCTTCTGATGGCCGCTTGATATTTAGCGCCATCGTGTTGGCAAGTGTTTCAGCCATACCAGACAGTTGTGGTGTCTGTCCTCGCCTGTCTCCGCTAGGACCTTCTCCTCTCCTTCCTCTATCATCATCGTTGTCGTCGTCACTAGGATCTCTTGTGTCACCTCCCTGGGCACCTGAGGGGGATGCATCAGCAGCTTCTTTGCCTTTCCCCTTGTCCCTCCGTGTAGGTGGAGCATAGTATTCTCCATCATCAGTTTCCTGTATGGTGGGTAGGGGTGCGGGTCCTGCAGCTTCGGGACTTGGTGCGGCGGCCAACATTCTGTTTATTGACGCCGTTAATACCTTTAGGGTATTGTTCGTCTCATCATTCAACTACTGTTGCTGGTCTTGTGACCTGCGTGTCTCCGCTAGGCGAGTAATCTGATCCGTACACATTTGACCTAGGGTACAGTTAACTTCTCTGTCCCGCGTGATGCTTTGATTTCGGAATTCTAAGAATTCCGCTCCTAGCTTTACGACCATTTGTTCCAACGTCTGATCTCGGGCTAATGCCGCCTGGGTCTCTTGCCTGAGTGTCCCATGTAACCTCGTAGTTACCTCTTCATGTTCTTGTTAACGCCTCTCTTGAGTGTCTATCTTCTTTGCCACTTCTCATATCATTTCCTCTAGTATCCCCTTGACTTCGCTTTCAATGCTTGGCAGTTGCATCAACAGGAGTGCAATATCATTATCGTGGACATCTTGTCTGTCTGCGATTTGCTGTTGAACCTTAATTAATATTAAGGTATTATCTTGGGTAGCTCCCATTCTGATGTTTGAAGGCGATATTGGCTTGGTCTAGCGAGGTATCTATATCATGCCATATCTGACCCAAGGTTATCCCAAGCCAGGCAGCCAACCTTGCTAAATTTGAAGCATGATCTCCTCCTGGTTTAGGTGTGCGGGCTCTAGATATTCTATGAGTGCTCGCAATGCTAGAGGATCGGTGAGAGGGTAGATTTCCTCTCCGGAATGATGGTCCAATGGGTATTGACAGGGATGGACTCCATATTGCCGAATCATCAGTTTTGTCGGTCATGTCTGGACAGGTGTCCATGGGTTCTCCCGCCGTTATTCTCTTCCTCAGGTCATGAGGTATCTCAGCCATTGTGATGCTTTCCAGGTAGGCTAATTGCTCCAATGGTCCTGGATGTGTAATTTCTGGTACTTCGTACCAAAGCTGTTGATATCCTTTGAAGGGTTTAAGGAAGCGTATGTAAGGTATCCAACGCTTGTGATACTCGCGAGGTGTAGGTATAAAAGGGTTCTGTTGGTCCAACTCTGGACTCGGAATCTGAATTTCCCTTTTCTTGAGGGTTAGAATGTACTTATAGTACATACAAGGGTTTTATCAGGGCCAAGCCGAGGGGATATCTGACCCATGGATGGTTATGCCTAATTTCTTATTATTGGAGTACGGGGTACTCCAGTCAACAAGGTTTATCGACGCGGTAGAATTCCACTCAAAGTCCGATCCATACCAAGTGCGATATATGCAATTGAATTGATCCTTCATTGGGATCCTAAAAGGTAATGTGAACCACGAGGGTTCTGTGATAAATTCTTCTTCGATTTCGAATAGCTCGCTGTCAAAAACTTCTTCGAATGTTTGAATATAGATTGGACTGTCAGGTGCTTCGAAAATATAAGCGAAGTCTAAGGTGAGGGTGGAGTTTGAAGTGAACTCGGAGTTCATATAGTGAGCCTTGGTAACAGGAGAACTATCAATATACGGTTAGGTGGATGCCAAACTGATGTATATAACTGAGGGATGTAGGCCCGAAATCTTTGATTGGAGAATCTGTTGAGGAAGGCTCGTCTCGATAAAATAGATAAGGTAAAGATTAAAGCCTAAAACATTATTATGTTGATAAGATCTCTTCTCCATTGCTTGATGATGTCTGTAAAGCTCGGGAGGCACTTCAATATTTATATCCCACATCTGAGTATTTGCAGACTACTTCTAACTACTATGCCCGCAAAGTACCACTCTGGTTTTAATAGGCAGACGTCCAGAATCTTATAAGTGTGAACACCTTTTGACCCTGAAACCTATCACACCCTTTTGCGGTCCCGGAATAGTATTCCTCCGTTGAGATGACTGCACTATTTGTTATGCCAAATAGCGGCCTCTAACTTAGATAACGGCAGAGACTAATATATTACTTTAGTGTAGTTGACTAACGTTCCAGTAGTCTCTGCGGTCATGAAGTAATCAAGTGCATACTGGGCCACTGAGTGCCAATCGCAGGTCCAAGCCCGACAAGTCAACATCTTAAGGGGCTCCGACTTATCTAGGTCTTCCATTCTAAGCTTGTTTCCCCTTAGTCCGCTGGCCTCCGTAGAGGGGTCCTATGGCTAGGGCCAACCAACCTACAGCTGATCTCGGAAGGGTATGGGTGGATTCGGTATACCCCTAATAGCTTTTGCTTGTTGAGATATACTCTTAGAGACTTTTGCCGAACACGTCCCGTCACCTTTGGCCTGTAGTTTAGGAAGCCTAACGTCGAAGCCTGCTATCTCAATGCGCCTCGGACGGATTCACTCCATTCCACTTCCCAGATGTCGCCCCTCGTCTCCACTCATATATCCCGTGAACAGGATGTGGCTGGACGCACGGTAGTGACGTATATGGTGCCCCGAAGTGGGCTTCATTGATCTGACATTTTAGTTATGGGACGCAATTCTCGAAATCTCGCTAATGACATGTGAGCCCCATGAGGGGGCCGGAGGGGGGGGTTGGCACTCTGGTAAATCGAGGGTCTGTGCGCAGTTACCCTACCGTGGGTCTGTGCCCATGTCTCGGATTTCCATGTGCCTAACAACCAACCTGGTTTTAATACGCAAACATCCAGAATCTTATAAGTGCGAACAATGTTTGACCGTGAAACTTATCACATCCTTTCACGGACCCAGAATAGTATTCCTCCATGGAGATGACTACGCTATTTGTTATGTCAAACAGCGGCCTCCCACTTAGATATCCGCATAAACTATTATATTACTCTAGTCTGGTTGACTATTGTTACAGTAGTCTCTTCGGTCATGAAGTGATCAAGTTCATAGGGGGCTACCTAGTGCCAATCGTGAGTCCGAGCCCGACATGTCAATGTCTCAAGGGGCTCCAACTTATCTAGGTCTTCCATTCTGAGCATGCTTCCTCTTGGCCCGCTGGCCTCTGTAGTGGGGTCCTATTTCTAGGACCAATCAATCTACAGCTCATGTCAGATGGGTATGGGTGGATTCGGTCTACTCCTAATAGCCTCTACTATTGGGATATCCTCGTAGAGTATTTCGCCGAAAACGTCCCGTCACCTTTGGCCCATAGGTTTGGAAGCGAAACCGTGAAGCCTACTATCTCAAAGCACCTCTGGCGGCCTTCCACCATTCCACTACCCTGATCTCGCCAAACGTCCCCTCTCATATCTCCTCTGAACA
Organism: Tuber brumale; assembly: GCA_014065205.1. Classification (NCBI taxonomy): domain Eukaryota; kingdom Fungi; phylum Ascomycota; class Pezizomycetes; order Pezizales; family Tuberaceae; genus Tuber; species Tuber brumale. The sequence goes on from JACCEG010000459.1 coordinate 28,594, forward strand.
GCATGCCGTCAGACGCACCGCGGAAACATGTACGGTGTTATGAAGTGGGCTTCATTGATGTGACCTTTTAGTTATGGGACGCAAGTCTCGAAATCTCGCTAAGGACTTGCGGGCCCCATAAGGGGACCAGAGCGGGATGTTGGCACTCTAGTAAATCGAGGGTCTGTGCACAGTGACCCTACCGTGGGTCTCTGCACATGTCTTGGATTTCCATATACCTAACATGAGCTTCCTCCTACAAGGCTGCGCCTCGAATGCCTTTATAACCTTATATAATTTTCTTCTATGTACATTTTAAGACTCAATATGGTCAGGGTGAAAAACCTCCCACATTTACTTGGCCCCGGGAAGAAAACCTTTTCCTCACTATCTTGCTTCTGCCCTTGCGGGCTGTGAGGCATATGGAAATCCGAGACATGTGCACAGACCCACGGTAGGGTAACTGCGCACAGACCCTCAAATAACCGGAGCCAACACCCCCCTCCGGCCCCCTTATGGGGCCCGCACGTCATTAGCGAGATTTCGAGAGTTGCGACCCACAACTAAAATGTCACATCAATGAAGCCCACTTCATAAGACCATATACGTCACCGCTGTCTGTCTGACCATATGCTGTTCGCAGGATATATGAGAGGGGACCTTTTGCGACATCTGGGAAGTGGAATGGAGAAAGTCTGTTGGAGGCGCATTGAGATAGTAGGCTTCAAAGTTAGGCTTCCTAACTATGGGCCGAAAGTGACTGGACGTTTTCGGCGAAATACTCCATGAGGATATCCCAGTAGCGGAAGCTATTAGGAGTATACCGAATCCACCCGTACCCTTCTGAGATCTGCTGTAGGTTGGTTGGTCCTAGTAATAGGACCCCTCTATGGAGGCCGGCGGACCAAGGGGAAGCACTCTCAGAATGGAAGACCTAGATAAGTCGGAGCCCTTTAAGACGCTGACACGTCGGGCTGTGACTTGCGATTGGCACTAGGTGGCCCAGCATGAACCTGATCACTTCATGACCGAAGAGACTACTGGAACGATAGTCAACAAGACTAAAGTAATATAATAGTCTATGCGGACATCTAAGTTAGAGGCCTCTATTTGGTATAACAAATAGCACAGTCATCTAAACGGAGGAATACGATTCCAAGTCCGCAAAAGGGTGTGAAAAGTTTCAGGGTCAAACGGTGTTCGCACTTATAAGATTCTGGACGTTTGCGTATTAAAACCAGAGTGGCACTTTGGAGGCATAGTAGTTAGAAGTAGTCCGCGAACACACAGATGCGGGATATAAATATCGAAGTGCCTCCTGAGCTTTGCAGACATCATCAAGCAACGGAGAAGAGATCTTATCAATATAAACTTATTTACCGCATAAATCTTTCCTTTACCTTTACTTTATCGAAACGCCCCTTCCTCGACAGATTCTCCGAACAATTATTTTCGCCTACGTCGATCAGTTATACACTTGAGTTTGGCGTCCGCCTAACACGGGCATGTCTGGATTTTCATTCTTGAAATTCTCCAAAACTTCCTCCGTGTTTTCTACATTGGTGGCAGGCTCCCATGTGTTCTCATCTTCTAAATACCCGTGCAATTTTACGAAGTACCACAGTTCCCGCTACTCTTGGCAATGGCCACGTACTCTTTTCTTGTAAGAACGAATCTCCCTTCTTACTATTTTTTCAACCTCCCATTGCAGATTGCCATCAATGTCCTCTGGCTCTCTAGGGGGTTGCTGATGATTGTCATGAACTAACTCGTGGTAGGGTTCTGATAGGGCGACCTGGAATACGGGTTCAAGGTTCTCTCGATCGGATATGTTGAGCAGGAAGGCTTGTGATCCCTGTATCTCCATGATTTGAAAGGGACCGTATACCTGTGAGGTATATGGAAATTCGAGACATGCGCACAGAACCGCAGTAGGGTAACTGCGCACAGACCCTCTATTTACCGGAGCCAACACCCCCCTGCGGCTCCCTTATAGGGCCCGCACGTCATTAGTGAGATTTTGAGAGTTGCATTCCATAACTAAAATATCACATCAATGAAGCCCACTTCATAACACCATCCAGGTCACCACCATCCGCCTGACTGCATGCTGTTCGCAGGATATATGAGAGGGGACCTTTGGCGATATCTGGTAAGTGGAACGGTGGAAATCCGTGCGAGGCGCATTGAGATAGTAGGCTTCCAAGTTAGGGATCCTAACTATGGGCCGCAGGTAACGGGACATTTTTGGCGAAATACTCTAAGAGGATATCCCAGTAGTGGAAGCTATTAGGGCTATACCGAATCCACCCATACCCTTCTGAGATCAGCTGTAGGTTGGTTGGTCCTAGTAATTGGACCCCTCTACCGAGGCCGGCAGACCAAGGGAAAGCACGTTCAGAATGGAAGACTTAGATAAGTTAGAGACCCCTAAGACGTTGACACATTGGGCTTGAACTTGCGATTGGCACTAGGTGGTCCGGCATGAATCTGATCACTTCATGACCGAAGAGAGTACTGTAACGATAGTCAACAAGACTAAAGTCATATAAAAGTCTATGCGGACATCTAAGTTGGAGGCTGTCACAGTTCTGTGGCAGATAGTGCAAGGAGATGTTCCCGGCAGATAGTGGAAGGAGATGGTTCTGCACCATGACGAGGATATTCGTCAAGGGGTTTCATTTGTTATATGTTACTTTCACGCAAATGACCTATTCAGAGGTCATGGGGGCAGCGCACGAGGCCAAGGGGGCTGCGCAGTTAGTTTACTTACAGGCACATGACCTATTAAGAGGTCATGGGGGCAGCGCACGAGGCCAAGTGGGCTGCGTAGTTTGGTTTACTTTCACCCACATGATCTGTTTAGAGATCATGTGGTTTACGCACATGACCAATGATGCGGTCATATGATGTTTTTCATGAGTCACGGATTATGACTCATAGTTGATTTGATTTATAAGTGGGTTGCGTGAAGGACTATAAAAGGAGGCTGGTAGAGCCTGGTAGTTAGTTCTTCACGCAACCATCCTATTATACTTTCTTACCTATACTATTAAGAATAGAATCTATTCTACCACTTCGCAAGTTCTATCAAGATACGATCTGATTATTAGCGTTCAATCAAGGAACGTAGACAAAGGTCTAAGAATAGTAATCAGAGTCTCGATAGAGAACCAGAATCGGTCATGGTTATATAC
>JACCEG010000459.1:38320-69894 GCA_014065205.1 Tuber brumale
CTATTATACTTTCTTACCTATACTATTAAGAATAGAATCTATTCTACCACTTCGCAAGTTCTATCAAGATACGATCTGATTATTAGCGTTCAATCAAGGAACGTAGACAAAGGTCTAAGAATAGTAATCAGAGTCTCGATAGAGAACCAGAATCGGTCATGGTTATATACGATACAAGAGAAGTATTACATGTTACTCAACGACTAACTAGGGATTGTTGCCTGTCGCAGCCGTACTCGCAGATACAAGAGATAGGTAGGATACCTAACAGTGGCGGCTGTTTGGTATAACAAGTAGCGCAGTCATCTTAGCGGAGGAATACTATTCCGAGTTTGTAAAAGGGTGTGATAAGTTTCATGGTCAAACAGAGTTCACACTTATAGGATTCTGGACATTTGCGTACCCAAACTAGGGTGGTACTTCGCAGGCATAATAGTTAGAAGGAGTACGCGAACACTCAGACGCGGGATATAAATATCGAAGTTCCTGCCGAGCTTTACAGACATCATCAAGCAACGAAGAAGAGACCTTATCAATATAATATTGTTTTACACTTTAAATCTTTACCTTACCTTACCTTATCGAGATGAGCCTTCCTCGACAGATTCTTCAACCCAAGATTTCGCGCCTACGACCCTCAGTTATATACTTGAGTTTGGCGTCCGCCTAACCGTATATTGATAGTTCTCCTGTTACCAAGGCTTACTATATGAACTACGAGTTCACTTGAAACTCCTCCCTCACCTCAGACTTCGATTACATTTTTGAAGCTCCTCACTGTCCAATCTATGTTCATTCCTTCGCAGAAATATTTGAAACCGAGGTGTTCGAAATCGAAGAAGAATATACGCAAGAACCCTCATGGTTCACAATACCTTTCGGGATCCCAACGAGGAAACAATTCAATAGCATATATCGCACCTGGCACGGTTCAGAGTTTGAGTGGAAATCATGCAAGTCAGAAAATTTGTCGACTGGAGCACCCGGTGCTCCCTGATCGCGGCCGAATAGAAAAAGGAAAAACTGGAAACAGTTATCCGGGGGCCTGACATGCCCTCGGCCTGGGCCCAACACACTTTATATGTACTATAAGTACATCCTATACCTCGAGAAAAAGGAGATTCAGGTGCTGAGTCGAGAATCGGACCAACCGAAACCTTTTATACCTACACCTCTAGAGTATCTCAAGCGTTGGATACTTTACCTACCGTTCCTTAAACCTTCCAAAGGATGTTCAGAACTCTGGTACGAAGTACTAGTAATCACGCATCCAGGGCTACTAGAGCAGCTAGCCTATCTGGAAAGTATCAGAATGGCTGAGATACCTCAAGATCTGAGGAAAAGAATAACAGCGGGTGAACCTATGGACACCCGACCCAACACGACGGATAAGACGGATGATTCTGCTATTCACAGTCCCTTCCTGTCAACACCTTGGGAACCTACGTTCCGGAGAGGAAATTTACCCTCTCACAGATCCCCTAGTGTCGCAAGCACTCATAGGATATCAACGGCCTCGACACCAAGACCAGGAGACTACGCTGCAAACTTACCCATATTTACTGCGCGTCTTGGGGTAACGTTGGGTCAAATAAGACAAGACATAGATACCTCGCTCGACGAAGCCAATATCGCCTTCAAACATTTAAATGGAGCCACCACAGATAATACCTTAAAATTAAATAAGATTCAACTGCAAATCCCCGACGGACAAGATGTCCACGATAACGATATTGCGATCTTGTTGATGCATCTGGCAGGCGTGGAAAGCGAAGTCAAGGGGTTACAAGAAGAAATGTTGCGAGAAGTGGCAAAGAAAATTGACGCACAGGCATGGCATCAACAGGAACACAAAGAGGTAACCACGAGGTTACATGGAACCCGCGGGGAAGAAAGCCAAGCGGTATTAGCCCGCGACCAGACTCTGGAACAAATGGTCCTCATTCTAAGAGTGGAATTCGTCGAATTTCGAGCCCATAATGTCACTCGCGAAAGAGAGGTCAACCGCACCCTAGGACAGATGCGTACAGATCAAGCGACCCCTCAAGCGGAGATTCGCAGGTCTCAAGACCAGCAACAACTGCAGAATATCGCGACAAACCAAACCCTAAAAGGGTTAATGGCGACCATAAATAAGATATTAGCCCCCGCATTAAGCCCCGAAGCTGCAGGACCCGCACCCTTACCCACAGTCCGAGAAACTGATGATGGAGAGTACTACGCTCCGCCTACACGTAGGGATAACGGAAAGGGCCGAGAAACCTCTGATGTATTCCCCTCAGGTGCACAGGGAGGTAACTCGGGAGACCCTGGTGACGATGATGATGATGATGATAAAAGAGGAAGAAGGAGAGGAAGTCCTAGCCCGAGAAGGCAAGGGTAAAGGCCAGAACAGTCTGGTATTGCAGAGACACTTGCCCGCGCGATGGCGCTGAATATTAAGCGACCATCAGAGCCACCCCGATTCCTCGAGGATAAACCCGCTCAAGACATATATGTGTGAATTCTTCAATGCACTGACTATTTTGTGCGAAATCCGCCAATTTGGGACGATGCCCGCGAACGAGTTATATATGCACTTAGTCGTACAAGAGGAGAAATAGTGCTTCCTTACACCGTTTGGTATAGGAAAGCTATGGACGGACTTCAAGGGGAAACCCAGCAACCGCAACTAGCAACATGGACTCGTTTTGAACACGATATGATCAAAGGGTTCGCTCCGGTAGAAGCCGAATAACTAGCACTCCGTGCTATGAAACTAGTCGAGTATGATGGAAGCATTGAACGTTATCTAACTATCATGCATAACCATAACATTTGTGCACGCATGACGGGAGAATCCTGGAGGGAGGAAGTCGAAAATAAACTTCCAAAACAAATTTTCCGCAGAGTGTCAGCTCTGCAATATACAACAGATCAAGAATAGGAGAAGGCGCTAAGACTGTGCGGTCAGCCACAAGAAGGACTTCTGGGGAGAGAAAAAATTGGGCGAGATAAACCGTCAAAATGCAACGGAGTCCAAGAGGTCCAAAGAGAAGACTGACGGGACACTAAACCGAAACGACAAAGGGAAACTAAACGTTGTGTGAAGGGAAGTGGAGCCCCACCACGAAAACGGAAAAGCGGCGATGAACCGGAGAAGCTCAGGAAAAGGTTGGAAGGTGCGACAAAGACCACCCATACAAACTTCGCCTAGGCCCATACCGCTATGCCGCAGAGTGTAATAGACATGCGAAGGAAAGAAGGAGATTGCCCACTATGTGAGAAGAAAAACCACAGCTATCAGACGTGTTGGGGAGACGCCCATATATCAGCGGCAACGGTCAGCTCAAGACCGATAAAAATGGGAATTCAAAGAGCAAGATTGGCTATTGTTAAGCCTATATTAGCATGCCAAGTCGCAACAGTACAGAACTCAGCACGAGTTAATAAATTCTGGGATCTGGCGGACGACGAGGAACAGACTCAGGGCAGTTCATTGGCACTAACGGCGATGGCGTTTGGGTATTCAGTGTCCTAATGGAACTAGAATCGAAATGGGAACCCCCCTTTGGCTGGGGTGTATTGGGTACAGACCACGACGGGGATCGGGTATTCCGTGTGCAACTTCGGGAATCGAAATTCAAAAATGATGAAAGCGGCGCAAACCGAGTTTCTTCTTTCAGTATCAACACAAGTAGGCTCTAAGTGAAGGGACCCCACGAGGGACTTAGGAGCTTGAACACAAGAATCAATATATGGAGAGTCTCGATCGAAAGAGAGGATAGTTAAAATGCCCACATGGCCCCGGAGCCAACAGTGCGAAGTTCCTCGTGTCACCTAGCGGTTGCCTGCTACCCCTGTGCAAGCAAGTTACTATACCGAAGAAGTTGGGACATAGCAATACAAGATCTACCTGATAATATTACACCATAGGAGGACAACCGACACGGGCCGTTCCACCTACCACATGAGTCTGAGTCGTATTATACGTATGTACTAACTTGCCTTCTGGCCAGAGTGTGAAATAGGGATGTACCACTTAGATGAGCAAGGCCCCTCTGAGGGAGCTGGACGGATAACTGAAATCCTAATAGAAAGGATTCGGTGAAAACGGGAACCCCACACCAGGGGAGTAAAATGGCTAATAACCGCCCAAAAATCTGCTTTGAGCCTAGGTCAGGCGTGTCGGGAGAAGGCATCCAGCCTGAAAAATGGTCGTACGCAATTGCTTATCGGTGAAACGCTGCTTAGTATGTACACCCAGATTGTTAGAAGCTAAAAGAGTTACTAGTATGTCTGAAGAGACCTCAATGGTCGAAACTATGTGGGCGTCGTAACAAACATCTTTTTACCTACACCCAATATCAATGATGCCTAAACGAAAAAACCAAGAAAGTCTTATCCGTGCCAAGCGCGTGGAACTAGGGGCTCCAAAACCAAAACAATACAACTGTCCAGAGGGGATCCCTTACCTCCGTATATACGATAAGTGCTACTAAGTTAAAGTCCTACTAGACTCGGGATCCAACGTGTTCCTTATCAATAAGGACCTAATGGAAGACCTTCGCGTTCCCTCAGTAGAACGCGACAATGCAGTTGGTATCTTAGGGTTTGACGGATCCTCAGGTGCCTCTGGAGGAAAGTGTTACACTCTCCCAATAAAATTGGAAATAGGAAAAAACCGACACATTTCCGTAGTATCGTGTGAAGTGGCTAAAGCAGGTCACTAGGGAATGATAATTCCTTTTGCTTGGTGGCATCGTGAACACCCAGTGTCTCACATAGAAGATGCAAAAAATTGGACCTTGTCCGCAAAACGTTGCGAAAACTGCGTGGAAGAAGATGAAGGAATAGCGGATATGTACGAATATGATGACTCCGTTGCTTGGTATCCCAAGGCCTGCTGCAGCTGAAGAATCGGAGCCATCGAAAATACAGTGGAACTCGAATCATGACCGAAAGAATACTGGAGTTACAAACATTTTTTGGAAGCCCAGATGGTAGAAATATGAGCTACAAGACAGACATTCGATCACGAAATCAACCTGATTCCAGGGTCAACTCCCCCCGGGGGGCCGATATATTCGTTCTCCGAAAAACAGCTTAAGGCCTTCTGAGAATACTTGGAAATGATGATCAAACAAGGGAAAATCACGCGGAGCCAATTGCCAGCAGGCGTACCTATATTATTCGTACCTAAACCAGATGGTAGACCACGTCTAGTTGTAGATTATCGAAATCTAAATAAGATTACTATCCTCAACAAACATCCCCTTCCACTAATGTCCGCACTCAGAGATAGAGTAGCCGGCGCAAAGATCTTCACCAAGTTAGACCTTAAAGACAGCTACCACCTGATTAGGATCAAAGAAGGAGATGAATAGAAGACAGCGTTCCGTATGAGATACGGACACTACGCATATAAGGTTATGCCTTTCTGATTGGTCAACACTAAGGCAACCTTCCAAGATATGATGAACCAAGTTCTACAGGAATACTTGGACATCGGAGTCGTACGTTACCTTGATGATATTCTCATCTACTCAAAGGATGAAAAGGAACACATCGCAGCTGTTAAGAAAGTTTTACAAAGTCTATTGGACTTTCAATTAGCGGTATCGCGAAAAGAAATCCAGTTTCCATACCACAGAGGTAGAATTCCGCGGTTTTATCTCGTGGCCGTCGATGGGGTGTCTATGAGTACCCGAAAAGTGGAATCCATAATGGTCTGGAAAGCACCTAAGTCGGTTAGAGAAGTACAAATCTTTATGGGGTTTGCTACCTTCTGCCGACGATTTATAAAAAACTTCTCGGCTATTTGTAAGCCAATAACCAAGACATTACAAGGAAATCCTCTGAATTTTAAATGTGGAATTGAACAAGATACTGCTTTTGAAGAGCTAAAGTACCGATTCACCACATCCCCCATACTCCACAACCTTTTCCCAGAAAGACAACCGGTGGTAGAAAGGGACGCTAGCGACTTTGCACTCGGCTGCGTCCTTTCTCAATACTTTGAGAAAAGATTGCATCTAGTAGCTTTCCTTTCCAGAAAATTAAACTCAGCGGAGTGCAACTATGACATTCATGATAAAGAACTTCTCGCGATCCTAGAAGCTTTTAAAGAATGGAGACACTACTTGATCAGAACTGAGAAACCGATCACAGTCTTTACCGACCATCAGAACCTACAATAGTTTCTCACCTCAAAAGTCTGGAGTGGCCGTCAAATTCGATAGGCCCAGAAGCTAGTAGAATACAATTTTCGTATTGTATACCGACCAGGGACAAAGGGCGGAAAGCCTGATGCATTAAGCAGACGGCTCGAGTACCGTCCTGCGGAGGGAGCTATGCATCGCGAACAGAAAATCTTTTCAAGAAGAAAATTTCTTGGTGTCGCTAGTAGCGAGGGTAGGCGATGAAGGAGAAGACTGGGATGGAGATAAAGATTTGGATTTGGAACCTCGAAGAGGTGGAAAGGAACCCGTTATTAGGGTCAAGAGATTGTGCAAAAAGGCATACTTGCCAACAAAGGGCTCAAGATTGGCCGCAGGATATGACCTGTATGCCATAGAAGATGACATTGTCACGAAATATGGACAAGCATTAATAAGCATGGGTGTAGCTGTTGGGCTACCCGAAGGAACTTACGGAAGAGTGGCTCCAAGAAGTGGAACAGCGGTCCGAAGCGCAATCTCCACTGGCGCTGGAGTAATTGATGCTGATTACACCGGCGAACTCAAAGTCGTACTATTTAACCATTAGGATGTACACCGCCAAATAAGAATGGGCGATCGCATAGCCCAACGGGTAGTAGAAAAAGTCAACACCGCAGATATGATAGAAGTAGATGACCTGGAAGACACAGGACGAGGAACCGCAGGATTCGGAAGCACCGATATAGCGACAAGATCCTTGATTATTAAGGAACAGGAGCCAAGCATCAGTTACCTGTAGGCATGGGCCAAAGACAACCAACACTAGTACGATATTTCAGAAGTACCAGAGAAGGTTCTAATGTGAAACGCGATAATCCTGCAAAAAGGTATGAAGTAGTTCAACCCTGAATTCTTAAGCGAAATAAAGGCAACTTTCGGGACAGATGCAGTGTGGAGGCAACGGAGAGAAGAACTCATTAGACTATGAGACAAAGGAAAAGATTTTCCGAAGGACTGGACTTTGACCGACGATCTACTATATTATAAGTAAAGACTATTTGTACCAGATAGTCAAGCGCTATACACCAAGATCGCGGAAGCATGTCACGATGCAAAAGTTGCAGGACATTTCTGACAAGAAAAAACCTTGGAAATAATCATGAGAGACTTCTAGGGGAAAGGTCTTGCGGAATGGGTCAACGATTACGTACAATCCTGTGATGAATGCCAACATAATAAGTCATCTAGACATGCTAAGTACGAATTACTGCAACCATTGCAAATACCCTACGCGGTGCGGGCATCTATCGCGGTGGACTTTATCACGCAACTACCGGAGTCACAAGAGTGCACTCAAAGAATGGTAGTAGTTGATCGGTTTACAAAGATGGCACATTTCATCGGCCTACAAACCTCGGCTATGGCCAAAGACGTTGCTAACGTATTCCTGAAAGAAGTATCGAGGCTACATGGCCTACCAACCGAAATCATCGCGGACATGGACTCAATGTTTGCGAGAGAATTTTGGGAATCCCTTTGCAAGGTGCAGGAAATTAAGCGAAGAATGTCAACGGCATACCACCCTCAAACTGTCAGACAAACTGAACGTACCAACCAAGTGCGCGAGGGTTACCTGCGAAGTTTTGTCAATTATGATCAGGATGATTGGTATCAGCTACTACCGCTAGCTGAACATGTCTATAACAACTGCACAACCAACGCTCACGGGATGTTGCCATTCTATGCGAACTACGGATTCCATCCACAGACAGAGTGGACGAAGCAGCGTGAAGCTCAAAATTCAGGAGCGACACTTTATGCAAACTGGATTAAGACGATACAGGAACAAGTGAGAGGGTCACTAGAGAAGATGCGGGAAGGAATGACGAAATCTTTTGACCGAAAAGCTCGACAACAACCAGACTTCAAAATCTGGGACAAAGTAATGTTGAACGCAAAGAACATTTGCACCTGATGAAAATCGAAGAAGGTAAGTTCAAAGTTATACGGTTCCTTCCAAATTATGGAAAAACACGGATGCAGAGCATTCAAGCTCAGCCTATCAGATCGATGGAACATTCACCCTGTATTTCATGTCGCACTATTGGAACCCTACCGCGCATCAGTTCACGAGAATCGTCAGCAACCCCCTAGAGAGCCAGAGGCCATTGATGGCGATTTACAATGGGAGGTTGAAAAAATAGTAAGAAGCGAGATTCGTTCTTACAGGAAACGAGTACGTGGCCATTATCAAGAGAAATGGGAACTGTGGTACTTCGTCAAATGGCTAGGGTGTTCGGAAGATGAGAACACATGGGAGCCTGCCACCGGTATGGAAAATGCAGAGAAAGTTGTGGGGAATTTTCACAATGAAAATTCTGACATGCCAGGAAGGGTAGAAGTAAGATAGTGAGGAAAAGGTTTTCCTACCATGGCCAAGTAAACAGGAGAGGTTTTTCACCCTAATTACACTGAGTCTTAAAATGTACTTAGAAGAAATTATAAGAATGGTTATAAAGGCATTCGAGGCAAAGCCTGGTAGGAGGGAGCTCATGTTAGACATATGGAAATCCAAGACATGTGCACAGACCCACGGTAGGTAACTGCACACAGACCCTCTATTTACCAGAGCCAACACCCCACTCCGGCCCCGTTATGGGGCCCGCACGTCATTAGCGAGATTTCAAGAGTTGCATCCCATAGCTAAAAGGTCACATCGATGAAGCCCACTTCGTAACACCATATACGTCGACGCCGTCCGCCCGACCGCATGCTGTTCGCAGGGTCTATGAGAGGGGACCTTTGGCGACATATGGGGGGTGGCACGGAGGATATCCGTCGCAGGCACATTGAGATAGTAGGCTTCCAAGTTAGGGATCCTAACTATGGGCCGAAGGTGATGGGACGTTTTCGGCGAAATACTCTAAGAGGATATCCCAGTAGTGGAAGCTATTAGGGGTATACCGAATCCACCCATACCCTTCCGAGATCAGCTGTAGGTTGGTTGGTCCTAGTAATAGGACCCCTCTACGGAGGCTGGTGGACCAAGGGGAAGCACGTTCAGAATGGAAGACCTAGACAAGTTGGAGCCCCTTAAGACCTTGACACGTTAGGCTCGAACTTGCGATTGGCACTAGGTGGTCCGGCATGAACCTGATCACTTCACGATCGCAGAGACTACTGGAATGATAGTCAGCAAGACTAAAGTCATATAAAAGTCTATGCGGACATCTAAGTTGGAGGCAGATGTTTGGTATAACAAATAGCGCAGTCATCTCAACAGAGGAATACTATTCCGAGTTCGCGGAAGGGTGTGATACCTTTCAGGGTCAAATGGTTTTCGCACTTACAAGATTCTAGACGTTTGTGTATTAAAACTAGGGTTGTACTTTGTAGGCATAATAGTTACAAGTAGTCCGTGAACACTCAGATGCAGGATATAAATATCAAAGTGCCTCCCGAGCTTTACCGACATCATCAAGCAATGGAGAAGAGATCTTATCAATATAATATAGTTTTACACTTTAAATCTTTACCTTACCTTACTTTATCGAGACGAGCCTTCCTCGACATATTCTCCAATCCAAGATTTCGGGCCTACGATCCTCAGTTATATACTTGAGTTTTGCCTCCGTCTAACAATACCTTTGGACTTAGCTTCTTTGATTTCAGTTGGGTTCCAATGTTTTTTGCATTTAACCTTACTTTGTCCCCGATCTTGAAGTCTGGCTCTTGTCGAGCTTTCTGGTCCTAATATTTTGACATTCCTTCTCGTGTGTTTTCTTGTGACCCTCTTGTTTGTTCATGTATTGTCTTAATCCAGTTCATGCAGAGTGTTGCTACTGGATTCTGAGCTTCTCGCTCCTTCATCCACTCTGTCTGTAGATGGAAACCATAGTTCACATAAAATAGTGACATCCCATGATTGTTGGTTGCGGAGTTGTTATAGGCATGTTCAGCTGGTCGTCGCAGTTGATACCAGTTGTCCTCATCATAGTTGACAAAACTTCGCAGGTAACCTTCCAGCACTTGGTTCGTTCGTTCAGTTGGTCTGTCAGTTTGAGGATAGTATGCAGCTGACATTCTTCGCTTAATTTCCCGCCCTTTGTAGTGTGATTCCCAGAATTCTCCTGCAAACTGTGAGTCCATGTCTGAGACGATTTCAGTTGGTAGACCACGCAGCCTCCATACTCCTTTCAGGAATGCGTTTGCAACATCTGTGGCCGTAGCTGACCTTTGCGGTCCGATGAAATGTGCCATCTTCGTGAATCGATCGACTACTACCCTTATCTGAGTGCATCCTTGCGACGCTGGTAGTTGTGTGATGGAGTCTACTGTGATGGATGCCCATGCTGCGTAGGGTATTTGCAGTGGTTGCAATACTCTGTACTTAGCGTGTCTACGCGATTTGTTATATTTGTATTCATCGCAGAATCGTATGTAGTCATTGACCCATGCTGCAAGTCCTTTCCCATAGAAGTCTCTCATGATTATTTCCAAAGTCTTTTCTTGTCCGAAATGTCCTGCAACCTTTGCATCTTGATATCCTTCTGCGATCTTGGTGTATAGTGCTTGACTCTCAGGTACAAATAGTCTTTGCTTGTAATAGAGTAGATCGTCAGTTAAGGTCTAGTCCTTGAGAAAATCCTTTCCTTCGTCTTGTCACTTAATGAGTTCTTCCCTCCCTTGCTTCCCAGCTGCGTCTGATTCGATAGCTGCCTGTATCTCGTCCAGGAATTAAGGATTGAACTGTTTCATACCTTTTTGCAGAATAATGGCATTTGATATTATAACCTTTTCAGGTACTTCTGAAATATCATACCAATGTTCGTTGTCATTAGCCGATACCTGTAGGTAGCTGATGCTAGGTTGCTGTTCCTTAATGATTAAGGATTTTGTTGCTATATCGGTGCTTTTGAATCCTGTGGTTCCTCGTTCCACATCTTCCAAGTCGTCTACTTCCATCATGTCTGAGGTGTTGACCTTGTCTACCACTAGTTGAGCTATGCGATCGCCCATTCTTACTTGGCAGTCCACATCCTTATGGTTGAAAAGTACCACTTTGAGTTCGCTGGTATAATCAGCATCGATTACTCATACGCCCATGGAGATTCCACTTCGGACTGCTTATCCGCTTCTTAGGCCAACTCTTCCGCAGGTTCCTTCAGGTAGCCTCACAGCTATACCCGTCCTTATCAATGCTTGTCCATATCTCGGGAAAATATCATCCTCTATGGTATACAGATCATGTCCTGCCGCCAGTCTTGAGGCCTTTGTTGGCAGGTATGCTTTTTTGCTCAATCTCGGGACCCTGACAAAGGGTTCCTTTCCACCTCTGCGAGGTTCTAAATCTAAATCCCTATCTCTATCCCAGTCTTCTCCTTCATCGCCTACTCTCGCTACCAGTGATATCAAGAAATTTTCTTCTTACAATATTTTTGGTTCGTGGTATGTAGCTTCCTTCTCAGGATCGTACTCCGGCCATCTGCTTACTGCATCAAGCTTTCCGCCTTTAATGCCTAGTCAGTATACAATACGGAAATTGTATTCCACTAGCTTCTGCGCCTATCGAATTTGACGGCCACTCCCAACCTTCAAGGAGAGGAAGTCTTGCAGGTTTTGATGGTCGGTAAAGACTGTAATCGGTTTTTCCGTTCTGATCAAGTAGTGTCTCCATTCTTTAAATTCTTTAAGGATCGTGCGGAGTTCCTTATCATGAATCTCATAATTGCGCTCTGCTAAATTCAATTTTCTGAAATGGGAAGCTACTGGATGTAACCTTTTCCCAAAATATTGAGAAAGGATGCAACTGAGTGCAAAATCGGTGGCGTCGCTTTCTACCACTATCGCTCTTTCTGGGAAAAAGTGGTGGAGTATGCGCGCTGTGGTGAATCCGTGCTTCAGCTCTTCAAAAGCCGTATCCTGTTCCAGTCCCCACGTGAAACTTTTAGGATTTACGTGTAATGTTTCAGTTATGGGTTTGCAAATAGCTGTGAAATCTTTAATAAAGCGTTAGTAGAAGTTAGCGAATCCCATAAACACTGGTACTTTTCTAACTGACTTAGATGCTTTCCAAACCACTATGGCTTCCACCTTTTAGGTGCTCATAGACACCCCATCGGCTGCTACCATATAGCCGTGGAATTCTACCTCAGTTGAGCAGAATGTTGATTTCTTTAGCGATTCCGCTAACTGAAAGTCCGATAGACTTTGTAAAACTCTCATGACAGCTTCGATGTATTCTTTTTCATCCTTTAAACTGATGAGAATGTCATCTAGATAACACACGACCCCGACATCTAAGTATTCTTGGAGTACCTGGTTCATCATATTTTGGAAAGTTGCTGGAGCGTTAACTCATCCAAAAGGCATGACCTCATATTCGGGATGTCCATATCTTGTTTGGAAGGCCTTTTTCCATTCATCGTCTTCCTTAATCCTAATCAGGTGATAGCTGTCTTTAAGGTCTAACTTGGTGGAGATCTTTGCGCCTGCTACTCAGTCTCTGAGTTCAGGCATTAGTGGAAAAGGATGTTTGTTGAGGATGGTAATCTTATGTAGATTTCGGTAATTCACAACCAACTGTAGCCTTCCATCAAGTTTGGGTAGGAATAATATAGGTGCTCCTGCAGGAGATTGACTTCGAGTAATCTTTCCCTGCTTAATCATTGTTTCTAAGTATTCCCGTAAAGCCTTAAGCTGTTTTTCGGATAGTGGATATATCGGCCTCCAGGGGGTAGTTGATCTTGGAATCAACTTGATCTCGTGATTGAATGTCTGTCTTGGTGCTAATTTTTCTGTTGTCTGGGCTTGCAATAAATATTTGTAATACCAGTATTCCTGCGGTAACAATTCGAGTTCTATCATATTTTCTATGACTCCAATTCTTTCGATGCGGCAAGCATTTGGGTCCCAGTAGACGGATTCGTCATATTCGAACATATCCGCTATTTCTTCATCTTCTTTCAAACAGTTTTTACAACTTTTTGTGGAGATGGTCCAATTTTCTGCATCTTCTATGTGTGACACTGGGTGTTTACGATACAAGCAACTAAATGGAATTATCATTTTATAGTGACCTGCCTTAGGTACTTCAGATGACACTTCAGAGATCGGTTGGTTTTTTCCTATTTCCAATTTAATAGAAAGAGTGTAACACTTCCGTCCTGAGGCAGCAGACGATCTGTCAAAGCCGAAGATATCAACTGCATTGTTGTGTTTCACTGAAGGAATGCGAAGGTCTTCAACTAGGTCCTTATTGATAAGGAATGCGTTAGATCCCGAGTCTACCAAGACTTTAACTTTGTATTGCTTATCGCGTATGTGGAGGTAAGCAATCCCCTCAGGGCAGTTGTATCGGTTTAGTTTTGGAGCGTCTAACTCCACGTGCTTGGTGTGGATAAGAATTTCCTGTTTCTTTCCTTTAGGCATTGTTGGTGTTGGGTGTAGGTAATAAGATGTTTGTTACTATGCCCAAGTAGTTGCGACCATTGAGGTCTCCTCAGTCAAACTCGTAAATCTTTTAGCTCTAGCAATCTGGATCTACATACTTAAGTGGCGTTTCACCAATACACAATTGCACGCGACCAGTTTTCAGGCTGGATGCCTTCTCTTGACATGCCAAACCTAGGCTCACAGTAGATTTTTGGGTGGTTATTAGCCAGTTTACTCCCCTGGTGTGGAGTTCCCGTTTTCACCGAATCCTTTCCCTTATGGTTTCAGTTATCTGTCCAGCTCCCTCAGAGGGGCCTTGCACACCAAAGCAGTATATCCCTATACCACACTCTGGCTAGAAGGCAAGATAGTACATATGTATAATATGACTCAAACTCGTCTGGTAGGTGGAACGGCTCTCATCGGTTGTCATCCTGTCGTGTATTGTTATCAGGTAGATCTTACATTGCTATGTCCCAACTTCTTCGGTATAGTAACTTGCTTGCACACGGGTAGCAGGCAACCACCAGTTGACTCGAGGAACTTCATACTGTCGGCTCCCGGGCCATGTGGGCATGTTGACTATCCTCTCTTTCGATCGACACTCTCCATATATTGATTCCTGTGTTCAAGCTCTCAAGTCCCTCATGGGGTCCCTTCAATTGGAGCCTACTTGTATTGATCCTGAAAGGAGAGACTCCCTTCACGCCACTTTGATCATCTTGAGATGTGGCTCCCATCGATGACCACGGACTACCCGATCTTCGTCATGGTTGGTACCCAATACACGCTAGCCAAAGTGGGTTCCCATTTCGATTGCAGCTCCATTTGGACTCTGAATACCCAAACGGCGTCACTGTTGGTGCCAACGAACTGACCTAGGTCAGTCCTTCATTGTCTGCTAGTTTTCAGATCTTATTGACTTGTGCTGGGTTCTGCACGGTCGCAACTTTGTGGGCTAATATAGGCTTTACAATAGCCGATCTTGCTCTTCAAATTACCATTTTTAATGGTCTTTAGCTGACTGTTGGTGCCGATATAGGGCCATCCCTCCAACATGTCTGGTACGTGTGGTATTTCTTTCCACAACATGTACAATCTCTGTCTCCCCTACGAGTATCTATCACACTCTGAACAATACAGGTATGAGCCTCGCCAAAGTTCGTTTGAGTGGTCTTCGTTGCACTGCCTAACCTTTTCCTATGCTTTTCTAGCTCATTTTCCCTTTTCCGCTTTCATAGTAGGACTCCACCTCCTTTGACATAATATTTAGAATCCATTTGTCGCTTCGGTTTAGAGTCCCGTCGGTCTTCTCTTTTGACCTCCCGGACTACTTTGGGCTTGAGTGGTTTATCACGCCTAATATTTTCTCCGGCCAGATGTCCCTCTTCTGACCAACCGCACAGCCTTAGCGCCTCTTTCCATTCTTGATCCGTTGTATACCGCATGGCTGACAACCTGCGAACAATTTGTTTCAGAGGTTTATCTTCTACTTCCTGCCTGGAGGACTCTCCGGTCATGTGTGCACGAATGTTATGGTTATGCATGACCGTCAGATAACGCTCAATACTACCAGCGTTCTCGACTAGCTTTATTGCACACAGCGCTAGTTGTTCGGCTTCTACCAGGGCAAATCATTTGATCATATCATGTTCGAAACGAGTCGATGTAGCCAGCTCTTGCTGCCCCATTTCTCCATAAAGTCCTTCCATAGCCTTCCGGTACCAAATAGTGTAATGAAGTACTATGTCTCCTCTCGTATGGCTGAGCGCATATATGACTCATTCCCGTGCGTTGTTCCAAATCAGCGGGTTTCGTTCGATGTAGTCGCTACATTGTAAAATCTACACATATATATCTCGTGTGGGTTTATTCTCAAAGAATAGGGGTAGCTCTGATAGTCGCTTGATGTTTACCGCCATTGCATTGGCAAGGCTCTCTGCCATGCCAGACTGTTCTGGTGTTTGTCCATGCCTTTTCCGGCTAGGACTTCCTCTCCTTCTTCCTTTCTCATTATCGTCATCATCATCATCGCTGGGATCTCCTGGGTCACCTCTCTGGGCACCTGAGGGGGATGCATCAGCGGCTTCCTTGCCTTTCCTCTTATCTTTCCGTCTAGGCGGAGCATAGTATTCTTCGTTATCTGTTTCCTGGACGGCGAGTAAGCGTGCGGGCCCTGCAGCTTCAGGACTTAGTGCTCTGGCCAACATCCAGTTTATTGATGCCGTTAATACTTTTAGGGTATTATTCCTCTCATTATTCTGCTGCTGTTGCTGGTCTTGTGACCTGCGAATCTCCGCTTCGCGAGGAGTCTGGTCTAGGTGTATTTGTCCTAGGGTAAGGTTAACTTCTCTTTCCCGCGTAGTGCATTGATTGCGGAATTCCAGTAATTCCACCTTCAGGTTGATGACTATTTGTTCCAGCGTTTGATCTCGAGCTAATGCCGCCTGGCTTTCTTCCCTGAGTGTTCTATGTAATTTTGTGGTTACCTCTTCATGTTCCTGTTGACGCCTATCTTGAGCGTCTATTTTCCTTGCCAGTTCCCGTAGCATCTCATCTTGTATCCCCTTGATTTCGCTTTCCACGCCTACCAGCTGCATCAGCCAGATAGCAATATCGGTATCGTGGATGTCTTGTCTATCAGCATTTTGCTGTTCAACCTCAATTAATTTTAAGGTATTATCTTGGCTGGCTCCCTACAAATGTTTGAAGGTAATATTGGCTTGGTCGAGTGAAGAATCTATATCCTGCCTTATCTGACCCAGTGTCAACCTTAGACGAGCAGCAAGCTTGGCTAAATTGGTAGCGTGCTCTCCACCTGGTTTTGGTGTAGAGGCCCTCAATATCCGATGTGTACTTGCAACACTAGAGGATTGGTGAGTGATTACATTTCCTCTTCGGAATGAGGATTCATGAAGTGTTGACGTGGAGAGACTCCATATTGCGGAATCATCGGTTTTAACCTTCTTATCTGGATGGGTGTCCATGGGTTCTCCTGCCGTTATCCTCTTCCTCGGGTCTTGAGGTATCTCAGCCATTGTGATACTTTGCATGTAGGCTAATTGCTCTAATAGTCCTAGATGCGTAATTTCTGGCACTTCATAACCGAGTTCTTAATACCCTTTAGAGGGTATAAGGAATCATATGTAAGGTATCCAATGTTTGAGGTACTCTAGAGGTGTAGGTATGAAAGGGTTCGGTTGATCTGATTCTGGACTCAGAATCTGAATTTCCTTTTTCGCGAGGTTTAAAATGTATTTCTAGTACATACAAGGATTTGTTAGGCCCAGGCCAAGGGGATGTCTGGCCCTGGAATGACTGTGCCTGATTTGTTTTTATCGGAGTACTGGGTACTCCACTCAGCGAAGTTTGCTGACTTCGTGGATCTCCACGCAAAGTCCGGACTATACCAGGTACGATATATGCAAGTGAATTGATCCTTCGTTGGGATCCCCAAAGGTATTGTGAACCACGAAGATTCTGTGATAAACTCTTCTTCGATTTCGAATAACTCGCTGTCGTACACTTCTTGAATGTCTACATATAGATGGGACAGTAAGGAGCTTCAAAAATGTAGTCGAAGTCTAAGGTGAGGGTAGAGTTTGAAGTGAACTCGTAGCTCATATAGTAAGCCTTGGTAATAGGAGAACTATCAATATACTGTTAGGCGGACGGCAATCTCTAGTATAACTGAGGAACGTAGGCCAAAATCTTTGTTCGCAGAATCTGGTGAGGAAGGCTTGTCTTGATAAGGTAAAAGCAAAGTAAAGATTTATAAGGTAAATAATTTAATATTAATAAGATCTCTTCTCCTTTGCTTGATGATGTCTGTAAAGCTCAGGAGGCATTTCGATATTTATATCCTGCATCTGAGTGTTCATGGACTACCTCTAACTACTATGCCCCAGAAGTATCTCTCTGGTTTTAATACACAAACATCCGGAATCTTATAAGTGCGAACACCGCGTGACCTTAAAAGTTATCACACCCTTTCGCAGACCCGGAATAGTATTCCTCCATTGAGATGACGAAGCTATTTGTTATGCCAAATAGCGGACTCCAATTTGGATATCCGCATAGATTATTATATTACTCTAGTCTTGTTGACTATTGTTCCAGTAGTCTCTTCGGTCATGAAGTGATCAAGTTCATCCCGGTCCACCTAGTGCCAATCACAAGTCCGACCCTGACTTGTCAATGTCCCAAGGGACTTTGACTGATCTATGTCTTCTATTCTGAGCCTACTTCCCCTTGGTCCGCCTGCCTCCGTAGAGGGGTCCTATTACTAGGACCAACTAACCTACAGCTGATCTGAGAAGGGTATGGGTGGATTCGGTCCACCCCTAATAGCCTCTGCCACCGGGGCATTTTTCTGGAGTATTTCGTCGAAAAGGTCCCCTCACCTTAGGCCCCTAGTTTAGGATGCCTAACTTTGAAGCCTACTATCTCAATGCGCCTTTGACAGGTTTCTTTTGCTCTACTTCCCAGATGTCGCCAAAGGTCCCCTCTCATATATCCTGGGAACAGCCTGCGGTCGGAGGGATGGCGGCGACGTATATGGTGTTATGAATTTGGCTTCATTGATGTGACAATTTAGTTGTGGGACGCAACTCTTGAAATCTTGCTAATGACGTGCGGGCCCCATGAGGGGGCCGGAGGGGGCTGTTGACACTATGGTAAATCTAGAGTCTGTGCACAGTTATCCTACCGTGGCTCCGTGCACATGTCTCAGATTTCCATATGCCTAATACTGACTTATCTGGGTCTTCCTTTCTGAGTGTGCTTCCCATTGGTCTCCCAGCCTCCGTAGAGCAGTCCTATTACTAGGACCAACCAACCTACCGCTGATCTCAGAAGGGTATGCGTGGATTTGGTATGCTCCTAATAGCCTCTGCTACAGGGACATCCTCCAGGAGTATTTCGCCGAAAACGTCCTGTCACCTTCGGCCTATCGTTTAGGAAGCCTAACTTTGAAGCCTACTATCTCAATACTGCTGTGCCGGATATCTTCCGTTCCACTTCCCAGATGTCACCAAATATCCCCCCTCGATTACCCTGTGAACCGCATGCGGTTGGACCGATACTGATGATGCATATGGTGTTATCAAGTGGGCTTTATTGATGTCACCTTTTAGTTATGGGATGCAGCTCTCAAAATCTCGCAAATGACATGTGGGCCCCATATAGGGGCCAGAGGGTGGTGTTAGCACTATAGAAAATCGAACATCTGTGCGCAGTTACCCTGCTGGGAGGTTTGTGCACTTTGTCTCAGACTTCTATATGCCTAACCTGGTTCTATAAAATCTGCAAAAGGAAAAACATGGAAATATACAAGAGACCCACACCCTGAGGAATACGGATGGAATGTTCAGACCAGCATCCCAAACATATGAAGGAAGTTTCAGGCCCACCATTGATCGAGAGGTGGAAATGAATAAAGCACAAACAAGGCAACCTCTTGGCCTGTCCAACACGGAATACAGAAGACAAATGGACTAGAACCTCTGCGTGAGGTATGGAGGAAAAGGGCATCGGAACTGGGAATGTCGAAGCAGATGAGACGATGTGTGGAAACCGACTACACCAGCCCAGGTCAACAACTGGTTAATATATCAGAAAAGGACCAATTAGAAAGAGATGATGATGGAGGAGGAACAACCAGAAACAGAAGACGGTTATCAGTAAGTGATGGTCTGGCAGACGAGAAGCATGAGAAAACCAGGAGGAGAAATCTGATGGAAGGAAAAGGATTGAAGAACATCACAATGGTAAACTACCATATAGCCCTATTGGAAAAAGGAGCAGATCATATCATGATCAAGATAATATTATATGACACGAAGAAGAAAGGCAGTATCATACACCTAATACTCAATTCAGAGACAATGGAGGATTTCATTGACCAGGAAATCTGTGACAAATACAACTACCTCCTGATACCAATAAAGAAGACGAGATAGCTTTATCTAGCTAGTGGAAACCCCAGTACTATGGGACTGATAACCGATATAGTGCAAGTACCTATGACCATAGGCAGCTATAGAGAAAAGGCAACCTGCTAGGGAGCAAACCTGAAGAACCATGAGCTTGTCCTAGGGATGCCATGATTAAGACAACACAATCTCTCGATCGACTAGGATCACAACAACATTATATTCGCTACCAAATGATGCACGACAGGATATCCCAACAGTTCACCAGTGTTGTACATGATACCAGAGAGTGAAGCACAAAAGGAGAATCTCAGAGCTAAGTTCGACCAAGTAAAGGTAAAACCTGGCAAAGGGATCAGATTTAAGAGATTGTATGACAAGGCTTTGGCACTGATGAAAGGCTCAAAGCAAGTGGCAAAGTATGACCTATATGCTGACTAAGACAAGATGGTCAAAGCAAGAGGGTAAGAAACAATATCAACAGGGATAGTACTAGGAGTACTTTGCGGAACTTAAGGACAGAGAGAATCACTCAGCGGACTAGCAGTCAAGAAATAACACATTACCAACACGGGGGTCATCGAGACTGACCATACCAGAGTAGTCAAGGTAGTCCTAGCCAACCTGGGAGATATCAACCAAGAAATCTGACAAGGAGATCAGATAGCGTAGTTCATCATGGTGGAAATCAGCACAGAAGAGATACAGGAAGTAGAAGAACTGTATATGACAGGAAGAGGAGAGAAAGGTTTTAGCAGCACAGAGGACCAGAAATCAAAGAAACAAGAAGCGGCAAAGATTTGAGAAATATCGGTCCACACTTTCAGCAGATATTACAAGAGAGGAGACCTCGCTGGAATACACAAACGGAATCCAAGCGAAGAAAAGCTGGAATTGGCATGGATCAATATCAGCATGGAGCTAGCAATATGACAAAAACAACAAAAAGAAAGAGAAAGAATAGTACAAAATAATACTATCCGAGTACTATGAATTCATGGACCTATTACAGGAAAAGGAAGCAAGCTATTGCGATCCCTAACCAGTATCAGTTCTCAGCAACGGGTAGACGATACTTCTCAGGTCTTCTTTCTGGACCATAGTTCTTAGACCGGGGCCTATGATAAGGTGGGAAAGACTCTCGTGTCTCTAGTCCTTGTTGCCTATCGTACTGTTTCTTCAACTCGACTCGGATAGTAGAGTCCTCATCTCGTAGGTAGATATTTGTAAAGAGCGTAAAGGTTTTATATTCGTAAAAGCATAAAGTAATAAGTAAGGAAATAACTTAGAATGAAGCATGAAGAGCCTATCTACTCGGACCTCCTGTCCTCCTTCTATAGTTGCCCTTCACGCCCCTGTAACTCACTCCTTGAGTTACCTGCCACATATGACTCACAACTTGTGAGTCATACCAAAACATCCTAAAACAGTCATATGACTAAAGTACTCACATGGGCCAAACCCATGACCTCTAACTGAGGTCATGTGCGAAACATAACATATCATCATAACCATATCATATGACCGAAGTGGTCATATGTGTGAAACCCATGACCTCTAATGAGGTCATGTGCGAAACATAACATACCTATGACTCATAACTATGAGTCATGTGAAAACCTCTTCCTCGCTAAGCCTCATTCGTGACATTAGCTCCTCCCTCCCTAAGTTCTAGTCCCTTCGAGCTTAGAATCTCTCATCGTAGAGGCGGTCCGTGAACCTTCTGAAGCCATTGGCGCTGTCGTTTGCCTCACGGCAGAATCCGCATACCTCGTTGATGATGGCTCTCCATTTGAGCATCTCCTTCCGTGGCGCTTCGTCCACTTGCGCTATTCTGTCGGTGTAGCAGGCCCGGATTATATCCAATCCCCTTCTCGACCCTTCTAACGTTTGCTGGTACGTTCCTCCTTCCTTTTCCAGGTGGGGGATCATTTCTTGTTGTCGTCTTGTTTCCTCTGCTAGCCGATCGTTTTCTCGCTGTAACCGCTCAATTGTTCTGCGCAGTTCTTCCTTGAATACAAAAGTTTTTGTATCCTCACCCTCCTGAGGTTCCGTCCTTGGAACCTTTTGGGTTGACCGTTTGGCTTCCCATTGTTGCCTTCGATGATAAGGGCAGTACCTGCGCCTGCAGTTCTGCCAGGAGATTTTGTGGTGTCAGTGGCTGGTAGGCGGAGGTTGCGGTTGTATCACCCATTCGGCTTAGATCGGGGTGGTTCGTGCTGACTGCTTTGTCACCGACTTCTTGCTTGGGAAGAAGTTGCTTCCTTGTTTTCCAGCGAGGTGCATGGGGCACCCATTGTCCATGCATGCCGTCCAGTGATAGATGGCATGGTTTCTTTCGTTCTCTTTGACCACCTTGGCCCACTCGGCCTCAATGGTCTTTTCCTCTTCCTCCTTCTGGATTCTGATTTTTTCCTCTGCTGCAGCCCACTTGGCTGCGTCCAGTGGAGGGCTTGTGGAGCTACCCACCAGCTCATAGCCTTCCTGAATGTCCTCCCCGCTTGGCTGTCGGCTTCTGTGGATAGCATTGGTGGAAGAGGTTGAGGGCATCTTGAGCATTTGTGAAGTTGATAGCTAGGTACCAATCTTGATCGTATTCGCAGGAATAACCGGTCCACTTAGCACGGTATTGAAGGTTACCATAGTGCAAGCGAGAGTCGATTATTTCATCGAATTCCTATTCGGGTTCTCTGCCTAGTCTGATAGGTGGAGGAGGTATAATCATGTGCGATGGAAATTTGTGGTCTTGATAAAGTTCCAAAAGCGAGATGTGGAATGTGTTGTGTATCGTCATGGACGGGAGAAGGTTCAGCTTATATGATCATTTCCCAATCCTTTCCAATATCTCGAAGGGTCCCACTTTCTTGTAATCTAATTTCTTGGATAGTCACGTCGTCCGTATATTTCTTGGTAGTAACCATACCGTATCACCTTGTCGTAGGTGTCGATCAGGTTTTCTGTATTGATCGTAGTTTTCTTTTTGTCGTAATTGTGTAGTTGTCATTTCCGCTCACAGAGTGTCGTGTAACTTACTCATATTTTCTGTGTCCATTATCAGTCCTTTGGTCGTATGACCTATGGGCTGATATTTTGGGTCGAGGCCGTAGTTTGTGTAAAAGGGTGTCATCTTAATTGTTTCTTGTCTTCCGCTGTTATATGCGAATTCTGCTATGGGCAGTAGCTTGTCCCAGTTGTCCTGCTGATAATTGATATAGGCTCGTAGATATTGTTCCAATATGCGATTCTTTCATTCTGTTTGTCCATCCATCTGTGGATGGAAGGCCATAGAAAGTTTTCTCTTGATTCCGAGTTCTTCCGTTATCTCTTTCTATATTCCAGATGTGAATATAGATCCACGGTCAGTGATGATCTCTTTCGGCAGTCCGTGGAGTCGAAAGATTTCTTTGATGAATGTTGTTGCAAACTGCCTTGCTGTCATATCCATTCTCGCAGGTATGAAATGACCTATTTTGGTCAGGCGATCCACCACGACCATGATAGACTCATGTCCGTTGGCCTTAGGTAAATCCATTATGAAATCCATAGATATGGATGCCGATGGTGTTTCTGGTGTCTTGTTGAGTTTTAACAGCCCATATGGTGCATGTCATACTACTGGCACAGTTCTGTGGCAGATAGTGGAAGTAGATGTTTCCGGCAGATAGTGGAAGCAGATGTTTCCGGCAGGTAGTAGAAGGAGATGGTTCTGCACCATGACGAGAATATTCGTCATGGGGTTTCAGTTGTTATATGTTACTTTCACGCACATGACCTATTAAGAGGTCATGGGGGCAGCGCACGAGGCCAAGAAGGCTGCGCAGTTTGGTTTACTTTCACGCACATGATCTGTTTAGAGATCATGTGGTTTACGCACATGACCAATGATGCGGTCAAATGATGTTTTTCATGAGTCACGATTATGACTCATAGTTGTTTTGATTTATAAGCGGGTTGAGGGAAGGACTATAAAACGAGGCCGGTAGAGCCTGGTAGTTAGTTCTTCACGCAACCACCGTTTATACTTTCTTACCTATACTATTCACAATAGAATCTATTCTACCACCTCGCGAGTTCTATTAAGATACAATCTGATTATTAGCGTTCAAGCAAGGAACGTAGACACGAGTCTAAGAATAATAATCAGAGTCTCAATAGAGAACCACGTTCAACGGAAGTTATTAACGATATAAGAGAAGTATTAATTCGTACCCAAATACTAACTAAGAATTGTTGCCTGTCGCAGCGGAACTCTAAAATACAGGAGATAGGTAGGATATCTAACAACTACTTTCGTCCTTTGGCAGCTATCGCAGTGTTTGACATATCGTTTGCCTGATTCCTTCAATCCCGGCCAGTAGTATTTCCGCGTGATCAGCTCCGTTGTTTTAGCCATTCCTCCGTGCACTGCTGGTTTGTCATCGTGGTGTTTCTTGATAAGGTTTGTTCTTATCTTTTCGTCTTCCGGTATCCATATCTTGCCGTCGTACTACATATAGTGGTCTTTCTATTTCCAGAGGCCCAAGGCCACCCCTTTTCTTTCTCTGTCACCTCTTTCCAAGCTCTCTCTGATTTTTTGAAATTCTTTTTCTTCTTTGATTGCTTTCCGCAATTCTTTGTCGTCCTCGTCCTGGATCTCTGTTGATTTCATGGCTTTGAAGTATTCCTTTCGAAGGAGAACTCTATTTTTCGGCTTGATCCTGTCGTCCTCTTTGTCTTCCGGTTTATCGCTTGCGATTCTGGTTAAGGCGCCAGGTTTCCCTCCTTCTCTTCCTGGTTGGTATTCGATTTTAAAGTTGTATTTGCTTAGGCTCTCCATCCACCGGCTTTGCCTATCGTTGAGTTCTTTCGTAGTCATGAAGGGAACTAGGTTCTTGTGGTCTCTGAGAATGCTAACCTGGTGGTCATTGTTCAGTATGTATCATCTCCAATCCTTGAGTGCTTGAACTATGGCTAATAGTTCTTTGTTGGCAATATCATAGTTGCATTCAGCCAGTGTCATTGTCTTTGATCGATAGTACACTGGTGTTAGATATCCTACCTATCTCTTGTATATTAGAGTACCGCTGCGACAGGCAACAACTCTTAATTAGTCTTTGAGTAATAGGTGATACTTCTCTTATATCGTATATAACTTTGACTGACTCTGGTTCCCAATCGAGACTCTGATTATTATTCTTAGACCCGTGTCTACGTTCCTTGCTTGAACGTTAATAATCAGATCGTATCTTGATGGAACTCGCGAAGTGGTAGAATAGATTCTATTCTTAATAGTATAGGTAAGAAAGTATAATAGGTGGTTGCGTGAAGAACTAACTACCAGGCTCTACCGGCCTCCTTTTATAGTCCTTCACTCAACCCGCTTATAAATCAAAACAACTATGAGTCATAACCGTGACTCATGAAAAACATCATATGACCGCATCATTGGTCATGTGCATAAACCACATGATCTCTAACCAGATCATGTGCGTGAAAGTAAACCAAACTGCGCAGCCCCCTTGGCCTCGTGCGCTGCCCCCATGACCTCTTAATAGGTCATGTGCGTGAAAGTAACATATAACAACTGAAACCCCATGACGAATATCCTCGTCATGGTGCAAACATCTCCTTCCACTACCTGCCGGAAACGTCTCCTTCCACTATCTGCCACAGAACTGTGACAATAGCTCCCCTCTCCGTCAACCTCAGTCCCTTGAGGTTCTGCGATGGTACTTGTCGTAGTACCTGTCGCACCTGATATCCCTTCGTAGGTGGTCCATGTCTCCACCAATACGTATTGCTCTTTTTTCCACCTCTTTCCTCGCATAGCGTTCCCTATCGGGTTTTTTTTCTAAGGCCCTAATCCTTAAGGCCATTCCTTCCATTTCTCCTTTGTATCGGCCCATGGCCGATATAGCACCCATCCATCCTCTTGTCTTCCTCTCGAGCTTTTCCTTCAGCTCCTTATTCTGTTGTCTTAGTGCTTCCTTCGTCTCGAAGGAAGCGGAATGGGTTATCGTCCTTGATGACGCCAGGTGTTCGGTGTCTTGGGTCCTTTGATCGGCCCAACGGACCGTTTTTTCTCTTTTGAGTTTGGGCCAAACGTTTAATTTTTTGGCCCCCCTCCTCCTGGTTCCCGTCCCGGGAACCGTCGTTGTCTCCGGTGATGGTGGTGGTGGAGGTGGTTGATGTGTCTCTGGGGTCCAGCTTAGTTCGCTGGCTGGAGATGGTGATCTTGGAGGGGAGTATGTCGTTTTGGTTCTTTCCGTGGGGAACCACCACGAGTTTTCCTTGCTGCTTTGGTGCACTAGGCATCCATCATTGCTGCATGCTGTCCATGACATGGACGCATGGTCTGTCCCTGCCGCTGGTTTCAGCGACGGTAGGTCCTCGAGTTGGACCCAGTCGTTTGGTGCGATGTATTCTTCCGCTGGGGCGTCCGGCGGGCTGAGGTTCGTGCTGGTTGGGGGAAACAGGTTTCCGCGGATATCGTTGGTGGAATTCTCTGGTTGCATCGTGTGCATTGTTGAAATTGGTGGCCTGGTACCACTCTTGATCGTGTTCTGCTGAGTATCCGACCCACTTGGCTCGGTACTGGAGTTTGTTGCGGTGTAGTCTTGAGTCGATGATTTCCTCAAGTTCGTACTCGTCTTCGCCCTCGATCTCGATGGGCGGCGGAGGAAGTTTCTTTGGTGAGGTAAAAGTGTTGTCTTGGTAGGGTTCGAGGAGACTGATGTGGAATGTAGGATGAGTGTTGTTCATCGAGCGTGGGAGGTCGAGTTTATATGCTCTGAGTCCAATACGTTCGATGATTTTGAATGGTCCTAGTTTCTTGTAGTCCAGTTTCCTTGATTGTCTCGTGGTCCGGATATTTCTTGGTATCAACCACACCTGGTCGTTGACTTGTAGGTTGGGATCTGGTTTCCGGTGACGATCGGCATATTCCTTCTGTCATTCTTGCGCATGACAGATTTCTTCAGTTAATATATCATGCAGTTTCTGCATATCCTTCGTACGAACTGCCTGTGCCGGTATGTCGTATTTTGCTGGTTCGTATATCGGGTCGTATCCATAGTTCGCAAAGAAGGGTGTCGACTTGATTGTTTCTTGTTTCCCGTTGTTGTATGCGAACTCGGCTGTTGCTAGCATTTCTGCCTAATCGTTTTGTTGATAATTGACGTATGCTCGCAGGTATTGTTCCAATATCGCGTTTGTCCTTTCGGTTTGTCCGTCTGTCTGCGGATGAAATGCCGTGCTGAGTTTTCTCTCAATCTGCCATTGTCGCGTGATTTCTTTCCAGATATTTGCCGTGAATAGTGATCCTCTGTCTGATATGATATCCTTCGGTAGTCCGTGAATTCTGAACACCTGATCTTTGAACAGGTGGAAGAATTGTTTCGTGTCCATGTCCGTTCTGCATGGTATAAAGTGCGCCATTTTTGTAAGGCGATCGATAACAACCCATATTGCATCATAACCTTTCGATTCTGGAAGTCCGGTGATAAAATCCATAGCAATAGATAGCCATGGTCTTCCAGGAGGTTCGATAGGTTTTAGCAATCCGTATGGCGCGTGACGTACTGCCTTCGTTCGTTGGCATATCTCGCAGTTTTTGACATATCTTTTGATGTCGTCCCTTATAGTCGGCCAGTAGTATGATCTTCTGATCAATTCCATGGTTTTAGCTGATCCTCCATGTCCTGCTTGCGGTATGTCGCGGTGTCTTCGTATCGTTTCCGTTCGTAGTGGTTCGTCCTCGGGAATTCTTATCTTTCCGTCGTACCAAAGATATCCCTCTTTTTCTTCGTATAGCCCCAATGCTATCCCCTTCATTTCTTTTTGCTTTTCGCTTAAAGCTTTCCTGATTGCCTGTATCTCTGTGTCTTCTGCCATTGTGTTTCGTATCCATTCGGTGTGGTCGTCGTCGACTAGCATTGCTGATTCCATTTCGTTGATGGCTTCGCTTCTTCCGCCTCCTTCTTTTTCTTCTTTGAAGTATCTTTCCTTCGGCAGAAGGATTCGTTTCCTTTGCAGAATTCGTTCGTCGTCGTTGGTTGGCATATCTTCTTGTCGTCTGGTAAGAGCGTCCGGCTGTCCTCCTTACTTTCCTGGTCGATACTCGATCTTGATGTGGTATTGTGATAGCGTTTCGCTCCACCTTGCTTGCCGTTGATTGAGTTCCTTCGTGGTCGTGAAAGCGAGCAGATTCTTGTGGTCGGTTACCACTCTAATCTCGTGTTCAGCTCCTAAGGCGTATTTTCTCCACGTCTTGCGAGCCTGCACTATCGCCAATAGTTCTTTGTCGTGAATGTCGTAATTGCATTCGGCCTTGGTCATTGTTTTGGATCGGAACGCCACTGGCCTCCATAATTTGTCGACCCCTAATTGCGATAGGATTCCCGAACAGACGTAATTGGATGCGTCCGTGTCGATCATGATCGGAAGTTTCGGGTCGCAATGTCGGAGTATTGGTGCGGTGGTAAGTCTGTTCCTTAGTCCGTCAAATGCTGTTTGTTGTCGGTCCGTCCAATTCCATTTGGTGTCCTTCTTGGTTGTTTCCTATAGTGGTTTCGCCACTCTGCTGAATCCTTCGATGAATCTGCGATAAAAGTTACAGAAGCCTAGGAAGCTCTGTACTCCTTTTACGCTCTTCGGGGGTTTCCATTCTTCGATTGCCTCGGTCTTGACCGGGTCGGTTCTTATTCCTTCAGGGTTGATGATAAACCCTAAATATTCAGTTTCTTGCTGATGGAATTCGCATTTCGTGGGTTTTAGCTGGGGTTTTGCTTCCCTTAGGGCTTGCATAACATTCCGGATGTCTTTTCGATGTTGTTCCATAGTTTTTGAATATATGAGAATATCGTCTAAATAGACAATACAACATATATCCAGAAACTTGCTGAGTTTGGTGTTGATCCATCGTTGGAAGGTCACCGGTGCATTAGACAATCCGAATGGCATTACCAGGTATTCGTATAACCCGTATCTTGTACGGAATGCTGTTTTCCATTCGTCTCCTTTGGCTATCCAGATGTTGTGATAGGCATCTTTGATGTCTAATTTCCTGTAGTATTGGGCCTTTCCCCATCTATCCAATGCTTCGTCGATCAGCGGTAGTGGATATCGATCTTCCTTGGTGACCGCGTTCAGTCCTCTGAAATCCAGGCATAGTCTGAGCTTTCCGTCCTTCTTTTTGACAAATAATATCGGTGCTCCTGCTGATGATAAGGATGTCCTTATCCATCCTCTTTCCAAGTTTTGTTGGAGGTAGTCTCTTAGAGCCTTCAACTCTTCTTCTCTTAAGGAGTAGAGCTTCATGAACGGCGCTCTTCCTCCCAGGTCGATCTTGTGGTCTTCTTCTCGGTGTCCTGGTAGGTCTGTCCTTTCTCCTTCTTCGAACATGTCTAAGAAGTCGTGGTATTCGCTTGGTACCAGTTGTCTTAGTGTCGTTTTCTTTTTTGTGGCTTCCTGTCATACTGCCAATCTGGTACTGATTGTTGAGGCTTCGGCCATTGTCGTGCCTCCTTCTTCTTGATCCCATTTGAGAACACCGGTTTGTTCTCCCTTCCGATACATTTTTCCAAAGGTCCTTGCTGATATAAAGTTGATATCGACGCGTCGTTCCTTAGGTTCGTTAGGTGTGTTTTTTCCGGTGCTTCCAAATCCTTGATCTTGTCTTCTTGTCTCTTCGAGGCCGTCCACTTCTCATAGTCCTCGGTTGTCGATTCTTTCAACAATCAATTGCGCTATTCGGTCGCCTTTCTTGACTTCATAGTCTTCTCATTTCAGGTTTATCCGTAGGACCTTGATTTCTCCACGGTAGTCTGCGTCTATTACCCCCGCACCTGTGGTTAGGCCATGTTTGGTTGCTAATCCACTGCGTGGGGCAATTCGTCCGTAGGTACTATCTGGTAGTCCCAGTGCTATTCCTGTCTTAATCATCGCTTGCCCTTTGGCCGGGATGATTTCTTCTTGGATGCTGTACAGGTCGTGTCCAGCCGCTCCCTTCGACCATTTGGTCGGTATCATTGCTTCGGGATCCAATCGTTGGATCCGGATTTCTTCCGATTTGCTTGCGAGTTTCGCTGATTCGCCTGTATTCGTTCTCCCATTGGGCCAGTCCAGTAGGAACCGTATCGACCCTTGGTGATTCGTTGAGGCATACCCGTGTACACCTCTCGCTTTCGAAACCGATTTGTCTTGTTTCCCAATCGATATTGGGATTGTGTCTCCTCAGCCATGGTATTCCTAGGATGGCAGTATGTTTGACCATATTTGCCACCTGAAATATTATTTTTTCCTGGTGTGGTCCTATTTCCATGGCTATCTCTGCGATGTGGGTAATGGGGCCCGCTTTGCTTTTTTCCCCATTAACCACATAGATGTCTCTTAGTTTGTCGATTTTTCTCAGGGGTATCCGGTGGGTGTTGGAGAATCTTCTGTCGATAAAGTCCTACGTTGCTCCTGAGTCGACCATCGCATAGGTTTCGGTAATTCTGTTTTTTGTGAGTATTTTGATTTTTATCATCATCTGGTCCGAGTCGTCTCCGTTGTTGTCCGGGGTGTTGATTTGTGCCGTATAGTTTGTTGCCGTTGATATGTGAGTGATCCTAGTGGTTTTGTCGTGTTGGTCGTCCCTCAGACCACTTCTTACTGGGGACTGTCATCGTTTAAAGTCCCTTCCGTTTCAGCCGCTCCCTGGCTTTGCGTTTCTCTGATCTTGGCGTTCTTTTCCTGACATTCGGCCGCTCGATGTCCCTCTTTTCCGCAGTTGAAGCACAGGTTGCTGTCTCTGCGCTTTCTGAACTCTTCCGGTGTCAACCTGGGTAGGTTTGACCTAAACTGTCTGACAGTCCGTCCAAATCTCTGTCCTGGTCTTTGAAATCTTTGCCTCGTCCCTCTGATCGCATCCACGTCCCTTGCTTCTCCTCCTTGTGTTGTCGTCTTTGCTCCGAATATTCCGTTCTGTTGATTCGCCGATCTCGTTCTGCTGTTTGTCCTTGGTTCTTCCGGTTTTCGAGTTCTGCAAACCATTGGACGAGGTCTTCGGTAGTGTTGAATGTGCGATCTGAGTTGGTCCACGCCTCATGCAACTCCTCGTGGATTCCTCTCAGGAGTTGTCTTTGCAAGGTGTATGCATCGTATTCGGCATCTGGGGCCAATAGCTGCATGTGGTGCCAGAACTCGATGACCGTGTTTTTTCCTTGTACCATCTTTTCGATTTCGTTTCTTCCTCCTTGCCGTTTGTCTTTGTCTCCAAACTGAGCCCGGAGGTCTCTCTCAAATTCTTCCCATTCGTGCCAGACCTTAGGGTTCGTTCCTTCCACAATTGGAGTGATGCATTTTTCCGCCGTTCCCCTTAGCAGGGTTTTTGCGTATCTGATTCTTTTGTCGTCGTGTTCGTCAGTCCATTCTTTGGCTTCGTAGTACAACTTAAGCTGTATGATGAAGCCTCTGAGCTTGGTCGGTTCTCCATCGAAAGTGTCCGGATTTCTGAGCCTGAGGTTCTCCCTTCCTGGTGTTGGCCTACGCCCTGCTACCATGTATTCCAGTTGTTCCCCCGTCATGCTCAGCACGTTTAATGGTCCTGGCGGGGCTGCTGGGGCCGCTCCTGCCCCTTCTCCTGCTTGTTCTGCTTCCATGTTGTTGGGTGTCGCTGGTCCGACGCAACCAAATGTTAGATATCCTACCTATCTCTTGTATATTAGAGTACCGCTGCGACAGGCAACAACTCTTAATTAGTCTTTCAGTAATAGGTGATACTTCTCTTATATCGTATATAACTTTGACTGACTCTGGTTCCCAATCGAGACTCTGATTATTATTCTTAGACCCGTGTCTAGGTTCCTTGCTTGAACGTTAATAATCAGATCGTATCTTGATGGAACTCGCGAAGTGGTAGAATAGATTCTATTCTTAATAGTATAGGTAAGAAAGTATAATAGGTGGTTGCGTGAAGAACTAACTACCAGGCTCTAGCGGCCTCCTTTTATAGTCCTTCACTCAACCCGCTTATAAATCAAAACAACTATGAGTCATAATCGTGACTCATGAAAAACATCATATGACCGCATCATTGGTCATGTGC
>JACCEG010000459.1:69916-98680 GCA_014065205.1 Tuber brumale
TCATGTGCGTGAAAGTAAACCAAACTGCGCAGCCCCCTTGGCCTCGTGCGCTGCCCCCATGACCTCTTAATAGGTCATGTGCGTGAAAGTAACATATAACAAATGAAACCCCATGACGAATATCCTCGTCATGGTGCAAACATCTCCTTCCACTACCTGCCGGAAACGTCTCCTTCCACTATCTGCCACAGAACTGTGACAACTGGGCACCATTTTCCATATTGCATTTCTGAGATAGGATCCCAGAACAAACATATTTGGATGCATCCGTCTCGATTGTTGTTTCCCTTCGTGGGTTGAAGTGCACCAGTATTGGTCCCGATGTGAGTTTGGTTCGTATATCATCGTAAGCCTCCTGCTCTTTTTCTCTCCATTCCCATTTGATATCTTTTTTTGTTAGGTTATAAAGGGGTTTTACCATCCGGCTGAAACCCTCTGTGAACCTGCGGTAAAAGTTGCAAAATCCCATGAAGCATAGGATGTCGGTCTTATTGTTTGGTTTCACCCAGTCCCATATAGCTGTAGTTTTGACTGGGTCCACTTGGACTCCGTTTCCGTTGATGATAAATCCCAGGTATTCAGTTTCCTTCTCGTGGAATTCGCATTTGGATAGTTTGATCTTCATCCCCAATTTCTGGATTTCGTTCATTATGTTGCTGACGTCCTTTCGGTGTTGTTCCAGATTTTCCGAATATATGAGTACATCGTCCTAGTAGACGATACAGCATATATCCAGGCACTTGTTGAGTACCTAGTTGATCCATCGTTGGAATGATGCCGGCGCATTGGTTAGGCCAAATGGCATAACCAAATTTTCGTACATCCCATATCTTGTTGCAAAGGTCATTTTCCATTCGTCTCCTTTCTTTATTGGTCTGTTGTGATAGGCATCCTTGATGTCCAATTTGGTGTAATATTTCGCTGTCCTTAGTCGATCCAGGGCCTCTCCGATCAGTGGTAGCGGGTATCGGTCTTTTTCGTTACTGAGTTGAGTGCTCGGTAGTCCACGCATAGCCTCATCTTTCCGTCCTTCTTCTTGACGAATGGTATTGCTGATCCTGCCTAGGCAAATAAATGTCATATCCATCCTCTTTTCATATTTTGTTGAATGTATCCTCTTAACTCTTCCAGTTCTTTTTCTCCAATGGGATAAAGTCGTTGGTATGCAATCTTTTACTTTGCCTTGGTTTTCTCGTCTTTTTCAATGTGGATTTTGTGGTCCATTCCTGGTCTTCTTGGTGGTGGTTTGCCTGCTTCCTTTTCCTGGAATAGGTTCGTGAACTGGTAGTATTCTTGTGGTATTATGTCATACCACTCCCTTTCTTTTTGTTGTTGCTTCTGTCATATTGCCAGTTCGGTGCTGATATTGATTCGTACCAATTCTCGCTTTTCTTCTCCTGGATTGCATTTCAGGATTCCTGTAAGATCTCTTCTCTTGTAATATTGGCCCAACGCGTGGGCTGATATTTTTCGAATCTGTGTCAATTCCTCTTTCTTGGTCTTCGGGGTATCCGCGCTACCGAAGCCTTTCCTTCCTCTGCTATTGTCATGAAGTTCTCGTACTTCGTGCTTCTCTTCTTCGTCGATCTTTTTGATAATCAAGTTTGCGATTCGGTCTCCTTGTCGAATCTCTTGGTCGATATCTCTTAGGTTAGCGAGGACCAGCTTGACCTCTCTGGTATAATTGGCATCGATGACCCCTGTGTTGTTAAGGAGTCATTTATTGACTGCCAGTCTGCTGCGTGGTGCTATTCGTCCATATGTACCGGGAGGTAATCCTATCGCTATTCCCCTTGATATTCTCTCTTGACCCTTTGCTTGGATCGTCTTGTCTTGGTCGGCATATAGGTCATGACCTGCCGCTTTTCTAGAGCCCTTTGTTGGTCCCAGCGCCTTCTTGTGCAACTTCTTGAATCTTATTCTCCAATCCGGTTCTTCTCCGGGTTGGTCTAATCGTGCCTGCAGGTTCGCTTCTTTTGCCTCTCTTTCTGTTGTCGTATACACTACTGGCGAACTGTTGTGACATCCGGTGGTGCATCATTAGCTAGCGAATGTAATCTTGTTGTTATCCCAATCAATTGCAGGGTTGCGTCGTCGTAACCGTGTGTTGGGCGGACGCCAAACTCAAGTATATAACTGAGGGATGTAGGCCTGAAATCTTTGATTGGAGAATCTGTCGAGGAAGGCACGTCTCGATAAAGTAAAGGAAGGTAAAGATTTTAAAGTGTAAAACAAAATTATATTGATAAGATCTCTTCTCCGTTGCTTGATAATGTCCGTAAAGCTCGGAAGGCACTTGGATATTTATGTCCCGCGTCTGAGTGTTCGCGGACTACTTCTAACTACTATGCCTCCGAAGTACTACTCTGGTTTTAATACGCAAATGTCTAGGATCTTATAAGTGTGAACACCATTTGACCCTAAAACTTATCACACCCTTTCGTGGACTCAGAATAGTATTCCTCTGTTGAGATGACTCCGCTATTTGTCATACCAAGCAGCAGCCTCCAACTTAGAGGTCCGCATAGAATTTTATATGACTTTTTAGTCTTGTTGACTATCGTCCCAATCGTCTCTTCGGTCATGAAGTGATCAGGTTCTTGCCGGGCCACCTAGTGCCAATCGCAAGTTCGAGCCCGACATGTCAGCGTCTTGGGGGTCTCCAACTTATCTAGGTCCTCCATTCTGAGCGTGCTTCCCCTTGGTCCGCCGGCCTCCGTAGAGGAGTCGTATTACTAGGACCAACCAACCTACAGCCGATCTCAGAAGGGTATGGGTGGATTCGGTATACCCCTGATAGCTTCCACTACTGGGATATCCTCTTAGAGTATTTCGCAGAAAACGTCCCATCACCTGTGGCCCGTAGTTAGTATCCCTAACTTTCATGCCTACTATCTCAATGCGCCTGCGACGGACTTCCTCCGTTCCACTTCCCAGATGTCGCCCCAGGTCCCCTCTCATATATCCTGCGAATGGCATGCGGTCGGGCAGACATTGGCGACGTATATGGTGTTGTTAAGTGGGCTTCCTTGATGTAACATTTTAGTTATGGGAAGCAACTCTCGAAATCTCGCTAATGACGTGCGGGCCCCATAAGGGGGCCGCAGGGGGGTATTGGCTCTGGTAAATTGAGGGCCTGTATGCAGTTACCCTGCCCTGGGTCTGTGCACATGTCTCGGATTTCCATATGCCTAACATGAGCTCCCTCCTACCAGGCTTCGCCTCGAATGCCTTATAACCAAGTTATATTTCTTCAAAATACACTTTTGAGACTCAGTGTGGTCAGGGTAAAAAACCTCCAGCGTGTGCTTGGCCACGGTGGGAAAACCTTTTCCTCACTATCTTAGTTCTGCCCTTCCTGGCATGTCCGGATTTTCTTTATGAAAATTCTCCACAACTTCCTCCGCATTTTCCATACCGGTGGCAGGGTCCCATGTGTTCTCATCTTCCAAACACGCTTACCATTTCACTAAGTACCACAGTTCACGCTTCTCTTGATAGCGGCCGCGTACTCGTTTCCTGTCACAACGAATCTCCCTTCTTACTACTTTTTTCAGCCTCCCATTGTAGATTACCATCAATGTCCTCCGGCTCTCTATTGGGTTGCTCACGATTCTCATGAACTGATTCGCGGTAGGGTTCCAGTAGTGCAACTTGAAATACGCGATGAATATTTCCTCGATCGGATATATGGAGCTTGCAAGCTCGCAATCCGCGTTTTTCCATGATTTGGAAAAGGCCGTATAGCTTTGGACTTAGCTTCTTGGATTTTCGTCGGGTACGGATGTTTCTCGCGCTTAATATTACTTTGTCCACCATCTTGAAGTCCAGCTGTTGTTGAGCTTTCCGCTCATAATATTTCTACATCCCTTCTCGTATCTTTTCTAGTGAGCCTCGTACTTGTTCATGTATTGTCTTAATCCAGTTTGTGTATAGTATTGCTCCGGGATTTTGAGCTTCGCGCTCCTTCATCCACTCTGTCTGTGGACGCAATCCGTAGTTCGTGTAGAATGGTGACATCCCGTGAGTGTTGGTCGCGGAGTTGTTATATGCATGTTCAACTAGCGGTAGTAGCTGATACCAGTCATCCTGATCGTAGTTGACAAAACTTCGCAGGCAACCTTCCAGCACTTGGTTGGTACGTTCTGTTTATCCGTCAGTCTGAGTGTGGTATGCCGTCGACATTCTTCGCTTAATTTCCAGCACCTTGCAAAGCGATTCCCGAAATTCTCGCGCAAACTTTGAGTCCATATCCGCGACAATTTCGGTTGGTAGGCTGCGCAGCCTCCATCCTTCTTTCAGGAATGCGTTTGCAACATACTTGGCCGTAGCCGAGGTCCGAAGTCCGATGAAATGTGGCATCTTCATGGATCGATCAACAACTACCCTTATTTGAGTCCATCCTTGTGACTCAGGTAGTTGGGTAATGAAGTCCTCTGAGATGGATGCCCATGCCGCGTAGGGTATTTGCAGTGGTTGCAATAATCCGTACTTAGCGTGTCTAGAGGACTTGTTATGTTGACATTCATCGCAGGATCGTATATAGTCGTTGACCCATGCCACAAGCCCTTTCCCGTAGAAGTCTCGCATGATTATTTCCAAGGTTTTTTCTTGCCCTAAATTTCCTGCAACCTTTGCATCGTGACATCCTTCTGCGATCTTCTTATATAGCGCCTGACTGTCTGGTACAAATAGTCTTTGCTTATAATATAGTAAATCGTCGGTTAAGGTCCAGTCTTTGGGGAAATCTTTTCCTTCGTGTGGTAACCTGTTGAGTTCTTCTCTTCGTTGCCTCCATGCTGCATCCGTTTCTATAGCTGCCTGTATCTCGTTCAGGAATTCAGGATTAAACTGCTTCATACCTTTCTGCAGGATAATAGCGTTTGACATTAGAACTGTTACGGGTACTTCTGAAATATCGTACCAATGTTCGTTGTCTTTATCCGATGCCTGTAGGTAGCTGATGCTAGGTTCCTGTTCTTTGACGAACAAGGATCTTGTCGATATATCTGTGCTTCCGAATCCGGTGGTTCCTCACTCTGTTTACTCCCAGTCATCGTCTTCCATCATGTCCAAGGTGTTGACCTTTTCTACCACTAGTTGAGCGATGCGATCGCCCATTCTTATTTGGCAGTCCCGATCTTTATGGTTGAAAAGTACCACTTTGAGTTCGCCGCTGTAATCAGCATCAATTACTCCAGCGCCAGTGGAGATTCCGCCTCCGACCGCTAATCTGCTTCTTGGGGCAACTCTTCCGTAAGTTCCTTTGGGTAGCCCTATAGCTATACTAGTTCTTATCAACGCTTGTCCATATTTGGGGACAATATCATCTTCTATGGTGTACAGGTCATGCCTTACCGCCATTCTCGA
Source organism: Tuber brumale (assembly GCA_014065205.1). Taxonomy (NCBI): domain Eukaryota; kingdom Fungi; phylum Ascomycota; class Pezizomycetes; order Pezizales; family Tuberaceae; genus Tuber; species Tuber brumale. Next base: position 75,287 of record JACCEG010000459.1, read on the forward strand.
GCCCTTTGTTAGCAGATATGCCTTTTTGCTCAATCTCTTAACCATAATTATGGGTTCCTTTCCACCTCTTCGAGGTTCCAAATCCAAATCTTTATCCCCATCGCAGTCCTCTCCTTCATCGCCTACCCTCACTACTAGCGACACCAAGAAATTTTCTACTTTCAAAGTTTTCGGTTCGCGATGTATAGCTCCCTCCTCAGGACGGTACTCCGGCCGTCTGCTTAATGCATCAGGCTTTCCGCCCTTTGTGCCTGGTCGGTATACAATACGAAAATTGTATTTTACCACCTTCTGAGCCCATCGAATTTGACGGCCACTCCTGACTTTTGAGGTGAAGAAATATTGTAGGTTTTGATGGTCGGTAAAGACTGTGATCGGTTTCTCGGTTCCGATCAAGTAGTGTCTCCATTCTTCAAAAGCTTCCAGGATTGCGAGAAGTTCTTTATCGTGAATCTCGTAATTTCGCTGCGCTGAGTTTAATTTTCTGGAATGGAAAGCAACTGGAAGTAATCTTTTCTCAAAGTATTGAGAAAGGACGCAACCGAGTGCAAAATCGCTAACACCAGTTTCTACCACCGTTTCTCTTTCTGGGAAAAAGTGGTGGAGTATGGGGGCTGTAGTGAATTGGTGCTTAAGCTCTTCGAAAGCAGTGTCCTGTTCACTTCCCCACTTAAAATTCCCAGGATTTCCTTGCAATGTCACAGTTATTGGCTTGCAAATAGCTGAGAAGTTTTTTATGAATCGTCGGTAGAAGTTAGCAAACCCCATAAAAACTTGTACTTCTTTAACCGACTTAGGCGCTTTCCAGACCATTATGGATTCCACCTTTCGGGTGCTTATACGCACCCCATCGACTGCCACCATATAGCCGAGAAATTCTACCTCTGTGGCATAGAAAGTCGATTCTTTTGGCAATACTGATAATTGAAAGTCCGATAGACTTGTAAAACTTTCTTAACAGCTTCGATGTGTTCCTTTTCATCATTTGAGCGGATGATAATATCATCAAGGTAGCACACGACTTCAACGTCCAAGTATTCCTGTAGAACTTGGTTCATCATATCTTGCAAGGTTGCTACAGCGTTGACCAATCCTAAAGGCATGACCTTATATTCGTAGTGTCCGTATCTTGTACGGAACGCTGTCTTCCATTCATTTCCTTCCTTTATCCTAATCAGGTGGCAGCCGTCTTGAAGGTCTAACTTGGTGAAGATCTTTGCGCCGGCTATTCTATCTCTGAGTTCGGACATTAGTGGGAGGGTATGTTTGTTGAGGATAGTAATCTTATTGAGATTCCGATAATCCACAACTAGATGTAGTCTACCATCTGGTTTTGGTACGAATAATATGGGTGCACCTGCTGGCGATTGGCTCCATGTGATTGTCTCTTGTTTGATCGTCGTTTCCAAGTATTCTCGTAAGGCCTTAAGTTGTTTTTCAGACAACGGATATATCGGCCCCCAGGGGGGAGTTGATCCTGGAATCAGTTTGATTTCATGATTGAATGTTCGTCTTGGAGCTAATTCTTCTGCCGTCTGGGCTTCAAACAAATGTTTGTATCTCCCGTACTCTTTTGGTAATGATTCGAGTTCCACCGTATTTTCAATGGCCGCGATTCTTCCCATACGGCAGGCATTAGGATCCCAAGCCATAGATTCATCATATTCAAACATATCTGCTTTTCCTTCATCTTGTTCTTCTCAGTTTTCGCAACATTTTGCAGAGAAGGTCCAATTTTTTGCATCATCTATGTGAGACACTGGGTGTTCACAATGCCGCCAACCAAAAGGGGTTATCATTCCAAAGTGACCAGCTTTAGCCACTGCACACGATACTTCTGAAATGTGTTAATTTTTTCCCATTTCCCCTTTTATCGGGAGAGTATAAAATTTCCCTCCAGATGTGGCTGACGATCCGTCAAAGCCTAAGATATCACCTGCATTGTGGCATTCTACAGAGGGAACGCGAAGGTCTTCAACTAAGTCCTTGTTGATAAGGAACATGTTGGATCCTGAGTCTAATAAGACTTGAATTTTGTAACACTTATCGTTTATGTGGAGGTAAGCGATCCCCTCCGGACAGTTGTATCGGTTTGGTTTTGGAGCGACTGGTTCCACGCGCTTGGTGCGGATAAGACTTTCTTGGTTCTTTCGTTTAGGCATCGTTGGTATTTGGTGTAGGTAACAAGATGTTTGTTACTACGCCCATGTAGTTTCGACCATTGAGGTCTCCTCAGACAAAGTAGTAACTGTTTAGCTCTAACAATCTGGGTCTACATACTTAAGCTGCGTTTCACCGATACGCTATTACTCATGACCAGTTTTCAGGGTGGATGCCTTCTTCTGACATGCCAGACCTAGGCTCATAGCAGAATTTTGGGCGGTTACTAGCCATTTTACTCCCCTTGTGCGGGGTTCCCGTTTTCACTGAATCCTTTCCCTTAGGATTACGGTTATCCGTCCAGCTCCCTCAGAGGGGCCTTGCGCACCAAAGCGGTACATCCCTATCTTACACTCTGGCCAGAAGGCAAACTCGTACGTACGTATAATACAACTCAGACTCGTGTGGTAGGTGGAACGGCCCACGTCGGTTGTCCTCCTGATGTGTATTGCTATCAGGCAGATCTTGCATTGCTATGTCCCAACTTCTTCAGCATAGTAACTTGCTTGCACACGGGTAGCAGGCAACCACCAGGTGACTCGAGCAACTTCGTATTGTTGGCTCCGGGGCTATGTGGGCATGTTAACTATCCTCTCTTTCGATCGAGACTCTCCATATGGTGATTCTTGTATTCGAGCTCGTAAGTCCCTCGTGGGGTCTCTTCACTTAGAGCCTACTTGCGTTGATCCTGAAAGGAGAGCCTCGCTTTGCGCCGCTTTGATCATTTTGAGTTTCAATTCCCGTAGTTGCACATGGAATACCCGATCCTCGTTGTGGTTGGTACCCAATGCACCCCAGCCAGAGGGGGTTCCCATTTCGATTCCAGCTTCCTTAGGACACTGAATACCCAAACGCCGCCGCCGTTGGTGCCAATGAACTGACCTACGTCAGTTCCTCGTCGTCCGCCAGTTCCCAGATTTTATTAACTCGTGCTGGGTTCTGTACGGTTGCGACTTTGCGTGCTAATTTAGGCTCACCAATAGCCGATCTTGCTCTTCGAATTCCAATTTTTATCGGTCTTGAGCTGACAGTTGCTGCTGATATATGGGTGTCTCCCCAACCCGTCTGATTGGTGTGGTCTTTCTTCCCACAACGTGTGCAATCCCCTTCTTTCCTTCGAGTGTCTATCATACTCTGCGGAATACCGGTATGGGCCTGTGCGAAGTTTGTGTGCGTGGTCTTTGGCGCACCTGCCAACCTGTTCCTAGGGTTCTCTGGTTTATCGTCCCTTTTCCGTTTTCGTGGTGGGGCTCCATCTCCCTTGACATAAGGTTTATTTTCCTTCCGTGGTTTCGGTTTAGAGTCCCGTCGGTCTTCTCTTTTGACCTCTTGGACTGCCTTGGGCTTTGCCGGTTTGTCTCGCCCAATCCTTTCCCTTGCAAGAAGTCCTTCTTCTGACCAACCGCACAGTCTTAGCGCCTCCTCCAATTATTGATCCGTTGTATATTGCAGAGCTGACAATCTGCGGACAATTTGTTTGCGAAGTTTATTTTCTACTTCCTCCCTCCAGAATTCTCCTGTCATCTGTGCACGAATGTTATGGTTATGCATGATGGTTAGGTAACGTTCAATGGTTCCATCATACTCGGCTAGTTTCATAGCACGGAGTGCTAGTCGTTCGGCTTCCACCGGATCGAACCGCTTGATCATATCGTGTTCAAACCGAGTCCATGTCCCTAGTTCCGGTTGCTGGATTTCCCCTTGAAGCCTGTCCATAGCCTTCCTATACGAAATGGTGTACGGAAGTACTACTTCTCCTTTTGTACGACTGAGTGCATACGTAACTCATTCCCGGGTATTGTCCCAGATTCGCAAATTTCGCTCCCAGTAGTCGGTCCCTTGAAGGATCCAGACAGATATGTCTTGCACCAGTCTATCCTCAAAGAATGGGGGTGGCTCCGATGGTCACTTACTATTCAGTGACATCGCGTTAGCAAGTGTTTCTGCTGTACCAGACTGTTCTAGTGTTTATCCTTGCCTGCCTCTGCTAGGACCGCCTCTCCTCCTTCCTCTTTCATCATCATCATCGTCATCGTCATCACTAGGATCTCCTGGGTTACCTCCCTGGGCACCTGAGGGGAATGCATCAGCGGTTTCTCCACCTTTCCCCATTCCTCTTCGGGTAGGCGGAGCATAATATTCCTCATCGTCCATATCTGGGACGGCGGGCAAGGGTGCGGGTCCTGCAGCTTCGGGACTTGGTGCCGCGGCTAGTATCTTATTTATTGCAGCGGTTAACCCTTTTAGGGTTTGGTTTGTCTTGATATTCTGCAGTTGTTGCTGTTCTTGAGACCTGCGAATCTCCGCTTGTCAGGTCGTTGGATCCGTATGCATTTGTCCTAGGGTACGGTTGACCTGTCTGTCTCAGGTAACGCTCTGGGCGCGAAATTCGACGACTTCCGCTCTTAGACTGAAGACCATTTGTTCAAGAGTCTGGTCTCGGGCCAATGCCACTTGGCTTTCTTCCCCGAGGGTTCCATATAACCTCCTGGTTACTTCTTCATGTTCCGGTTGACACCGTTCCTGGGCATCAATTTTCTTTGCCACTTCCCGTATCATTTCCTCTTGCATCCCGTTAACTTCGCTTTCTACACCGGCCACCGGCAGTGACAAGATAGCAATATCATTGTCATGGATATCTTGTCCGTCAATGGATTACTGTTGAACCTTAAGTAACTTTAAGGTATTGTCTTGGGTAGCTCCCTTCAAATGTTTGAAGGCGATGTTGGCTTGGTCAAGCGAGGTATTTATATCTTGTCTTATTTGACCCAGCATGACTCCAAGACGTGCAGCCAATCTAGCCAAGTTTGCAGCGTGTTCTCCTGGTTTCGGCGTCAGGACCCTTGATATCCTAAGAGTGCTTGCAACAGCAGAGGATCGGTGAGACGGTATATTTCCTCTCCGGAAAGTAGGTTCCTGAGGGGTTGAAGGGAAAGGACTGTGAATAGCGGAATCATCCGTCTTATCCATCGTGTCGGGTCGGGTGTCCATAGGTTCACCAGCAGTTATTCTCTTTCTCGGATCTTGAGGTATCTCAGCCATTGTGATACTTTCCAGGTAGGCTAATTGTTGTAATAGCCCTGGATGTGTAATTTCTGGTACTTCGTACCTGAGCTCTTGATATCTTTTAAAAGGTTTTAGGAATCGTATAAAAGGTATCCAACGTTTGAGATACTCTGGAAGTGTAGGTATAAAGGAGTTCGGTTGGTCTGATTCGGGACTCAGGACCTGAATCTCCTTTTTCGCGAGGTTTAGGATGTACTTGGAGTACATATAAAGTGTGTTAGGCCCAGGCCGAGGGGATGTCTGGCCCCCGGATGACTGTTCCTGGGTTTTCCATTTCTTACTCTTCTGTTTTAAAAGAGCACTGGGTGCTCCAGTCGACGAAGTTTTCCGACTCCATCGAATTCTACTCAAAGTCCGAAGCGTGCCAGGTGCGATATATGCTATTGAATTGATCCCTCGTGGGGATCCCGAAAGGTACCGTGAACCACGATGGTTCTTGCGTATATTCATCTTCGATTTTGAACTGCTCGGTCGCGAATATTTCTTCGAAGGAATGAATATAGATAGGATAATGAGTTGCATCGAAAATATTATCGAAGTCTGAGGTGAGGGTGGAGTTTGAAGTAAACTCGTAGTTCATATAGTGAGCCTTGGTAAAAGGAGAACTATCAATATATTGTTAGGCGGACGCCAAACTGAAGTATATAATTGAGGGAGGTAGGTCTGAAATCTTTGCTAGGAGAATCTGTCGTGGAAGGCTCGTCTCGATAAAGTAAAGTAAGGTAAAGATTGTAAAGTGTAAAACAATATTATATTGATAAGATCTCTTCTCCGTTGCTTGATGATGTCTATAAAGCTCGGGCGGCACTTCTATATTTATATCCCGTGTCTAAGTGTTCGCGGACTACTTCTAACTACTATGCCTGTGAAGTACCACTCTGCTTTTAATACGCAAACCTCTAGAATCTTATAAGTGCGAACACCGTTTGACCCTGAAACTTATCACACCCTTTCGCGCACTCGGAATAGTATTCCTCCGTTGAGATGACTGCGCTATTTGTTACACTAACCAGCAGCCTCCAACTTAGATGTCCGCATAGACTTTTATATGACTTTTTAGTCTTGTTGACTATCGTCCCAATCGTCTCTTCGGTTATGAAGTGATTAGGTTCATGCTGGGCCAGCTAGTGCCAATCACAAGTTCGAGCCCGACGTGTCAGCGTCTTAAGAGGCGCCAACTTATCTAGGTCCTCCATTCTGAGCGTGCTTCCCCTTGGTCCACCTGCCTCTGTAGTGGGGTCCTATTACTAGGACCAACCAACCTACAGCTGATCTCAGAAGGGTATGGGTGGATTCGGTATACCCCTAATAGCTTCCATTACTGGGATATCCTCTTAGAGTATTTCACCGAAAACGTCCCGTCACCTTTCGGCCAGTAGTTAGGATGCCTAACTTTGAAGCCTACTATCTCAATGCGCCTCCCACGGAGTTCCTCCGTTCCACTTCCCAGATGTCACCAAAGGTCCCCTCTCATATATCCAGCGAACAGCATGCGGTCGGACGGACGGCGGGGACATATATGGTGTCATGACCTGGGCTTCATTGATGTGACATTTTAGTTATGGGACGCAACTCTCGAACTCTCGCTAATGACATGCGGGCCCCATCAGGGGGCCGGAGGGGGGTGTTGGCTCCGGTAAATTGAGGGTCTGTGCGCAGTTACCCTACCATGGGTCTGTGCACATGTCTTGGATTTCCATATGCCTAACACCGTGGCATCCCTAAGACAAGCTCATCGTTTTTCAGGTTTACTACCTGGAAGGTTACCTCTTCCTTATGGCTGCCTATGGCCATGGGTACTTCCACCATATGGGTTATGGGTTCCATAGTGCTGGGTTTTCCATCCGCTAGATACAGTGACTAGACAAAAGTCTTGGTGATCGCTTAGTCAGCCACGGCTAAGCGAGAATAACACTACCACCACCGTGAAAATCACGTACACACCCACGCCCCAAACTCAAAGCTTGAGAGCTATCACATTACACTACCCATAGAACACGGATCAGAATGCCTCCTAAACGAGCCTTTCAGCGTAAAATATCACGCCGTGAGATGACAGATGCTGACTAGGGTATGATCATTGCCTTTTTCTGCATCTTTCAAACGATCTCCACCGTTGCCAATCCGGTAGGTCGCCCCTGGTCAACTGTCGGGAATTTTCTTGCGCGAGTATGTGCCCATCGATCAATGGATCATAAGCCGCGATCCGGTCGTCCCCAACTCCTTCCACACCGAGAAAAGCACACCATTATTCGCGCTGCTGAAAAGGATCAAGGAATCACCCGTTTGGAAATATGCAACAGATATGTACCACATGTTTCAATTCGCACCATCGATCGCATTCTTTGAGAAGCCAATATAAAAAAGTGGCTGGCACAAACTCGGCCTAAATTGGAAGCGAGACATGCTAAGGCTTGACTGGAATGGGCATTAGCACGAAAGAATTGGACTGCAGAAGACTTCCGAGGCATTCTCTATAGTGATGAGTGCACAATATGCAAATCTACAGATCTTCAGCACGTTTGGGTGTTTCAGTCACCACAAGACAAATGGCTTTTTGACTGCTTTCAGCCTCAGTGGAAGACTAATGAGATAGAGCTTATGGTATGGGGGTGCTTTTAGAGGAAGCAGCAGGGTCTATTAGTTCCAATAAGGGAAGCTAGTGTGGATAGGCATGTCTACATTAGGCTATTGGATGCTCATTTGGGACCAGTCATGCACAAGATCGCAAATAAAGTCGGAGATCCTCTGTTTCAGCAAGACAACCCAAAGGTGCACACAGCTCGCGACACGATAGCCTGGTTTGCCGAAAATGGAATTGATTTGGAAGACCACCCACCGCTTTCCCCTGATCTTAACCCAATTGAGAATGCTTGGGTAGAGCTTAAACGGCGATTACATAAACAGTACCCTGATATTCTAAACACCCCGAGTGGTCTGGAGAAAGTGGGCAATCGGCTAGCAGAGGTTTTACCCCGGGTATGGGAGACAATACCGGAGAGTGTCTTTGAAAAGCTCTGGAAGTCAATGCCATCTCGTGTGGCTGCTATGATTGAGGCTAAAGGATGGTAGACGAAATATTAGAGCTTACTATGGGGGGCTGTGATTGTGTTTAGTTTTCTCACATGTACTTTTAATGCTATACAGCTTTTTTTTTTTCAACGTTGAAGTTGATCAACTTGCGCAATACCTATTCAGAGCACAGAGATTGTCTCAGTATTGCGCAATTGCCAAGACTTTTGTCTAGTCACTGTATACCTGTCTTTTCTTTCGTGTCGGGATCAGGGGGTATCAGTATTTGTTGCAGATTGACTTGTCGATGAAATCTTCAGTTGCTCCTAAGTCGCGCATCGCGTGTATCGTAGAACCTTTCTTCTTCCCCTTGTATAGTATCGTTTTTATCATAATATGATCTCCTTCTTCCAGTAGTGCCGTGTAGTAGTTTGCTACGGTGATCTTTTTCATTCCGTACGTCTTCGTTTCCCCCTTCCTGATGGTTTTCCTCCCCTTTTTGTCCACCAGACCATCTCTTACTGGGGACCGTTTTCTTTTTCCGGTTGATCCACCTCTGTGGTCATCTCCCTCCAGTTGGTTCTCTTTTGTTGCCTGACCCGGTTGACTCCTTGAGTAGGTGTCATCGTCTTTTGTCTGTTATCTGCTCGGTTGCGGCATTCCCAGATTTGGTGTCCCTTTTGGCCGCACCTTATGCAGAGGTTCTGCTCTCTCCGCTTTTTGTATTCCGCATTAAATAGGTTGAGGGGCCGCCGGGTTTGTGCCATGTTCACTTCCACCTCCCGATCAAGTGTAGGATTGAAACTTCCATCGTAGGCCTGCGATATCGGTCTGAATGTTCTGTCTGTATTCCTTGGTGTCGACATTTCCTTTGTTCTTCCACGCTTTTCCTTTTTTAAGTTCTTTTGGATTACCAGTCGAGTTTCTTTCTTGCTGGCCCATGCGACCAGTTCGTCAACTGTAGTGGTCACGGAGTCGAAATGTTCGAATTCCGTCTGTAATCTTTCCGACATACCCACGTCTAGGTATTGTGATGCCATTGCATCATCCAATAGTGCTTCCGTTTGGTGGAGTCTGAACTTGTTCCAATATTCCGTCATGGAGCGGGATCCTTGTTCCATGTTCATAATGTGGATTCACGCCACACCCCTTGGGTCCACTTCTCCAAACTGCTGTTTGATGGCTTCCTTGAATTCTTCCCAGCTCCTCCATCCTGTCAGCTTGTTACCTTCCGTGTATGGTGTGAGCCATTTGCTTGCGTCTCCTCATAGAAGGCTTGAAACATATACGATCTTTTTGGCATCATATCAGTCTTGCCATCCCGTAGCGCGGAAGGAAATTGTCAATTCAGTGATGCAGCTTTGTAGCTGGTGCCTGTTCCCCATGTATGATTCCGGTTGTTTGACCTTGGGTTGGTGTTATCCCAATGTCCTCAGGATTTGCTCCATCTGTTTGAGACTCAGCTCTGGTGCTGCTTTCGGTGCTGGGCCTGGCGTAGGGCCAGCCCCTTTTCCTCGGACTGGTCCTGGTCCCTCAATTCTCAGGTCTTCTTCTTCTGAGCTTCACGCCTCGTATGTTGATTGTTCTTCGGGTGTCGTGGGGCTCGGAGTTCGTTTGAGTTGCGAGACAGTACTTTGTAATTCGTCAGCTACTTCGGGTAGCTCAAGTGACTGGTCTTCGCAGGCGTAGTCCGTCTTGGTATTGTCCAAGCCTCGCTATAAGTGATGCTCCGCAATGTTATGATCCCTAACTGGTATCTGTTCTCAGCAACGGGTAGACAATACTTCTCTGTTTCTCTCTCGACAATAGTTCTTAGGCGGATGCCTGCGATAAGGTGGGAGAGACTCTTGTGTCTCTAGTCCTTATTGCCTATCGTAGTCTTTTTCTAACCCTACTTGTATAGTAGAGTTCTCGTCTCATAGGTAGGTATTAGTAAAGGGTATAAAGGTTTTATATTCGTAAAAGCATAAAGTAATAAGTAAGAAAATAACTTAGAACGAAGCGTGAAGAGCCTATCTACTCAGCACTTTTTTTTTCTTTTTTTTTCTTTTTTTATCATCATCTATTCATTGATTTATGGTACAAGAACCTGCATGCAGTGCTAGCTAGGGCATAAACAAAACCTTAATCTCAAAAACTCGCAAGTAACAAAAGAAACTTCAGCACCAAATATAAAAACCTACTAAGTGTGTCCGATAGCCGACACCAAGTCCCTAAGGAAATAAAACAAATAAACGCATGATCATAACAAAAAATATCTTAATAAAACTAAAAAGTAGCACAGCGGGTGAGGGTTTATTCCTTCATGGAGCGAAACCATGGATCAGTAGAGCAGACGCGTCCGTGTCCATTGGATGTCGGGGGTCCCATTCTGCCGGGGGCATGCCCGGTGGAAAGCCCGTCACCGTGACGTTGATGTATTTAGCGAGGGAGCCGAGAGCGGAGATGTTTGACCAGAGGGGGCTGTCCCTATCTAACGAAGTGAGCCCCCGGAGGTGGCGCTCACGTGGTTCCCTGTGGGACTCGCAGGTCAGGATGGCATGGTTGAAGTCTTCTTCATCCTCCTCGCACAACGGGCAGAGGGGAGAGGGGTCTTCGGTAAACCACGATGGGTGGGCAGCGAGGTAACTTTTGCCTGATCGCATCTGGTGGATCCTCCCCACAATGAACCTGCCGAGCCCCATGAAAGGGTGGGGAGCTAGGGTCACGGGGTAGGGGTATGTTGGGGGTGGTGGGAACTGGTCGTTCCAGTCTTTGATTAGTGCCGACCTAACTTTCAGCTAGATCGATCTGTAGGAGGGTGCGTCACCCGCGATTGGAAGACAGGCTGGCGGGAGGAGGTCGGGGCAAGCCACCGGTAGAGAGTGGGAGGGAGGGATGAAGGCGAGGGTTCGATGAGCAATAGCATCAATTGGGAGGTGTTTCCTTATAGGGGGGGAGGGGACAGGGGATTTCCATGAGAGGGGAGCGTAGACTGATGTCAGGCCTCGCGTGTGGTGACGGTGGTCGTCGAGGGCCCGCAAAGAGGACGAGGTCAGGAAAGTGGGGTGGAGCCTGGCAGTTGCCGGGTTGGCCTCCAATGGGAGGCAGACCAGCCTTTGGCGGTGATGTATAAGAAGGGGCATGGGAGGCAGGGCCGACTCACAGGCCAGGATGCTGACCGGTGTTGAGGAGAAGCAGTTTGTAACCCATCTCTGGACAGACCTCCAGTAGACCGACATGCGGTCAAGGAGGGTAAGACGCCTATCTACTCGGCCTTTTTTTTATTTTTTATTTTTTATTTTTTTCTTCTTTTTTTTTTTTTTTTTTTTTTTTTTTTTTTTTTTTTTTTTTTTTTTTTTTTTTTTTTTTTTTTTTATCATCATGTATTCATTGATTTATGGTACAAGAACTTGCATGCAGCGCTAGCTATGGCACAGCGCTAGCTATGGCACATGCTCCATCTCCGTTACAACCACAGTGAAAGAAAAAACCACTCCAAATTTTCTGCCAAGCCTCGCTCCCATTGGTTGAGAACCTTTTCTCACCGCCTCATCCTTACCCCTCCCGGGTAAAACGTTTTCACCTCCTCCTCCAATGTCGATTTCCGGCACCCCTCCTATCCCATCAGGCCCTGGCCCCCACCGCACAGCCTCCTCTCGCAATAGCATGAGATCCGACCGTATCACTCGCTCTTCTACACCTGGCTTGCCGCCTTCCCAGGAGGACCGTGCGATTTGCCACTCCTCCTCCGCTGCTGCTATTACTTTAGGCATTAATCCCGCCACCTTCCCTACGCTTTTTGGACAAACAACCTTTGCAGACGATCTGTCGCCAGGCGAAAGACGTATCCTCCCTATTCTTTCCCACCTAGTCGAGAGAGTCCGTGACCTATCTGAGCAAGTGGCAGCCGTCGCCGCCGCTCCGCCACTTCCTCCTCCGCCTCCTCCTCCTCCGGCCCCCACAGCTCCGGTCCTGGACCCGTCCCTGACAGCCACTATTCGCGACCTGACCTCCAAGGTCTCCTCCCTTGCTTCTCGAGCACCCCCCCCAGCTGCACAGCCCCCCGTGGCTGCCACCTCCTCCTCAGCCCAACCCAGAAAAAAACTCCTTCTTACCCGCCAGTCGGGCCTCACAGTCCCTTCCCCAGACTTCCCCATCCAGGTCTCAGGCCAATGGTAAGGCTCTCCCGAGTCGTATGCTAGGAACAACAACTCCACCCATGAAGCGGACGTCTTCTATGCCTCTGTCAACCCCTCTGGGGGGGAGGCTAGCAAGGTCCCAAAGAAAGACCGTTTCCCCCTCCCCTTTGATAAACACTTCCTCCCTGGTCCCCCTCCGGGCTATTCTATCGAACCCTCCACCAACTCTCCTCCTGGCGGCAGCTATGCCCAAGTTGCAGGGTCTGGAAGGAGGGCAGGAAAACGTGCCACCGCGGCCCAGGTCGCCCTTGCATCAGCCCCTGCTGGAGAGGAGCCCCTCAAGGCTCCACCCCCTCTCCCGGCTGCCCAACGCCGTTTTTATGCCCCCCGCCTCCAACCTGCTCCCTTCGAGGACTCCCTCACCATGGCCGCAGCGCTCCCTGACATCATGGCTTCAGTCCTTCGTTCCGCTGGCTGCACTCTCCCCCTCTCACTAGCCTCCTCGGTTAATTCCAACGGGGCGGTCACCCTCACTGCGAACCCCCGGACGCCTTCCACCTCCTATGCCCCCTTCTTCGAAGCCCTCACTCGGAAGCTCAATCAGTCTTTCCCTGTGGGAGATAACCCCTTCCAAGACTTCAGGACCGCCCCTCTTTTTACCGACATCTTGATCCACAACCTCCCACTTAACATGCTCCCCCCCGACCCGGCTGAGCTTTTCGAACGCCTTCACGAATCAATCCGTAACTCCAACAATGCCTCCATCCTCACGGCACGCTTCCTCCAACGCGACCAAGCCCTCCGCGAGTCCAAGACAACCACCTCTGTTGTAGTGGCAGTAGCGCCCCAAGACCTTCACCTCTTCGGCCCCAGCCTCCAGCGAGACGGCTCTCGTATCCGCCTTTTCAATCGCTCCCGCGAGGTCCGCCTCGCCCATCCAGCCTCCCGCGACACGCAATGCAAGAAATGCTACCGGTTTGGGCATTCCATGCCCCTCTGCAAAGCTGAGAACCACACCTGCCCGATTTGCGCCAAGCCCCACCCGAGATCGGGGCATCGGTGCCTAAACGAGTCCTGTCCCAAGCAAGGCAACATCAAGGTTGTCCCAGACTGCTGTACTGCTACACGCTCCCTATGCATCAACTGCGATGGGGAACATCCCGCTACCTCCCCCGACTGCCCTACCAGGGTCTCTATTCGCGAGTCTATCCGCCCCCCCAGGGATCAACTCCTGCCCGATGCCCCCACCTCGCCCGCCCCACGGACCCCTTCCCGCAACGCCCAAGCTCCTTCGGTGCCTGCTCCTCCCTCCACTGCCCGGTATGTCCCTACCGACCTCTTTTCCCGTCCTCCTCCATTGGTCACGCCAATCCCGATACGTTCCCTCCTCCCCTCAGCGATGCCAGCTTCCGACTGGGCTGCGGAACCGATGTCCGACCACGCAGACAATTTGTAAATGCGTGCACAACCCGCGCCCCCATACCCTGATGCTTCACCACGCTTGTCCCCCCCCCCTGATGCTAGTGCTTCTAAACTTTCCTTTGCTCAACATAACTGCCTCGGAAGCAGCTATGTCTTTCATACTTTGTTTTCCTTCTTTACTTCGGTTGAGAAGTCTCCTCTTGTTGTTGCTTTACAGGATGTTCCTTTGTTTAAGGGGCGGCCCCTAGGGGCTGCTTCTTTTAAATGTTTTTCACCTCCTTCTTCGGGTTTGTACAAGGTTAGGGTGGCAGTTTATATTTCTGATCGCCTGCTACCTGTTCTTTCGATTCTTCCTTTGTTTTTTGACAGAGGTGATCACATGAGGATGTCTTTTCATTCCCCTCGTGGCGTTTTTGGTTCTGATCATCAGATGTTTCGCTTGTATAATTCCTACTCCACAGCCTCCAGAGATTCTTCCTTCCGCACCCTATTGCCTTCTGTTTTGTTTCCAGTTCATGAGTTTCCAACTCTTTCCCTTGGGGACTTCAACCTCCACCCCCACCTCACGGACCCGATGCGACATATCCCGCACTCAGAATCCTCCATATCCTCCCCCTACTTATCTACAGCTGCAAGCCACTCCTACTTCCTCCTCAACCAGCCTGGGGTCTATACCAGATTCCCCTTCAATCAGTCAGATCAGCCCTCAGTTCTTGACCTTTCTTTCGCGAATAACACTCTCCTCCCCTTCTTCCAATCCTGGGAGACCCCTATGCCCTCCACTGGCTCCGACCATGTGGTTGTCCTCCTCTCCCTTGCCTCCTTTACCGATCGGCTCCCCCCCCCCAGGCCTAACTGGTCTGCGACGGATTGGAACAGCCTTGCTCCAGTACTGGCGGCCACAGCTGTACCGGCGCCTCCCTCCTTCCCAACTTCAAACACCCTCGAAGCCTGGTTCGACAACTCTCTCTCCCTCGTCACCACCCCGCTCAATACCTTTATGCCCCTCAAGAGGCCCTCTCCCCACTCCAAACCCTGGTGGACCCCACAGCTGTCCGCCCTCCGCCGCATTCATCACTCGATTACCCGGGCCTTCCGCCTATTCCAATCCTCCCATCAGGAAAGGTCAACGGCACGCAACACCTATTTCAAAGCTATCAAGAAGGCCAAAGCGGATCACTGGAATCGCTTCTTGGCTGGGGCTGACTCCAAGACTATCTGGAATGCTAAGAAGTTTGCTTATCGCCGTACTCCTGAACGTTTCCCTTCCCTCCTGGATGCCACCACCCCCTCCGAAATCAACTCCACCCTCATCAATCACTTCTTTCCAGTCCCTCCTCCCCCCCCTCGTCCCTCCTGCCTCCTGCCTCCCCTCTCCAACACACCTCCTGCCCCGGCTGAGGAAGTTTCCCTTGTCCTTCGCCGCCCCTCCTCGTCTTCCGCTCCGGGACCAGACTGCATACCCTATGGGGCATGGAAAAGGGTTCATCGTGCCAATAAGCTTCTTCTCCCTTCCCTCCTGTCCCCCCTCCTCCTCTATGGCTACCACCCACCATCCATGAAACGAGCCAATGGTGTGGTCCTTGACAAACCAGGGAAACCAGAATAAACCAGCCCTTCCGCGTTCCGTATCATCGTGCTTCTCGAAACCGTCTCCAAAATACTTGAACGCATAGTGGCATATCGCTTAGCCTCCTTTGCTCGCTCTTCTTCTCTCTTGAACCTCCACCAGTGTGGGTCTCTTGCTGGCCTCGGCTGCTTTGATGCTGTATCCACCCTCCAACACGAGGTCCGCCTTCTCCAAACTGCCCGCCTCAAGGTCTCCACCCTCTTCCTGGACATCAAGGGTGGATTTGACAATGTCAACTCCTCCCAGCTCTGCACACTCCTCCGCCGACACAAGACTCCTCTCCACCTCGTATCCTGGGTTTCCTCCTTCCTCTCCTCATGCCAATGCCGCCTTATTTTTCAAGGCGCTCCTAATGTTTTTTCTCCCATTGCCGTAAGCACCCCTCAAGGCTCACCTATTTCTCCTCTTTTATTTGTTATTTATGTTTCTCAACTTCACCTATCAATTCCTCTCGGCCTCATCGTCTCGTACGTTGATGACTTCTCAGTCACGGTCGCCTCTCCATCCTACCGCTCGAATATTCGTCGCCTTCAATCCCTCTTCAAGGCCTTGCTGAACAAAGCGGCCCCCTTTGGCGTAGCCTTTTCCATCCCCAAGACCGAACTCATCCACTGGCGCACCCGTCGCGACAGGAATCCAGTTTCCCTCGCTCCTATTTCTCTGAATGGGTCTCTCTTCAAGCCCTCTGCCGAAGTCCGGTGGCTGGGTTATTGGCTTACCCCCACATTAGAATCCTCCCCCCACTTTAGCCGCCGGCTAGCTCTTGCGTGGGGGTCCTTCTCCCTAGTAAAACGCCTCAGCCCGGCGGGCAAAGGCCTCTCCCCTTGGTGGAATCGCAAGCTCGCCATCGGGCTCCTCCATCCTGTCCTCACCTTCGGGGGAAACGTCTATTCTCCCAACTCCACCATCCTCCGCAAACTCGAATCCTTCTGGCACACCGTCCTACGCTGAGTCACCAATTGTTTTCGCTCAACGCCTTCCTCTATCCTCTATTGTGAGGCTGCCCTGCCGCCCATTGGCACCTACTTGGCTCACAAGAGACGCCTCGCCGCCATTCGCCTCCTCTGCTCCCCTCCTACTGTCAACCCTGCCGCTGCCCGCCTGCATCCCCGGGTACCCACCTGGGACTCCTGGCATGCCCCCTCCCATCAACACCTCCTCGCCCCCCTAAAAGGGTCAACGCGACCCCCTCTCTGGTCTTCGCCCCCCTCTGGGGGCCGCATTCACCTCCCTCTAGACTCTGTTGCCTACTCGGTCAAATCGATCCTTCCTCCCCACCTCCCTTTGGCCTCCCCGCACCCTATCCACCCCACGCCTTACGATCCGTCTGGCCTGCCCTCATATGTCTCACTAAAGGCTGCCACTACTCCTCTTTTGATCTCTGATTGGACCTCCACCGCCCCCACCCCTTCCGCCTATCCCTTTGGCCCCTCGCTAGCTCCACACCCCTTCATGGGCCTCCCCAGGTTCACTGCGGGCCGTATCCACCAAATGCGCTCTGGCAAGAGTTATCTTGCAGCGCACACTTCATGGTCATCACGTGAAGAGTCCACCCTTTGCCCATTCTGTGAAGAGGCCGAGGAGACTTTTGAACACGCCATCCTCCACTGTCCAGCTAAGGCCCAACAACGCGAGTCCCTCCTCCAGGGAATCGATGACCTCGGCCCTGATACCCCCCTCTCGCACTCTTCAGACCTCATCTTGAGGTTCGCTAAGTACGTATCTGAGACAGCCTCCGGCTTCCCTCCGAGAATGCCTGCAGTGGGCCGCTCCTCTACCGCCTCTCCAGCCGCGGCTGGCGCCAGTTCATAGCAGTGCTGTTTTCCAGCCTACCCTACGTTACCTGATACAACCAGCGATGGATTTCTTTACTAGTTTGGATTTGTTTTTCAACGTTATGATGTTTGTTGTGATTGTTGGAGGATGGGTTTTGCTTTTCTTTAAGTTTCAAGGGGACCTTACGGTGGCCCTGGAATGTTTTACTTTTGCTGTTAGTCATCGTTGGCGATGCTTGGGTTCATACGTACCCGCTTTGGAGAAAGTTTTGCGATATTTGAGTTTTGTTGTTTCTTTTGTTACCGCGTTGGAATTAAGGCTTTTTGTATGCCATAGCGCGAGCTGCATGTACGTTTTTGAGCCATGATCAAAAAAAAAAAAAAAAAAAAAAAAAAAAAAAAAAAAGCGCTAGCTATGGCATAAACAAAACATTAATCTCAAAAACTCGCAAACAACAAAGGAAACTTCCGCACCAAGTATAAAAACCTCCTAAGTGTGTCCGATAGCCGACACCAAATCCCCAAGGAAATAAAACAATAAAGCGCGTGATCATAACGAAAACTAATCTCCTAGCAAACTAAGAAAATACAATGGGCAGAGGTCCGCCCTGCTCAGGGAGCGAAACCGTGGATTGGTAAGGTAGGCGCGGCCGCGCCTGGGGGTCTTTCGGGGTCCCGTTCTGCCGGGGCCATGTCAGGTGGGAAGCCCGTCGCTGTGACATTTATGTATCTAGCGAGGGAGTTGAGAGCGGAGGCGTCTGACCAGATGCGGCTGTCCCTATCTAATGAAGTGAGGCCTTGGAGGTGGTGCTCATGAGGTTCCCTGCGGGACACGCAGGACAGGATGGCGTGGGCGAAGTCTTCCTCGTCCTCCTCGCAAAATGGGCAGAGGAGAGAGGGGTCCTCGGTGAACCACGATGGGTGGACAGCCAGGTAGCTTTTACTGGAGCGCATTTGGTGTATCCTTCCCGCTATGAACCTGCCTAGGCCCATGAAAGGGTGGGGCGCCAGGGACACGGGGTAGGGGTAGGACGGGGGTGGCGGGAACTGGTCGTTCGAGTCTTTGACTAGTGCTGATCTGACCTTGAGTTTGATCGATCTGTACGAGGAGACGCCCTCCCCTACTGGGAGGCAGGCGGGTGGGCGGAGGTCGGGGGAAGCCACCGGCAGGGGCCCAGAGGTCGGGATGAAGGCAAGGGTTCTGTGGGCTATAGCGTCGATCGGAAGGGGTTTCCTTGTAGGCGGGGAGGAGACAGCGATTTTCCATGAGAGGGGAGCATAGACCGACGTAAGACCCCGCGTGTAGCTGCGGTGGTCGTCGAGGGCCCTGAAGGCGCACGAGGTTGGGAACGTGGGGTGGAGCCTTGCAGTCGCGGGGTTGGCCTCCGGCGGGAGGCAGACCATCCTTATAGCTGCCAGCCTTTGGCGGGGTCGTATTAGAAGTGGCATGGGGGGCAGGGCCAACTCGGAAGCGAGTATGCCGACCGGGGTTGAGGAGAAACAGTTCGTGACCCATCTCTGGACGGACCTCCAGAAGACAGACATGCGGTCCAGGAGGGTAAGGCTGGGGGAAAAAAGGTCTGCTCCATAGAGGAGGATCGGGGAGATCAAGGACGACGCCAAACGGTGGCAGAGGAAGGGAGGAAGGCCTTTACCGGGCCTTGAGAGTCTCTTGATGGTGGCGAAGGCGCCCTGGGCCAGTCCTAGTCTCCTGACGAAGTGGGACGTGGTACCCTTCGTACCTGAAGTGGAGGAGGGCTCGACCCAGTAACCGAGCCAGCGTATTAACTTAGAGGGGCTGAAGACGAGGTCGTCTAGCAGGACTGGGATCGGGGGCAGGGGGACTTTCTGGGAGGGGGTCTCCCAGTACATTAGCTCTGTTTTCGGGATCGAGAAGGACATGCCTAGTCTAGCGGCTTTCCGCTGCAGGACCTTGGTGATACCTTGCAGCCGTTGAATATTCCTCCGGTAGGAGCCCGAGGCCACCGTGACTGCGAAGTCGTCCACATAGGAAAGGATGAGGCCCCTTGGGACCGGGAAGTGGAGGGTAGAGACGTAAATCACAAAGAGCAGGGCGGAGATTGGGGAGCCCTGGAGGGTGCCCAACGAGACAGGTGTAAAGATTTGAGGCGCACCCTGGAAAACCAGGCAGCAAGTGCGTCCGTGGAGGGAAGACCTAATCCACGAGACCATGTAGGGGTTGACCGCTTTAGTAGCGAGCCTGTTGCAGAGTATCGGGGCCGAGACGTTGTCGAAGCCACCTTTGATGTCAAGGAAGAGGGTCGATACCTTAAGTTTGGGGCGCATGAATAGTTGGACCTTGTGTGAAAGGGTAGCCGCCTCGTCAAAGGTGCTCAGACCAGGTAGGGAGCCGGTCTGGTTGGAGGAGAGGAGGCCCAAGAAACGGGCCAGGGCCGAGAGACGGTTAGCCATCACCCACTCTAGAATCTTGGAAACGGTCTCTAGGAGGACGATGATACGGAAGGACGAAGGGGTGTCGTAGGAGGGTTTGCCAGGTTTGTCCAGCACTATGCCGTTGGCCCTTTTCATGGAGGGAGGGTAGTGGCCGTACCTGATCAGGGGGCCCAGAAGGGTGGTGAGTATTTTTGGGTTGACCGAGTGGACCCTCTTCCAGACCGAGTACGGTATCTGGTCGGGCCCGGGGGCGGAGGACGAAGAGGACTTTCTGAGAGCCGCTGATAGTTCTTCCGGTGATAGTTCTGGAACGTCTTTAAACTCACGTAGGATGCTTGGGGGGGGAGAAGACCCGTTCTCGGGGAAAAAGTGATCAAGGAGGGCCTTATTGATTTCATTGGGGCTTTCAGCACCCGGGATCTCCGGGAATCTTTGGGGCGGTTTGCCGAATGCGAACCTTTTTGCTGTCCAGAGGATCTGGGGGTTTGCCGTTTGCAGGAAATTTTTCCGGTAATCGTTCTTGGCCTTCTTGATGGCCTTGAAGTAGAGGAGGCGTGCTTCCTTGCACAGTTCCTTGGACGAGGGGAGGGGGTCCCTTCGGGCCGCCCGGACAGTTGAGTGGAAGGCCGATCTCTGCGCTGTCAGGTTGGGGGTCCACCACGGCTTCGACCTATAGGAGGGTCTCTTATCGGTGGTGTGGCTCCTGAGCTGGGTCCTTATTCTATCCAAGGCCATGTCGAACCAGATTGAGAGTGTGCGTGGCGTGGGGAGGGGGGGAGGGGGGTGGAACGTCATCTGTTTCAGTCCTTCCTCGAGGGCTGGCCAGTCGGTCTTTGTCCACGACAGAGAGGGGGGAGGGGGGCGGGCCAGGGGCCTTGAGAGACTGATTAGGATGGGAACATGGTCAGAGCCTGTCGGAGGGAGGGGCGTGCTCCAGGACTGGAAGCTAGGCGAGAGGGGGGCATTTGCAAAAGCTAGATCCAAAACTGAGGGGCGGAGGTTTGCATCAAAGGGGAAATAGGTGAGGGTGCCAGGCGTGTTCAGGAGGCAAAAAGCCTCACTAGCAGCCCTCTCGAAGAATGGGGAGGACGTGCCAAGGTCCTGTACTGAGAACAGACGACCCGGGTCGGCGGAAGGGTGGTGGATATTGAAGTCTCCAATGACCAGCATGGGGGAGGGCATGTGGGGGAAAGCAATGTCAGGCGAATTGGTCCTTTTAAAGGGGGAACCATCCCAGGTGCTGTAGAGATTTACCACGGGGAACTTGGTTACAAAGGAATCAAAGAATCCAATAGAGGAGAAAAAATCCATCGCCATCCAGTCTCTTGCCTCAGAAAAAACAGGGAGAACTGAGAACTGTTGCGTGGAGGAGAGGTTGAGGTAGCATGCCACTCTTGGCTTACCACCTTGCGGGCATGGGGGCAAAAACGATTTGAAATTCAAAAACGCAGGGGGCTTGTTTCTGTACAGTGGGGGGTCTTGGAGCGCAACAAGAGTGGGGGGGTGATCCAGCAAAGAAAAGGAATTAAACAAGGAGAGAAACACATCCCAGCTTCCCAGGCAGTTGTGTTGTAGAATGGATATGGGGTTATTGGAGCCCGTCGCCAGCACGGAACTCACAGGGGAGGTGTGACCAGCCATTACACGCCTTGCGGCGTCTCAGGCATCGGGATAGGAGTGGGAGTCGACTGCCAAGCGGGATTTGGCAGGGCGCCTCCTTGGGGCTTCGGAACGTGTGTGGGGGACGTGCTGGGGGGGCATGACCACGCCTAGGGCGGGGTGTCTCAAAATCGATGGGGGGTAGGAGGGGTCGTGCACCAGTTGAAGGACCCTCTCCGGGGTCGTTCGTCGTGTCCATTCTCTCCTCATCCTGCGATAGAGGGGGTTCCCTGCGGAGAGCAGGGGGGGTGGGTCTTGATGGGTATTCTCTAGCGAAAGCCGGGTGAGGGCCCTTGCATACGGTGCAGAGTGGTGGAGAGGTTGGGCAGTAGTTGGCGACCGCCTTGAGGTTTCCGCCCTTGGGGCAGGTGGGGTTCTGGCACCAGTGTGCCTGTTTCCTGTGGGAGAGGGCGCAGATGGGGCAGACTGGATGGTCGACCTTGCATCTAGCTGAGTGGTGTCCATACTCACAACAGTTACGGCACTGAGTGAGGCCATTAGCCGAGTATGCCCTCTCGATCTTGCATCGAGAGGAGAAAAGGTAAGCGTTGCCCAGCATTGCGGCCTCATTCTCTGGGGCAATAGTGATTACAACCGAGGTCGCCTTCTTGAGGGCTCCGGAGTCACGGTAGGGGTTGAGGTAGCGGGCAGAGAGGATCTGGACGTTTTTAACGTTGAGTATTGTGTTCGACAGGGACTGGAAGAGGTCGTCGTTGTCGTGGGGGAGGTACGCAATGGGGAGGGAGTGAACAGCCAGTTGGACCTCGTTAGGTGCTGGGCGGAAAGGGAGCCAGGGGGAATCTCCGCCAGAGAAGGATTGATTCAGTTTTGCAGATAGTGCCTCGTGGTAGGGGGCGTAAGCGGTAGACGGGGTGAAAGGTGAAAGAGCGAGGAGGGTTACCACTCCTCAGTCATTTACTTGGGCGGAGAACGATAGGGGGAGATTGCAGCCTGCTTCTCTTAAGATGGAGGCAGCGGAGTCTGGGAAAGAGGCAGCTGTAAGCTCAGCCTGGGGGTGCGGGACGGGGGACAGGCGAGGAGCGAAGAAATGACGCTCAGCTGCTGGGAGGGTCCTGGGCCCCTTAACCGGGGCAGACTCAGCCGTACCAGACACAACCTGGACAGCAGTGGGGGTCTTCTTGCTCCTGTTCGCTTTTCCTCCCTTCCCTTGTCCAGACGAGGCGGCTTGAGCGTAGGAGGGGGGGCCGGACCGGGACAACGAGGATGGTGTTGGGTGGAACTCTGAAACAGGAGGGTATTTCCCTTCCCAGAAGGCCTGAGCCTCCCAAGAGCGCGGGAATTTAGCCGCGTAGGCAGCGGGGTTACCGTACTACTTCTCGTCCTTGGTACTGTAGGTGGGGAAGTCCGTGTCACCTCCACCCTCGCGGAGTGGGGTGGGTTCATTGGCAGCGGTGGGGTCTGGGCCGGTGGTTGCCATCTCTTTGCCCTTTCTGGATGGGGGTACCCGAGCCGCTCGTATGGTGGCTTGCAGGGGTGCGTTTTGTTCGCGTGGGGGCTGTTGGTGGCGTGCTGGTTGAGGGAGGGGGGTGGTCAGACGAGCCGCCAGGTCTCTGACCGAAAGCTGGAGGGTGGCTAGCGAGGATGCAGTAGGATTCTCTGAAGGGGGGGGTGGGAGGGGGGCAGGGGGTTTGGCTTTGCGTGCGTGCATGTTGTTGATTTGGCCAGAGAGTCTTGCAACCTATAGTGCCAGTTCGTCTATCTGAGCGGAGAGGGCCCTGGAGGACAGGAGTGAGGTGCAGAGGAGGGGGAGAATAATGGCTTCGCCTGGCGAAAGGTCGTCTAGCTCTCCTGAGCTGATCAGAGGGAACAACTGTGGGGATACTCCCGCGTCCGTCATCGCGTTTTCTAGCAGAGCGAGCAGGAGGGGGACATGAGGGCGGATCCCTGACACCGAGGAGTGTTCTGGGGGGGGGAGGGGGACTGAGGACATTTCTGTCTAGGCGGTGAGGCCCCAGCCGGAGGGCTTTTGGGAATAGCACGATCGTGTAGGCACAGCGGACGCTGAAGGTGTTGAGAGTAAGGAAGAAATGTAGGGGGGGGGAATAGCGGAAGCGGAGCGTGGCCTATCTACGCGGCCTTTTTTTCTTTTTTTTTTCTTTTTTTTTTTTTTTTT
>JACCEG010000459.1:106039-116879 GCA_014065205.1 Tuber brumale
TCACTCCTAGGCCGAAGCCATCGTGGGAGGAGAGGGGGGGTGGATGGTTCGTGAATACCTAGCGTTGAGGGTTGATTTCAACCACCGGGTGTGTAGAGGAGACGGAGGATGGCCTATCTACTCGGCCCCAATGGCCTCCTTATATAGTTGCCCTTCATGCCCTTGTGACTCACTCCTCCAGTCATGCGCCATATGTGACTTACAACTGTGAGTCAACTTAAAACATCATAACTAGTCATATGACCAAAGTGGTCACATGTGTAAAACCCATGACCTCTAAATGGGGTCATGTGCAAAACATAACATATTCATCGCACCCATATCATATGACCGAAGTGGTGATATGTGTGAAACCCATGACCTCTAATGAGGTCATGTGCGAAACATAACATACTTATGACTCATAACTATGAGTCATGTGAAAACCTTTTCCTCGCTAAGCCACATTCGTGATACAGTTCTTGGTTAGTTGGAAAGGGTATCTAGCAACTGAGAATAGTTGGGAACTGGTAGAAGGTTTAGAACATACAATGGATTTGGTTCAGGCATGGTGGACAGCTAACCTGCCCAGAGATGAGTTGCCTACAGTATTTTCTGGGTTTATTCCTTTGTGTTATTGTCCTACTAAGGATGGCTTTGAGAGCTATTCAAATGTACCCCCAATTGATAAAGGTTTTTGGGATCCTCATTTATATTCTGATTATAATAGTGAGGATTAGGAATTTTCTTGTTATATTTTGAAATAAGGCTTTTATTTTGTTTTCGGGGTGTAACCGGTACAGGTTACTGGTTTAGGATTTTCAGGTATCAGTTGATACTGTTTCTGTTTTGAATTTGATTCAGGAAACGAGGTATGCCTCTAGCCTGATAGTATAGGGTTTGATACTCTATATGTTTTATGTTTGGTTTGGAGTATCGGTTTGATACTCTATATATTTTATGTTTAGTTTCTAGTATCAGTTTGATACTCTATAGGTTTTACGTTTGGCTTCGAGTATCAGTTTGATGCTCTATATGTTTTATGTTTGGTTTCAAGTATCGGTTTGATACTCTATATATGTTATGTTTAGTTTCAAAGCTGCCCTTTTGGAGTCTTATATGTCATGAGAATAAAGCTCCTGGTAGCCTAAGAAGTGTATTTAAGAACTGCTATTCTTCACATTAGAAGAAGCACACTTCAGCAGAGAGAGTTTTCAATATACTTGGTTGAACAGTTACTCTCTTCAGTTCGCTTCAAGAATCTTTAGTTTGAGACCTGGCAAATATCTCAGAGACTTTAGTAGTTGCAATACAGTAAGAAGTCAATACAAGAACCTCGGCTAAAGCCTTTGGACTTTGTTTTACTAGTTACCTTCTGAGTACAGAACAAAGCTCGTTAACCCTACGATTACCGCATCTCTCAAGCAGCAGTTACACTCTTTGTTCAAAATGTACTTTTAGTACATATATAGTTTTTAGGCCTAAGCTGAAGGGATGTCTGGCCCCCAGATAGCTGGGCCTGATTTTTTGACTTTAGAGTACTGGGTACTCCAATCTTCCAGGTCTTGCGACTTGGTAGAACTCGACTCAAAGTTTGAACCCTGCCTGGTACGAGATGTGAGGTTGAATTGATCTTTCATTGGGATCCCGAAAGGTATTGTGAACTACAAGTGTTCTTGAGTAAACTCTGCTGGGATTTCGAATAGCTCAATGTCACAGATCTCTTGGAATAGATGAATGTAGATGGGACAGTGAGGTGCTTCAAACATATAATCGAAGTCTGAGCTGAGGGTGGAGTTTGAAGTGAACTCGCAGTTCATATAGTGCACCTTGATAATAGGAGAACTATCAATATACCGTTAGGCAGATACTAAACTCAAGTATATGACTGAGAGAAGTAGGCTGCAATGTTTGGTTAGAGAATCTGTTGAGAAAGGCTCATCTTGATAAAATAGGTAAGGTAAAGATTTAAAGTGTCGAACAATATTATATGGATAAGACCTCTTCTCGGTTGCTAGATGATGTCGGTAAAGCTCACGAGGCACTTTGATATTTATATCCCGCATCTGATAGTTCGCGGACTACTTCTAATTACTATGCCTGCGAAGTACCCCTCTGGTTTTAATACACGAATGTCTAGAATCTTATAAGTGCGAATACCATTTGATCCTTAAACTTATCATACCCTTTTATGGTTACGGAATAGTATTCCTTCGTTGAGAAAACTGCACTATTTGTTGTACCAAACAGTAGCCTTCCACTCAGTTGTCCATATAGAGTATTATATTACTCCAGTCATATTGACTATCGTTCCCGTAGTCTCTTCGGTCATGAGGTGATCAAGTTCATGCTGGGCCACCTAGTGCCAATTGCAAGTCTGAGCTTGAGGTGTCAACGCCTTAAGGGGCTCCAACTTATCGTGGTCTTCCTTTCTGAGCACGCTTCGCCTTGATCTGCCAGCCTCCATAGAGGGGTCCTATTACTAGGACCAACTAACCTATAGCTGATCTCAGAAGGGTATGGGTAGATTCGGTATGCCCCTAATAGCACCTGCTACTGGGACATCCTCCTGGAGCATTTCGTCGAAAACGTCGCGTCACCTTTGGCCCATAGTTTAGGAAGCCTAACTTTGCAGCCTACTATCTCAAGCGCCTCTACTAGATTTCTTCTGTTCCACTTCCCAGATATCGCCATAGGTCCCTTCTCATATATCCTACGAGCAGCATGTGGTCAGATGGATGGCAGCCACGTATATGGTGTTATGAAGTGGCCTTTATTGATGTGACATTTTAGTTATAGGATGCAACTCTCAAAATCTCGCTAATGATGTGCGGGCCCCATCAGGGGGCCAGAGGGCAGTGTTGACGGCTTCGGAAAATCGAGGGTCTGTGTGCAGTTACCCTACCGCGAGGTCTGTGCACTGTATTGTCTCAGATTTCCATATGCCTGACAGAGACTTCTATTGGAAAGGACTTGCGGCTTGGATTAACCATTATGTATGATCCTGTGATGAATGGGAACATAATAAATCCCCTAGATATACTAAGGACGGACTATTGCAACCATTGTAAGTACTCCACGCAGCATGGATGTCTATTTCAGCGGACTTCATCACACATCTACCGAAGTCACAAGGATGTGCTCAGATTATGGTAGTAGTTGATCGTTTTATAAAAATAGCACATTTCATCAGATTACCGACATTAGCGACTGCTAAAGATATTGCCAACCCATTTTTAAAAGAAGTCAGAAAGCTTTATGGCATGCCAATAGAAATCGTCACAGATATGGATTCAAAATTCACAGGATGATTTGGGGAATCCCTACGCAAATTTTGAGAAATAAAGCAAAGAATGTCGACGGCATACCACCTCCAAACTGATGGGCAAACTGAACGTACCAACCAAGTGCTGGAGGGATACCTTTATAGCTTTGTCAACTATGATCAGGATGACTAGTATCAGCGACTACCATTAGCAGAATATGCTTACAACCACTCCGCTACCAATATGCACAGAATGTCACCATTCTATGCAAACTGTGGTTTCCATCTACAAACTGAATAGATGAAGGAGCAAGAAGCTCAGAATCCTGGAGCCACATTATATGCCAACTCGATCAAGACAGTACATGAACAAGTGAGAGGGTAATTGGAAAAGCTAAGAGAGGGAATGACAAAATACTGTGAGCGAAAGGCTTTGCAGCAACAGGACTTCAACATCGGAGACATGGTAATATTAAACGCAAGAAACATTCGCACCTGATGAAAATCCAAAAAGCTAAGCCCAAAGCTTCATGACCCCTTCCAAATCATGGAAAAAGTGAGGATCGCAAGCTTTTAAGCTCAGTAGAACCGAGCGATGGAATATCCACCCTGTCTTCTACATTGCATTATTGAAACCCTATCGCAAGTCAATTCATAGTAATCGTAAACAACCCTCTAGATAGCTAGAGGAGATTGCTGCTAATCTATAATGGGAGATTGAAATAATAGTAAGAAGAGAGATATGCTCTTACAGAAAATGAATATATGGTCACTATCAGCAGAAATGAGAACTGTGGTACTTCATTAAATAACAAGGGTGTTCAGAAGATGAGAACACATGGGAGCCAGCTATTAGAATGGAAAATGCAGAAGAAGTTGTGGAAAGTTTTCATAATGAAAATCTGGACATGTCAGGAAGGGCAGAAGTAAGATAGTGAGGAAATGGTTTTCCTACCATGGCAAAGTAAACATAAGAGGTTTTTTACTCTGACCACACTGAGACTTCAGATGTATTTAGAAAATAAACAATGGTTATAAAGGCATTCTAGGTGAAGTCTGGTAGGAGGGAGCTCATGTTAGGCATATGGAAATCTGAGACAAGTGTACAGATGCATGGTAGGGTAACTGTACACAGAGCTTCATTTTCTGGGGAGAAGCCAACACCCCCCTCCAGTCACCTTATAGGGCCTGCACATCATTAGCGAGATTTCAGGAGTTGTGTCACATAACTGAAATGTCACATCAATAAAGCCCAATTCATAACACCATATATGTCACCACTGTCTGTCTGACCGCATGCTGGTTACAGGATATTTGAGAAGGGGCCTTGGCGACATTGGGGAGGTGGAATGGAAGAATTCCATCGCGGGTGCATTGAGATAGAAGGCTTTAAAGTTAGGCATTCAAATTATGGTCCGAAGGTGATGGAACATTTTTGGCGAGAATACTCCGACAGGATATTCTAGTAGCAGAGGCTACAGAGGATATACTGAATCTACTCATACTTTTTTGAGATTAGCTATAGGTTGGTTGGTCCTAGTAATAGGACCTCTCCCTGAAGGCCAGTGGACCCGGGAGCAGTATGCCCAGATAGGAAGACCTAGATAAGTCGAAGACACTTAAGATGCAGACATGTCGGGCTTGGACTTGTGATTGGCAATAGGTGGTCGAGCATGAAATTGATTACTTCAGGACCGAAAAGATGAATGCAACTATATTCAATAGTGTTAGGCATATGGAAATCTGAGACAAAGTGCACGGACCTCACGGTAGGGTAACTGCGCACAGACCCCCAATTTACCGAAGAGCCAACAGCCCCCTCTGGCTCCCTGATGGGGCTTGCACGTCATTAGCGAGAGTTCGAGAGTTGCGTCCCACAACTAAAATGTCACATCAATGAAGCCCAATTCATAACACCGTATATGTCGCCACTGTCAGTCCGACAGCGTGCTGTTCACAGGATGTATGAGAGGGGACCTTTGGCGACGCCGGGGAAGTGGAACGGAAGAGTTCTGTGGTGGATGCCTTGTGATAACAGGCTTCAAAGTTACGCTTCCGAATTATTGACCGCAGGTGATGGGAGGTTTTCAGCGAAATATTCCATGAGGATATCACGATGGCAAGAGCCATAGAGGACATACCAAATCCACTCATACCCTTCTGAGATTAGCTGTATATTGGTTGGTTCTAGTAATATGACCTCTGCATAGAGGCCGGTGGACCAAGGGGAAGCATGCTCAGAAAGAAAGACCTAGATAAGCCAGAGTCTCTTGAGATGCTGACATGAAGGGCTTGGACTTGCGATTGGCACTAGGTGGCCCGGCATGAAACTGATCACTTCGTGACCGAAGAGACAACTGGAACGATAGTCAACATGACTAGAGTAATATAATTGTCCATGCGGGCAACTAAGTTGGAGACCACTATTTGGTAAAACCAATAGCACAGTCATCTCGATGGAGGAATAGTATTCCATGACTGTGAAAGGGTGTGATAAGTTTTAGGGTCAAACGGTATTCACACTTATAAGATTCTGCACGTTTGTGCATTAAAACCAGAGTAGGACTTTGAAGCCATGGTAGTTAGAAGCAGCCCGCGAACACTCAGACGTGGGATATAAATATCGAAGTCCCTCCCGAGCTTTACAGACATCATCAAGCAATAGAGAAGAGATCTTATCAATTTAAAATTGTTTACACCTTTGAATCTTCAATTTAGTATTTTTATCGAGACAAGCCTTCCTCGACAGATTCTCCGAACAAAGATTTTTGGCTTATATCACTCAGTTATAGTAGAGATTGGCGTCTGCCTAACAAATAGGACTAGAGTAATATAATAGTCTATAAGGACAACTGAGTCCAGGACCACTATTTGGTTAACAAATAGTGCAGTCATCTTGATGGAGGAATACGATTCTGTAACTGCGAGCATCTGTGAGAAGTTTCAGGGTCAAATGGTGTTTGCACTTATAAGATTCTGGACATTTGCGAATTAAAACCAGAGTGGTACTTTGGAGGTGTAGTAGTTAGAAGTAGTCCACGAATACTCAGATGTGGGATACAAATATTGAAGTACCTCCCATGCTGTACTGACATCATCAAGCAATGGAGTAGAGATCTTATCAATATAAAACTGCTTTACACTTTAAATCTTTACTTTACCTATTTTATCGCGATGATCCTTTCTCGACAGATTCTCTGATCAAAGATTTTTTGGCCTACATCCCTCTATTATACTAGAGTTTGCCGTCCGCCTAATACTTATGTCCCTAAGCTGTGAGGAAGATAATGCTACTGTATCCTTTAACAAGCTTTTTTAGGATTTGGAAAAGCTCAGAGACTTTATAGTTCATGAAAATTCAAAAACCCTCTAAAAATCTCTGTGATAAGTGTACTATTCTACAAAATCTGCCTAAGAGTATGCAGAGCCAGCCAGTTGAAGGGGCTGGTAATGTAGATGAATTGGGGAGTGAGAAAGAACACCAGCTGCAACTTCATCAACTGGAGTATTGAGCATGTCATACAGCTTATGGGCTAGACATTCAGGCAGCAAAGAGTATTGAGTCTGAAACCTTTGCCGTTTCCTTTAATTTTCAACAAGTTGTAGAAATACTGCGAGTACTACAACCGCCATCTCAATAGTACTATTGGTCTCCCTTCAAGCTCTATGTATTTATTATCATTAATGATGCAATTGGTTAACATTGTTATGCAATGTTTACAGAAGCACAATAAGGTATGGGAGCTAACCAAGTTGTCTCAATTTTACATTGTTTCTTGACTACTCGTCCAAAATATATAGTAAATATACACCTTTGGGCGGATAACTGTGGAGGACAAAATAAGAATAAAACAATGCTATATTATCTCTGTTGGCTTGCTCTGACTCAAAACATCCAGGAAATCATCCTGGGATTCTAGATAAAGGATCATACAAGAAATAGTTTTGATTGTGGCTTTGGAACTGTGAAACAAAAAGCTAACAGAAATGAGGTTTGGACTCCAGAGATGTATGCAGCGCTTATTGATTCTACTGATAAAGCAGGAAAGATCAAGACAGTAAGCTTTTTCAATGATTTTCCTGAAACTCTATTTCGTGATTGGGACTCAGCTCTTAAGCCATACCTCAATGCCTTGAAGGGAATTCAAAATTATCACTTTTTCCACTTTACCTCTTTAAATGCTGGTATAGTAGAGGCAAAATGGCTACCACAGGATGAGTGGACAAAACATGATTTACGAAACACCAACTTCCTTTCAGTTAATTTGTTGACTATTAAACCCAATGGCTTACCAGATATCATACAGGTTTGATTCTGAAGAAATGCCATGATCTTTGGAATAAATATTCTATCTATGTACTATCTGAGTACAAAGATCAATGGTACTACTCAAAACCTCAGGATGAGCTAATTACTGCAGTGCATGAAAAGAAGAATACAAGGGCATTAAATGCCAAGGAGGCCAAAAGGGAACTAGCCCAGGAAGCAGACAAAAGTGAGAGTTCTACAAATAAATTACAAGATTCCTTAACTCCAATTCCTGCAAACCAAAGACGTGGTCATCCCCCAAGCTCAAAAAATAAACGCCAAGCATTAGATTAATCTTACAACCTCTATTAATTCTCATTACTTAGCTCTTATAACTTCTGTCAATCTGTATGATTAGTTTATAATCTCTATATGACTTATTAAGCTTAACTAAACTACAAAATATTTGCATAGAATTAAACAGAAAGCTAAAGAGATTATTATACTTTAGTCTCAGACTATATATGCCGTAGATGGTTGTGCTATTTCAATTCCTATATCAAAAACTCGTTTTTTCCTTTTTCACAAAAGTCTCCTGGTTGCTATGCAAACTAAAACTGCCTCTAGCTCAACACAACTAAACTGCAAGTTTCCTTGCTTTCCCTGCAATGCATCCATATTGTTTGTTTCAGGGCGGTAGAATTCAGCAGTGGGGTTTATTGTAATGGTTTACAATCGGGAGCTTTTACTATGCCTAGCAGAACTTAAAATCGCTCCTCAAATATGACATGTGTGATTTGATTGTGGTGACAATTTTGTTTATCGATCACTGACAATTTATCCCAGCATAGCAAATGAACCAGTGAGTAGTGCCCTGTGAACAGATAAAGTCTACCGTAAACTCCTGTTAAATACACTGTCGTTGCTCTGAGACAAATCACCCTGTGAAGGAATAGCGTTTTCTCGATGAGGTATAGCTTGGGCAGGCAGAGCTTGGTAAATCTCGTTAACCTACCCTGCTAAGTCTATTGTAGCTTGGTCCCCCTACATGCGCACCAAGCCCCAGATCCCTAATGGTAGATTTATCGAGAGTTTATGGTAATGCAAGAAGATAAAGTATATCATGTATATTTCTCAACAGGGATAACTGACCAACTAGCATACTGTAAAAAATAAAGCAAGCAAAGGTAAAACTAAAAATCCAAACATCTCCCCTCCCTGCACTCCCCGTACTAAAGTTTTATGCTAATTATTTGGCTGAGAAACCCCTAAGCTTCTCCCCGCTGACGTGACTGACCTTACTGTTCTTGTTAGGAAGGTCAGCCATTACCATTCTGGCCACTGTGGCCTCTTGGATAGAGAGGCCTTTCATCATGTTTTCCTTCCAGCTGTCGGCAGTGGTTGGTCATGTTCATATTCTTCCCACTAGATGGCTGGCTCTCGTATCTATGCTTTCTGCAGGTTCTANCATGTTTTCCTTCCAGCTGTCGGCAGTGGTTGGTCATGTTCATATTCTTCCCACTAGATGGCTGGCTCTCGTATCTATGCTTTCTGCAGGTTCTAGAACTTCACTGCTTGTGGCCTCTCGTCACCAACCGGCCCACAACCCTTTTCCAACTCCTCCATCCACCCTAACTCCTTCCCCAGCCTTCTCACTTCTTCACCGTATGAGCACAAAAAAGCACACCATCTGTCCACCCACCACTCCCACCCTGCTCGCTCATTATAAAATAAAACTTTAACAGTACCTCCTTCCATCTGTAAAGTGCCACAAACGGATAAACTCTCAGCGAACTCTGTACAACAACCACCAAGCCCGCCTCCTCTACAATTCCAAGTCCTGCAACAAGCCCCCTCCGCAAACCCCGCCCGAAGAGCAAAATACCCGGTTACCCCAAACCAGCACAAGCCTCCTACTGGGAAACACTTCCCACGAGAACGTGCCCTTCCTCTATTACCCGTGTATTCTGGGTGACAATCAGTACAACCTGCTCCGTGAATGATCTATAGGCTTTGGTGAGCCTCGGCAGCGGGACTCTTACTACTCTTTCAAGGGTGCCTATGCTCCGGGTGAAGCACCTGTACAGCAAGTTCTTTCCATTTGTGAGATGAGGGCATGCGCGACTGTCGTGGTGAATTGGCCAAGGTTCAAGAATCTCGCAAGAGCGTAAGAAAGTTGTGGGTTGCTACCAATTTAGATAGTAAGAATAAAGAGGAAAAGTATAGATAGAAGGAAAAAATAAAAATAAAAAAAGTCTAGCGAATATACGAGTGCGGCCGATAGATATATTCATCACATGGGTCTGATAAAAAGAATTTGGTGAGGGGCCTCGCCAAAAGTTTCTTATCAGACCCACGTGACGAATATATCTATCGGCCGTACTCGTAGTGGTGCAACTAGTGGTGGCACTGTCTCAATGATGGGATAATTAAGCCACCATATGTACCGCCACATTCGCCAGGCTTTCCCCTACCCCCTTCGTACATAAGAGTAACACAGCTCCCTTTGGAAGTATCATAGTCCTGGGTTTTGACGACTCCTAGTATTGAAGTCCGGGCTCGGACTTTACCACGTCGATTCGCGCTGAAAGGCTTTCTGCAAAACGGTCAACACAATGAAATCATGAGAATCATATTGGAGAAGTGATTTTGAGTTGTGTTAGGTATAAAAAAACCTTCCGATTGTAAACCTTCACCATAAACTCCATAACTTAATTCTACCATCCTGCAACAAACAATATACAAATAATGAAAAAGCAAAAGGTCCAGCTCTATGATCACCAGAACCATCCTAACCTGAACCCCAATAGTGGTGTGAAATTTCGGCACCGGCCATTGTACCCCACTCCCCCCACCTCCAGCCTCCTGGGCATCGCCACCCCGGTACCCAACTCCTGGGCTCTAATCCTTTGTAGGTCTTGGGGAGGTTGGGGTAGCAGCCGGAGGGGAGGCCGTTTCCGTCTTATTCAGTTGCTCAACCTGTTCGCTCCAAAACCTCCTGTTTAGCTCTCCCTCTTTGAGACGGTGGTCTCGTTCCGCTTAGTTCTCGATTGCTAACTGGTCGACAAGGCATTGGTTCTCTTTTCGGTTCTGACGTGCCTCGTTTGTTGCCATTCCTGTCGCTATAATGGTGGCTGTTCCCCTCCCAAAGTTACCAGCGTGCTGTTTCAGGATTGCTGTATAAATAATTAGTAATAAATTAGTAACCTCAGTAGGATATAGTGGGACACGGGTGCATCCTTTGACATACCAAAAATCGCGGATTTCATTTCTGTTGGGATTGGGGTGGATGAGTAGTTGTGAGAATGTGATAGTAGTGAGTATGGGGTTGTCGGATGGGATGGGGG
>JACCEG010000046.1:0-29859 GCA_014065205.1 Tuber brumale
CCATGACCTCTAATGAGGTCATGTGCGAAACATAACATACCTATGACTCATAACTATGAGTCATGTGAAAACCTTTCCTTGCTAAGCCACATTCGTGACAACGACCCAGTGAAGAAGACGTTTTACATCTCGCGGGACGTTGTCTTTCAGGAAGCTATCTCATACTACCCAATGTCCGACACTGGTAGCAAACCTCTACAACGTTACTATGCCCCTAAGGTGCAGCCCTGGGAGGAACATATGGCGTGGAATGATGAATTTGATTAAGAGGATGATGAAGGACCTGAAGCAGGTGTCAAGAAGGATGATGATGGGGATGAGACTAAGAAAAAGGATGACGATGAGGATGAAGGCGAAGATGAAAACAAAGGAGAGATGTCTAGCCGGCCCCCAGCAACAACCAGAAAAGTACCCAAGATGTTACAGGAACTGCAAGCTGACTGGGACAGCAGCTTTTGGGGTTCAGAGACTGGCACTCCACCGACGGTTCAGAACCGCCGGACACAGAGTCAAGGACAGACCCAAGCCTCTAAAACCATGGTGGACGTGATGGTTTCAGCGGTCTACATGGTTGAGGCAGGACCTGCAACCTACAAAGTGGCAATGGAAACCGCAGAGGCGGCACATTGGTAAAATGCAATTGATTCGGAATGCGCTTCAGTAATGAAGAACAAGGTTCTTACGTTCATCGACAGCGGGGCGCTGCCAGCGGGGAAGAGACCTATACCCACAAAGCTGATTCTACAGAGAAAGCTTAGTCCAGAGGGCGAAACGGTACGGTACAAGGCCAGACTCGTGGCACAAGGATTCCATCAGGTCGAAGGTTTGGACTTTACGGAAACGTTCGCTCCAGTAGCATGTATGTCCAGCATACGGATTGTACTCGCTGTTGCTGGAGTACAAGGATATATGATGCAGCAAATGGACGTCGTTACAGCCTTTCTCAGAAGTCAGATCAAGGAGGAGGTTTACGTTCAACTACCAATGGGTGTCATGAGTGGCCCACGACTGGTGCACCTCAATCGGAGCCTGTATGGGCTGAAGCAGTCTCCCCGATGCTGGTATACAATGATCAATGAATACTTAGTTTCGAGGCTGGGATTTTGACGTGGGAGGTTCGACTGCTGCATCTATATGCATGCTGACGGCACGATCCTGGCCCTTTACATTGATGATATCCTAATCGCGGGGGAGTCACGGAACGTATGCCAAATTCAAACGAAGCTGAAAGCACAGTTCAAGATGGTGGATGTGGGACCGGTTGGGCACTTCCTTGGGATGGTAGTCTCGAGAGACCTCATCAGTAGGCAAGTCTATGTTACGCAGGAGGGCTACATAGGATATGTCCTAGAAAGGTTTGGGATGGAGGAGTGTAAGCCGGTCACAACACCAATGGATAAGGACAAACCAAGGGCGAGGGCCCCCGACGAGGAAGCATGCGATAGGTCTCTATACCAACAGCTAATCAGGAGCCTGGGCTGGATAGCCATGGGTACCAGACCAGACATCGCCTTCGCCGTGTCATTCTTGGGGAGGTTCAGTACGGATCCTTCGCAGCACCACTGGGTATGCGCCAAGAGGATTCTACGCTACTTGATTGGGACGAAGCGTCTCAGGCTCAGTCTGGGGGGAGGTATGGATGATGGAATTCATCTTACTGGATTTGTTGATTCAGATTTCGCCAGAGACACTGTTACCATGAAATCTACGACCGGATATCTGCTTCGGGTTAGATCTGCGGTAATCCACTGGCATTTGAAAAGACAACCGATCACCGCAACCAGTACGGCAGACGCGGAGTTCATCACAAGTGCTACGGCAATCCAGGAGCTACTTTGGTTCAGACAGCTAGTTATGGAAGTTACGAGGGCTCACCTACCCCCAAGCACACTCTACAATGATAATCAGGCTTCTCTTTCCACCTTCAAAGACGCGACATACAAACCACACTCGAGACACATAGGCGTTCGAGTATATAGGATAAGGGAGGTCATTGAGGATGGAACGGAGGTCAGGATGGAGTATTGTGGGACAGGAGATATCGCAGCAGATGGGCTGACGAAGCCGCTTATGGGGGAGAGTCATGGGAGGTTTATTTCTATGTGTGGACTATGTTAGATGTCTGAATGAGAGCGGCAGGGTTTAGATATAATTTTCTTTTTAACTAGCTCTAGTTCGAGGGATATGAGGATACACCAGTAGGGGGAGTGTTGACGTGGGAGTGTATGTAGTACTGGGGTTAACCTCATAAGTCGTTAGGGTTGCAAGTTGGAAAGACGTGACAAGCAGCGGCTTGGCACACACATGTATTTCACCTTAGGTAGCAGCGGCGGTGTAGCGGGAAAATACAACAAGCAAGTTCCTTCCTCTCCACGATCGGTGCCTACAACTTTCTTCTTCCATGTCTCTGATATTTCACCGACTCTGTCTCTAGAAGATCCCACTCTTTGCCCTTGTTTTGGGTCCACCATTCTCACACAGACGTACGCGTTTTTTTACTTGTTAAATGACATCAATAATTGCTCATTCTTTGCAATCCTCTTCACCACTCCTAAATAGGAGTGAATACACCGGCATTCAGACATCTACCCTATATGCTTCACAGATATAGCGGTGAGAGTGATCTCATAACAAACATCAGGCCTAGGATTCACCGGCCAATCAGTGAAGAAAGATATCTGGGAACAAAGAAGGGGGGATCAAGTCAAGCACTTAAGGGCTTGATATATGGAGGAAATAGTGACGGAGGGGAGACAGTCTAGGAGCAGGACACAATCGAGTGATATCAAATGAAGAGGAAGAACCTACCCAACGTGAAGTTTGATCGGCCCTAGATGAAAGGAAAGGAAACACTGAAAGTAACCAAAATATAAAAAAACCATGCGGACCCGGAGGAACCATAAGGGCTGTGTTGCCTCACCCCCGAAGACATCCTGACAATCAATACGAAGATCTAACTTGATCTCCTACCTAGCATCCAGCCGTTAGCCCATTTTCCCTTTACCTCGAATTAATGTTATACGCACGTCTCCGAGATAAGTCTTTTCGGCGTGTTTTTCGCCCCTTTCACAGCGGAGGGAAATTTGGGCGACATAGCACATGGCCCGATTATTCGAGTTCTTATGGTATTCAATTTAGGATTGAACAAAGAAAGAAAGAAAGAAAGAAAGAAAGAAAAGGGGGCGTGAAGAAGGGAACATCCCATCTGACACTCAATAGCCTGGGGTGGATGTATCTAGGACATGGTAATAGAAGGGAAAAAAAGTGGAGAGTGTTCAGAATATTGGGAGGAAATGCAAGTGATCGGAATTCCATATCATCGGTACAGCACACGATGGAGCGTCGGAGAGGCAAAGAGCAAAAGCAAGGAAAGAATAGAAAGAGAGAAGGATACATGAGGGAGCGTTTTTAAACACGAGCACGCTCTAAGTCAGTGCGTAACGACCCACATGTGCCCATCCATGCCCACCAAAGAGAGAAAACGACATGATCGAGTGATATGACATGAAGAGGAGAAACTGGAATGAGTAAAGCTTGATCTGTTATAGATGAAACAAAAAGAAATACATAAAATGGGAAGCAAACACAGAGCCACGGAAGACATGGGGGCAGCGTTCTGATTTCGGGGGCACCCCGATAAATTCTCCCTCGACCCAACTATATCCCCCGCCCCGCATCCGGGAATTAGTCCATTCCCATTCCGCCGCGAATGATATATGCGTTTTCCTTCTGATTCCTTTTTTCCGCGCCTCTGCCCTTGACGATCTAATGCAGACACATCCCATTTGAAACATGAAGACCCGCCTCTTTCTGCTTTTCCTCCTCCTCCAAGAACTTTAGTCCTTGCTGGGTTGTGCGCTTGACATTAAAGTTCTATGATTGTCATTATAGCCGAGCCTTTGCTTTGCCGCGTTATCGATGAGGTCATGTATCGACGGCAGCGTCACCAGGCCCTTATGTTTGATTAAGGCGGCCAAAAACACGTGGGAAATGAGAAGGGAGATGAAGACGACTGGGATAGAAATGAGGAGCCGAACAGATAAGGTGCCAACATCCCTACTCTCAAGGACAAATTCCCCAATGCCGGGTTTTACGCAGCCATCCGGTCTTCTGGCGCTGTTTTTCATATCTCTAGGATCATATGTGGTGGTGTCGCGTAGCACATTCTTGCCACTGATCCAGCTAGCCCTCACCAAACGCTCTAGGTCATCGAGGACACCGGATGAACCGGAATCAAGAACGTGAAAAGAATACAGACTATGCAGCGAGGATCCAAAGAATGTGGATTTGAGAGCAGATTGCCCCGCAACCCTACCCATGGTGGCCACCCTTGGGACTTCGAACTCGTATGGGAAGACCTCCTCGATCCAGAATCGATGAAGGTTAAGACCGGGCAACTCGTTTAACCTCGTGGCGTCCACCTCTTTGCCATTAAGATGCCATCGCTTTGCTTCCCAGCAGCTAAGAACTGGTCGCTTCGGGAGAACTCGATAGAGGTGTAGGTCGGTTACGTTGGTCTGAAAACTCTCAGTAGCATACCATGGGTCTTCGCTTTGGGTTTTGCTGTAATGACCGGCAGTGTCGATAATCATAGCGTAAGATATGTTGAGGGGTTGCTTATAAAATCGCTTGATATCGATGAAGGAAGCCAACATTGGCGGAAGACTGGATTCTTCTTTGCGTTTGACTTTGAAGGTCTTGCTTCCACCCCAGATCCTATAGATATCTGCCTCATCGGTAGAGTTTACCAGCCACGCGTAATCTGTATGACACGAGCCCTCGACCATAAACCTCAGCTTAGGATCACTTTGCAACCCCATATCTATCCCAGTGATATTATAGGAATAGCTTAGGCCTGCCCAAAGGCGAGTTGTTTGCCCTATCGGGGGCTCCAACCTCTTTGTATGAACTCGTCTCATGACTGTAGGACTAGAGCCTTCCACAGCTCCAAGGGCGCGAAGTGTTGAAGGGTATTTCCATAAACGGAGCTTTTCAAGTGCCTCTGTGAAGTCACCCTCGAAGAGAGCACTCTGGTTGGGGTAGAAGACGTGACTAGGGTTGGCAGGGGCAAAATTTCCCATCCAGAGTTGGCGGGTTATGAAAAGACCTGCAGAGAGATTTCCAATCCACA
This sequence comes from Tuber brumale, assembly GCA_014065205.1. Taxonomy (NCBI): domain Eukaryota; kingdom Fungi; phylum Ascomycota; class Pezizomycetes; order Pezizales; family Tuberaceae; genus Tuber; species Tuber brumale. The sequence continues at coordinate 5,132 of JACCEG010000046.1, forward strand.
TGGTATAGGAAAGAAAGAAAAACAGAACGCTCCACCACAGATTTCTAACGCCAGCCTTTTTACTTGTCTCGGGGGATCGTACCGGGTGTTCGCTTGATGCATGCCCTCCATTGGCTTCCTGGTCGCATGTGATATCGTGTTGATTATTCGCCCCGGGCTCTTGATCCTCACCAAATGGCACTGCTTGATTCAATGGTACGCCTTGCGTGAGTAGCTCTTCCGAACTCCGGTCCTCAAGAGATCTATTCCTGCCCATCTTTCGCCTCTCAGCCATAACCCTCCTGAAGTGCTCCAGCATCATCATCGCAGCACTCGATGGGCCATTGGAGTTCCAGATGACTACTAAGGAGACATATCGGCTTGAGCTCGGATTGTCCGGCGAAAATCCTGCGATAATCGCTACAATCAGATTCCACCCCACCAAAAAAATGGATACTGTCATGAGGGTATATGCGGATAGGATGAGACTGGCATTTCTGATTCCAACGGCGACTGCCGGGATCCTCCCTGACGCTGTGGGCATCATGAAACGGTTCTCGATTCCCGTGACATAAGGGCAGTTCGAGATGTTTAGAGAGTTGTCCATTTTAAGAAGATGTGGTGTTGATGGAATTGGATCTTATTTCATTAGCTCAACGTTAGCATAACAGTTACCTTGCCCACGGGGATACAGAAACTCGCTACATACCAAGTTATGGTAGTATCGTTCATCAAGTTTGCGCCCGGTGCACCCTGATCAAACTTCGAACACTAGTGGCTTGCGACTTCCAGTCTAAAAAATTCGCAGAACTGGTTTGCTCACTCTCGCGGAGGGGTGAGCGAAGAAAGTAGATTTGAGATCCTACTTGAGGACAACCAATGCAACTTAGCAGCTGTCGGACCTCCCGCCTGAAATCTGGGTTTCGCGCGGTAGATTCGCAGTTTGCCGGATGAGCTACTGCTCGTAGGTAGTGATGGACATGATCAGGCTCGATCATGAAAATTGGGTTATGCTCGAACATAAATAGTGCTCGATCACACCCGAATTTTATGATCGAGCATGATCGTGTCCATCACTACTCGTAGGGTGGTCTCCGACCTTTGCTGTGTATTTCCTTTACCCAGAGAGGCATCACTAAACCCGAAATGGGAGGATCAATTTTGTTCCTGCTATCAGCGTGCTGCCCATTCCCACCGGGAAAGCATTTACATTTGCCACGCACTCTTCAGAGAGTGAGCCTCTTACTGGTACCATGGGTGGGGCAAGATATTTCCTTTTGGGCTGCAGGGGAGGCCAGACATCACTTGAACTCGGAGGCTCCACAAGTTGAGACATCTTAGGCACACAGAGCACCACATGGTGAAATTGGTGGACGAGTATATGTCTCAATGCAAAAGCAACAAGGCGCCTATGACTGCGAGTAAGCTTCCGCTTAGGCTACTCAAGCCACAGAAAAGGTTGCGCATAGCACCGGTAGCACAACGAGCAGCGATGGCCCAAGCCAGATAGATATTCCTGTGCTAGAGGGGAGTGGTTTAGGCGAACAGGTGTGTTGCCTATCCCGGAGTTTAGTCCGCAGAGGAGAGAATCGAGGTGATAGTGAGACTGGTACACCAGGATTGGATATCCTTCTAGCAAAAAGGAAATACACATCAACACCACCTAACCGCCGATTATCGTAAATTACTTTTTTCCCATCCTCCCACCCATGCTTGAAACAGGCCAAGATTTTAATTCCGATATGCTCCAGTATATCAGAAGACTGCTACAGCAAGCAAACTACCCGTTGGATTAAATCTGCTCCGGGTTATTTTCATCAATACTGTAGTCCCAAGAGTCCACACCCTGGTAGTCCTTCTGGCATTGTGTCAAATGTTTTAGCACTTGAACCCATGCGGTAGGTGGGTGGCACGAGAAAATTGGCTAACATGGACAGTCTTTGTTTCTTTCATACGACACCAATGCGGGGGACGGGGAGATCCCCTACCACCACTAACCCCGGAAGCCTTGAGCGAGTGCACGATCAATCTTCTGCGGAATCCGATTCCAGCTGGCTCCCAAGGTAAACCTCCTTGACGTGGACGACCTGACTGAGGACACAGCCAGCCTCCTGGCCAGCCCCCGGCTAATGTGCAGGAAGAGCCCCCACCATCTCCAGCTTTTTCATGACCGTAGGGGGCCAAAAATAATTGAAAATTCTTTCTCTGGAAAACCAACGAAGAACATGGCAAATGGCGAATTATTCAGCCCCCGCGTAAGATCTAAAAAGAAAAAACAAGAAGAAGAAAAAATACTAGGCCTTACTGGAGGAGCCAGCTCTAACGGCGCACTGTAGAAACTGGAGCAATGGACCCAAGTACTACCGGTATGTCGTTGGAGTTATCTGCTCTGGTAAGGAATTGTGCCCTTCTTTTTTTTCCCTTCTTTCCCCCCCCCCCAGACGGGTGAGCACTCTTTTTTCAGAGAGTTTATTTACTCCTCACCCAATTCAGGGAATAGCACAGGGCTTGACTATTCCAGTTTTTGCGGTGGTACAGCACACATTTTACGATAATTACCCGAGACCCCACGGTATTCCTGTTCTCTCTCGGCCTATCTAGCGCCCATGAGCACTTATCGTTGCCAAGATATCCACGGCAAAGGCCGGGGCGGGAACATTGGGTGGAATGTAAAGGTTGCCTCATACTGGCCAGCCTTCGCACTAGTGGACGGTGGGCCGAAGGTCACGCAATACTGTGACCAGAGCACGATGAGAATTTAGGGCATTCGTACGAGTACAGTATGATACTAGGGGGTTGACTTAGGCCCGGCGCGCCACCAGTACGTTTATATGTAAACCAAACCAGATTAGGAAGTTTGAGTGATAACTCATGAGGATTTTTAGTGGTCACAAAAGGTTGGGCGCTGTGATACAGCGCCCGAAATAGCCTCACACCCGAATAGTACATATCTGGCAGTCTCACCTTAAGCGAGAGGCAAGGCACGTGTCGGCTCGCGTGCGATCGGTTCCGGCGCCAGTGTTTGGGTTTACTGGATCAGTGATTGGTCTCAATACTCATACAGGGATGTTAAAGAAGGTTAATGTGACACAGTTGTGAAGATATATTTCTTTTTTCTATATATACGGTACATTTATTCGCCACTTCCTATCGCATTGGGTTTTGAGCACTGCGCCGTACAGGAAATTATCGGACTCACGAATTGCAATGTGGGCTACACGGGCATCGTCACATTAAATAATATTGTGAGGAAAAGACAACACGAAGAAAAGTTTTCAGCCAAGACTCACGCAAAGCGCCCCTGACCGACAATGAATATAGCGAGCGGTAAGATCCTAAGTGAAGAGAGTATGTGAGAAAACATGTTTAGAAAGCCCCGAAAACAAGATAAACAATAGGTGGAAAGTAATGCACAGAGCGGTGGGGGCCGGCAAAAATGAAGATGGGCAGAGGGGCCAGCTCTTTTCTATCCCCTAATCCCCTCAATTCTTCCATGCTCATCCCCAAGCGCTGGACGTACTCACCCAATCCCTAAGTGCGCCATACCCGACCACCCATTTGCACTTTGGGATAAAAACAAGATGACCTTAGCCCGGGCCAGCTGAGATTGTGAGATACGTTGGCTAGGAAAAGCAACCTCATTTACTCAATCTGATCAAGTAACATTGCCTCATGTAATCTAGTAGGTTGTTTCACATCAAATATAGTTACTCTAATAAACTATCTGGGGAGAGGAGAGCGCGATAGTAATATGAGCTGCCATTGGGCAGCTGGTCTTCAATCCATCAGCTATAGAGAGCTAAAAGTAAGAATGGGCTGAAAGATGTGGATTTTTTGTGCGCCTGGCGTTAAAATATGCTTTTTCCGCCTTGCCAGTCTCTAGATTGACAAAGGTATCACCTAGTGATCCGGCAAACCCCTCCTTCTGAGATGGCCAATTGAAAGGAGAGAATTTGTCTGTTACCGTCCGCAAGTGAACGGCCATACCCGGCCTATCATCCGCCCACAAGATATTATCTCTTGCCCTGTTTAATTTCTCGGTTGTGATGGAAAAGGGATCTGCTTGGATCTGCTAATTTAGTCACATAAAAGGATCACGGGTAAACCCACCTGAAAATCCTGTACCAAAGCATTTTGAAAAGAGGGGAAAAGAGCTGAAATGATTGTGACACGATGCCTCCCGGATTCCTCATTTTCATGCAGTAAATCTGACCTTTCAGCCTTGCATCACTTAAAACACAAGAGAACATCTACCTATAAGTTACAAGTAAGATCTTTTTTGCTTATGATACCAAAAATATTTTCTTACAGACTGGTGCGAGTAAAAAAAAAAACCCCCACTTTTGGTTATAATTGGGTATTAGACTGAGCTAGTAGCATCCCAGAAAAAGGTATACCATCTCGAGCAATACGGAGGTATAGCTCACAAGTTTTGTATGTTTCACAGGCAGAGAGTGCAACACCCTAGGCTTGTGGAACATGCAAAACTTATGAGCTGTACCTCCGTAGAGTATCCCCTGATCAAAATGGATTTCTTGCCCGTGGGATGGGGCGTACTGTATCTAACATGGCGTACCACCAAACGGTGAACCGCTATATTAACCTTAACCTTAACCGGGGATCAATACCAAACATTCTGTCCAGAACCCCACACCATTATTAAGGTTAACTTATAATATTCTAGATTTGGAGCACAACCCTGGCCGGGCTTTGCAGATAAATACTAGTAGTGTTACACTATTTTCATATTATAATGTATGGTCGAAAAAGTGACTCATAGCCCTCGGCTAGCTCGAGGGAAATATTTTCGATAGAAACATCCGGAGGTCCTCTCGTTCGGATATCCCATCTTGCGTGACTTAGACACTGCCAGTACAGCACAGTACCATTCTGTACATAAAGCAAACGCATCGGAAATTAATAGCAGCCAAAGTGGCCTAATGTATTGGAGAGGTTTTACGAACAAAGACGATTATTATTATAAGCAGTGAGAATACCATTTCCCAAAGCGCCAGACATACCCGGGGCATTCCTTCCCAAGTATTCCGGGTAAACCCTACCATGCAATGTAAAGATATCTGACTTAAGGTTGCCGGTTAGTGCCCGTAAGAGGTCGATGCTTACGATTTTGATGTCCCAGTGGTGTTTAGCGTGCGGACGACACTGGTTATGTCGGATGTGTTTCTTGAAGTGCCCGAGGGAGAACCATTTGTCTCTAATTCAAAATGCGTTCCCGTCTAGATTCTATTGAACACTTACAACCAAATAGAGCCTGGCTCGAAGATAGCAGACTTATTGAACAACTTCGGAAGGATGGTTTCAGACAGCCAATTAATGATTGGAAAGAACAATATAGGAAGTTCTTTCCAGGGCACACTATCGAAACATCCTATTGCTCTACCTAGTATTTGGGTGTCTTCACTGGGAATCACTCGGTGTTCAGAAAACTCAAGTACCTATGGTGTGAGGTGACTAAAAGGTGTACCACTGCTGTTTCAAAATGCGACACCTTATATAATCAGGGTAAGGGATGTAGAATACAGAATTTTACTTTTTTCGTAGTCTAAGGTTCACTTTGAGTATGATAGTCAACTGAGTATTTCAAAATACTTTTCTTCTTCTTAATATCATACCGTATGATTTTACTATCTAACACCCAATTCCCAAATTCAAGTTCCTATTTCATTTCTCCTCCTACAACCTTTTTCTTTCCTCTATATCTGCAATCTAAGCAGAGCTGTATAGTGAATTCTATGACAAGTACTGATCCAAGTTCTGTAAATCAAACTACTCTCCGCGTACGAGCAAGGGAAGCAAGGATAGGACAAAGTCAGGCTGCAGATCGAAAGTATACTTCACGTGGTCGTATCTGTAATTTGGTGAAGAACTAAAATGGGATAATTAGTAAATGGAAGGCTCTCAAGTAAACATAAATATAAATATCATACATAAAACACAAGATCCTGGGAGTACCTTATATGAAAAGTTGATAATAAATACCCATTACCCCGATTACGCGGGGAATCACATTTTGAAACGATAGTGGTACACCTTTTAGACACCTCACACCATACCAGATCCGGAGAGCGCAAATACCGACCCCGCGGTCGGAACGAACTGGTAGTACAAGTAAACACTCACCATGTATACCTGATTTGGATTTTTATTGTTTGAAGATTGGGGATTGTGGTGGATCTCTTACATCTCATTGTTATTTTTAACTTCTACGCTTCTAATCTTTCACCGACTCCCTCGCTAGAAGACACTACTCTTTGCTCTTGTTTGAGTCCACCATTCTCGCACGGACATACGAGTTTTTTTTTTTACTTGTTGAGTGATATTAATTGCTGCTTGTTCTTTGTCGCCCTCTTTGCTACTCCTAAAGAGAAGCGAATATACCGACATTCAGACATTTGCCCTATATAATTCATACATACGACGGTGGGAGTGATCTCGTGACAAAAATCAGGCCTGGAATTTACCGGCCAATGAGAGAAGAAATATATCTGTGCACAAAGAAAGGGGGGTTCTATCCAGCACTTAAGTGCTTGATATATCTGGGAAATAGTGGCGAAGGAGAGCCAGTGAAGGGGCAGGACACATCGAGTGATATGATATGATGATGATGAACATACCCAACTACGTGAAGGAAACACTCAAAGTAAGCAAAATAGAAAAAATATGCGGACCCAGGAAAGCCATAAGAGCCGTGTTGTTCCGCCCCCGAAGGCATCCCGACAGTCACTACAAAGGTCTGTCTAACTTGATTCCGGCCTAGAATTTAGCCGCTAGACCATTTGCCCTACCTCGAACCAATGCTATACGTGCGTCTCGGAGAGCAGGTCTTTTAATGCACTTTCTGGCCTTTTTCCAAAGGAGGGAATTTTGGACTACTTAGCACAGGGATCATTTATTCGAGTTCTTACGGAAGGTCATTATGTTCAAAATATTTAGGGAGGCATGGTTAAGGAGGGAGGAGAAGATAATAAACGGGGCAGAAAGAAGGATCAAGACAGGTAAGGTGCCGACGTCCCACTTTGAGGAACAGGGTTGGCTGCGGAAGCAAAGACTGAGCCTCCTGTTCGCCGTGGAAGCCCAATCATATTACAATGATTGGAGGTGTGCCTGTCGCGCGGTACTTTCCAGAAACTAATCCAACTACCCAGCACCAGCCGCTCGAAATCGCCTAAGATGATAGTTCACTACGCACCGGGCAATCGGCAGCATCTCTAGTAGTAACTCATCCCCCACCAGATCTGGCCGGGAGTCAAACTCCAACGGATATCGTCCTTCAGTTCTGACCATTGTGGGGACCAGTTTCCTCCCTTCAGCGGAGGGGCACGGAAGAGGAAAATATACCTGAAATTCCACCTGCCTGCCACCGATGAAACGTGGGGACTATCGAAATCGTTGCCGGAAAGCCTGGTTCCGTATGAGAGATTGGCGATTTCCCGAGTGCCCGGCGGTTAGGAGAAGGGAGTCCCACCCCCAACGAGAGGTTACTTCCCCCAAAGGACATCACTACACATCACTTGATGGGAAATGGTAGAAACTATCTCGCTCTTTCTGCCAATGTGGCCAAAGGTTCCCATTAGGAAGGGTATTGCGGTTATCCCGCATGACTCAAAGTGGGCCCCCTACGGTACCCATGCCACAAATGAGGTATGATATCATACGGTGTTTGCTTTGGGGTGGAAATTGAAGGCTAGACGGCAACCGAACCCGAATGTGCAGTAGGTCAGGATATAGGGCCCTGGGCGCCTCATACTTGCCCCTATCATACATAATAATATTATTATTATTATATTATGCGCTGCAGTATGATGCTCGCCGGTTGATTTTTTATCTAGAGAGACTAACCCCTAACCTACTCACCTCCCATGGATATTGTAGCAAAATAATATAGATCTTAAACTACTCAGAGTGTCCACCTTGGACTCTGGCCCCGGTTACTGATATATTGAGAGCACTTCCCAGACCTAGAGCACCCACCTGGCCTTTTCTTTTTTTATGAGAATTTTTGTGCTATATTGGTAGAAACAAACACAAGTTTTTTTCATAAAAATCATCTTTGCCCATTTGGCCAGGCTTCTAGCAACCCCCCAAAACACCAGGGAAACCCAAAAGCGATATATACCAGATAGCTGAAGGGGTAGCTCTTATGCAGAGAAATTTCCGGAATTGAAAGATATATGATATTATCGTATCCTGGTTTGGGGTTTTAGGGGCTAGTCGAGCGAACTTAGCGGCTGCAGAAAGCGGTCGCAGGGTTAGGGTTCTACCTATTCCGGCTAGCGACTTATCATACCGACACACAAGTACGGTACCGGTAGGGCATCTTGGGCCTGCTTCACCACCCTCGCTAAGCAACCCCTAGGAGCAAATCCTCCGTTTTAGGAGCCGTGTACTGTACAGTACTCGACAGTACCAATCGGCTTTTATCCCATCCGTGGGAATAAAAATTATGTCAAAAATTATGAAAAAATCTGATATGAAGCAGTGCCATTCTATGGCATAGTCTTCATTTCGTAATACCGCAAAAACTGGGCAAATTCGCTAAGTCCGTCCCAGGATCTGTTAGCTCCGGGCCAGTAGGAAGGAGGCTTGGTAGTAGAAGATGATTGGTAGATGTAGAAAGGTACAAGGTTTTGTAGGTACCAGTGGTTGAGAGTTGCAACGGCAAACAACCAGCGGTGATTTAGCTCTTGCCACCAATTTCACGATGCCAATACCGCATTCCTATCCACCCCACAAAATAGAAAGAAAAAAAACCTGGTCCTCAACCTAAGAGAATTGAGGAACGTGATCCCAGCTCTATCAAAATTACACCAATAAAAAGAGTAGAAAAAACCTGGAGTCAAGCACAAAAAATCCAGGTTTTGACCTTTCTCTATTATCATCAGATTTCTATTCCCCCCCCTACCCGCCTTCCTTCTACTTCCCAACAATTTTCCAGACTTCCTATACAGACTGAAACTGCCAAACACTTTGGCATATCCTAGAGAACTATTTCTCAATGGGTTAAAGAGAAGGAAAAGATTGAAAGCTTGGGTAATGGAAAACAGACAAATATTTGTACTTCCAAAAGTAAGGTCATTAGTAAATGGCCTGAAATGGAGTCAAAATTGTATGAAAGATTTATGGAAGGGAGAGAAAAGGGTCAGGCAATAAGAAGGGAATGGTTTAGGAGACATTCAATGGAGATATTTCAATCTGTATATCTAGATATAAAAAGAAGTATTTTCAAGTTCTCCAATGGGTGGTTTGAGGGATTTTTGGGAAGGTATAAGATTAGTTTTAGAGCTATCACCAAGAAGGCACAAAAGGTATGTAGTATATTATTACTAAATAGTATTACTTTTTATATATACTAATTTTATAAGAAATAAGTTCCAGAAGATTACAAAAAACTTGTAATTAACTAGCTGAGATTTAACAGAAGAAACAGTCAGCCTCTCTCTATCACAGCTTTAGGGCAAAGATTTCTGCCAGGTGATGGTTTCCTTCATCCTCTTAATAGATTTGCTACTAGCAATATCTTTAATATTGATGAAATCCCTCTACCTTTTGAGTACCTTGATGGTCATACCTATAATTCACAGAGTGATAAAACTATCTGGATCAAAGAAAGTAAAGGGGGATGGGATAAGAGAATGGCAAGTTTAGTTTTATGTATATTTGCAGATGGCTTTAACAGGGTACCTCCTCTCATTATTTTTCATGGAAAGGGAAAAGTATATGAGAAGGAAAAGACTTTATATCATTCTGGTGTACTTGTTGAATTTAATGAAGAGGCCTATATAAATAGTGATCTCTTTTATAAGTACATTCAGGAGTATATTATACCTGTTTTACAGGGTAGACCTAGTTTGTTTGCTCTGGACCTTTGCAGTGCACATAAAACTAATGATGTTCTTCAATTACTTAAATCATATGAAATCACTCCTTCCCTTATTCCAGCTGGCTGTACAGGCCTAGTATAACCACTAGATGTTTCTATTAATAAGTCTTCAAATGGAAGGATTAGAGATTTGACTGATGAGGCCATCTTGGAGTGTGAGAGTATAGACAGTTTTGAGCAATGGTCTGTAAGTCAAAGAAGGATTTTGACTACAAATTGTGTGGGAGATGCTTGGTATCAGTTTTGTATAGAAAAGAAGGAGTTGATTGAGAAGATATTTAGAAAGGTTGGATTATTCTTACCAGCAAATGGGAGTAAGGATAGAGAACTGGATATCAAGGGATTTGAAGGAATTGAGATAGGAGATTGGAAGATTAAAAGAATGGAGGAAAAACATGGATTGGATGAAGAGATATCAAGAGATAAGGATTTCAATAAGGATATTGAGTTTATTACCAATGGAGAATAGTTTTTAACTTTTGTTTCTATTATATATTACACTCTTTTGATAGTTATTTATTCTTTTATATAAGATAATTTGGAAAAACAGTCTCTCATTACAAGCAAATATGTATATAATAACCAAATATAAGTTTATAATAAATTATAAAACTATAAGAAGATTCCAAAACTATAATCCAAGGCTTAGGATCTATAGAGTAAATATTTAAATAATTAGTTTTATTCTTACAGTTGATTATATTAGTTGAATACTGGCCCGGTTAATGGTAAGACTATGATCAATCAACTTCATGTCTACGATCAGCTCAGGATCCATGATCACCTACAACCACTGTGAAATCTTTTTTTTTTTTTTTCATCTTGCTCCCTATATACAAGTATGCTTACCGGTTCTAATAAAGATTTTTATAATTATTTACAGACAACAGGTCAGTGGAAATCCAATTTTCATTTCTCTCCTAATACTTTATTGTTAAAGTCCCTTCATGCAACATCACTCTGCCAAGCCGATGCCAAGCCTCCTTCCTACTGGCCCGGAGCTAACAGATCCTGGGACGGACTTAGCGAATTTGCCCAGTTTTTGCGGTATATTTATTGTGACAGCCTTGAAAGCATAAACCTGTAATGTATTGTACAGTACACTTGCGAAAAAGGGTCTTACTGACAGTAAGCGAAGTCTGAAAAAGGTTCTATCATAAGACTTGGCCTAAAATTCTTATCTGATTTCTAATTGATCTGACGTCCCTTGACATCAGTAGATAAGATAAGAGCTGACTGGTACCGGATTTGCTCCTAGTGGCTGCTTAATCCTTGGTGCCCCGGGTTGAGAAAACAACCGACTCAAGTATGATATCATAATATTATGATACCTTGCCGTACACGCCTAGAACCGGTGTTGGCACATTGGGGGGGGGGGTTAGTCATGGAAATTAACGAAGGCCCTGGGGTTCGCGTTTATGAGCCCCCCCCTTCGAAGTCCTAAAAAAAATTTACGAGCAGAAAATTTATGGAAACACACGGTTCTAACCGAATTGAGACTATGCTATGGGCAAAAAAAGCTGAGAAGAAGGTACTCGAGTATTTCCCCACCCTCAACACCGTTTGTCCACGTTACTTCGCCTTCGGAAAGCTGTGGGCGGGTGTTTGCAGACAGTACAGCTAAGGTAAATTTACGTTAGTTGAGAAGAGCTCCAAGGGGTGCAGAGAAAAACTCCTCGGCTGTAAGCACCTGAGCATACTCGAGTAGTCCATATCTCAGTACGATAGCGACAAGGACTAGACTAAGTTGAGCAGACTACAAAGCGAAAAATGGACGTGCGCACTGAGTGCGGTACTTGTGTAGCCATGGCTGAAGCAAGACATTTCTGCCTTATGGCAGGCGATCCGTGCGAACTTATCGGCTGCCTCATCTGCATGTCTCAGACGGCAGAATGGATGCCGGTAACCGAGTTACCGTGACGCCCGAGGTTTGGTGCTGGTATGATAATTATGATACGGTACCCCTCCTAGTAAAAAAGAAAAGGTACACTGATCTCACCTTTTACCTCTATAATCACTACGATACTGATTACCACAAATTAATGAGGGGTTGTAGGCAATTTTCCCCCTGCTCGAGTACAGATTGCGATATTCGCTCTGATATACCGGTACTCCAACATGTTGGACAATTATTATTACTGCAAGCGAGCAAGGTTTCCAAGTCCGCTGTGCTGTACAGTACCGGTAGCGACCTGTGAGAATTGTACCAAAGTTTATCATTTGATGATACTAATACCTGGAACCATTCGCATAGGGACCTAGTTTCCAGGATACCGTCCCTAACCCCAAAGCAAACTCGGAGTCTATGATATATAGCACATGTACCAATACCGTAAAATTGTAGGCCCAGCGATCACGGATTTCTTCTAGTCACAAAAAAAAAGAGCTCATTGTGGGAAGCAAAATCTGCTTGATCATGTATAAAGTATTCGGACGCTTGGCGCCGAAACAGATACTAATAATGCCAAGATGTCCGGACACCCTGGGGGATATGGCCAAGTACCGTAGTTTGAGGTGAGTTCAACTCTCTCGGAGTTTTAGGTCCCTACAGGGTCACGTACGATAAATCTTCTGAATCTCAGGGACTATTCCATATTTGATCTAAATGTTTCCCGCGGGGGGGGGGGGGGGCCGGAACAGCCCACCAACCCTCCGAGCTAGAGTTTACAAGCCCACAGTCCCGCCGCTAAACTCGTGATAACTTCCAGAAGAAGAAACATCCAATCAAAAGTCACAGATGATTTCTGGTGTCCTCTGGATCCACCCCTGGTGCAACCTCTGGGTACCTGAATAGGGTCTAGTCAACTCACCACAACGGATACCGGTATCACACTTGTGCCTACTACGATTAAGACGCCACCAATGTCACCCAGTTATCATAAGAATTTGCCGTACGGCAGGGTACTTTTTTTTTTTTTTTTTTTTTTTTTTCATCCCTGTCTGGAGACTACGGCATGCGAACAAACACCCTTGCGCATACACACCGTTACATCACAACCAGACCATGCTGTTTTGACCCGTCAATGCGACCCTCCCCAAGATACAATGGGAATCTGACACTTTCCTTTCTTTCTTGTGACAACGCGAGACAGGGAGCTGAAAAAAAAAAGGAGGGGAAACGGGGACCCTGGACTAGACTCCGACATCGCATTGAACAACCAAAAGATCGAGCTACTTTTACAACCACGACAAGCACTTCTGCGAACACGGCCGGAATGTTAATTGACTTCTTTTCCTTTGCTCTATTCCTCTTCTTGCGCCCGTGCGAACCTGTTTGACCGCAAAGGTTCCATCACAAATCCGGCACCCTTTGCCTTCCGAGCAAAGGCGTCCACTCCCTACTTTTTCTGCGAGCGAGTGAAGCTGACCTATTGATAGGCTCTCTTTCCTTGTCCGGTTTCGTCCCTTCAGTGGCTGTCAGTGATGGATCTGGTCTTAGCAAGAAGGCAATTTCGGGTCCGACATGGCGGACTATTTCTAGCTACAGCACCAGCACGTCGACAGTTTGTGATGACTTATGTTATCAGAGTTGCCAACTGGGTCCCCTGCCTTCTACCGTAGGTCTTCCTCCGAGTCCACAAGCACTATCGCGTTATGAACTGGTGTTGTCATAGCTGACTTTCGCTCTCCGCTCCATAGATTAATCCTCAGTTACTCATGATGGTAATCCAATTACCCACAATGCGATACACTCCCTCTTCTCCAGTTCCGGTCCCTCTGGCAACGGAAATGCCCAGTCCACTACCCCCCCTTAGCTCGGTTCGCCAGAACGACATGGATTCAGCCATCCTTCCCGCCAGATGTCGAGTGCACTATAGAGTGTCCCACACCGTACCTTCTTTTTTTTTCTTCTTCTCCTTTTCTTTCCTCCCCATTACAACTACAATCTCTTTGGGCCTAGTTTCTCTCTTTTTATCCACGATATCTGATCCATCGGCTTGGTTGGGTTAACCCGGGTTATGATTGATCACAAACTGGAGTAGGGTTAGGTTCTATATACAGCCACTGGGCGGAAGTGTTAGCGATCTAAGACATGTTTTTAATTGTAATTGCGCCAAGTCGGGGTAGTGGAATTTGTATCACCATTGCTTCAATAGTCAACGACCAATGATTAACAAGCCCGGATAGGAGAAATAAAGAAAAGAAAGAAGAAGAAAAACCCCGGTGGGCAGCTTAGATAATATGAGAGCAAGGAAGATATAAGCCAACATCTAATACTCCGTCTAATCCCCCCCCCCCTCCCCACGTCTAGAAGTCTAGCTACCTTGTCAGGAACAGATTTACACAATTTCAGCAAGCATCTCGGGAACCCTCTTGTAAAGAGAGACCCTACGCTAGCCCTTGTCTAACGATCCATTCACCTCCGGGGCATATCGCCACTTCCCGGTCGTTACTGGTGCAATCGGTTTCTAAACCCAACTCAACGCGTACGTGTTCGATAGGATCCGAGCTAGGGGAAATAAATGGAGTGTTCCACCGCATCGATATAGTCAATTTTGACATTCCCACAACATTACAAGCTTTGTAAGCCTGAAATGGAAGGTTCTGAATACCACAAGCCAATGTCCGGCAAACCGCAACATTCTTAGTATTCGCCACACTCAGCCACCACAAAAGGACCGGCAGGACAGTGGGGGGGGGATACTGCCACCTCACTCAATTGTGGCGGGTGAATTGAATTTCAAGCCCTGCCCGTATCCTTTCAGAAGTAGCAGGTGGCTAACGCTAGGCACTTTTCTTGGACACTTTTGTCGCGTGGTTGTGCTGCTTCTCTTTTCCCATTTCCAACACCACCCATCACCACCGTTCCTTGTTTGCTATACTCACAAGGGGGGGGATAGAGAGATTACAGGACAACAAACGAGAATAACCCTATCGCTACGCTCCTCTCAAAATGCGCATTTTTTTTGGTTCCTTTACCTTCTTTCCGTGGAAATTGCGTCCCTCCGCTTATCATATGTTTACCCACTTTGGCCAACACCGGAAGCTGGTGAGTAGCAGTATTAGGGTTCCGACTTGTGGTGCCTTCATTTCCCACCTTAAGTACCAAAGACAATTGAGCAAACTTGAAGCGATCTGGCACAAACGATTTGTGCAGCAAGGGGAGGAAAAGGATAAGCAGCTTCAGAAGCTGTTGGGGGAAAGGGTTGAGCATCTTGAGAAGCTGTTGGGGGAAAAGGATAACCATCTTGAGAAGGTGTTGGGGGAAAAGGATAAGCATCTTGAGAAGGTGTTGGGGGAAAAGGATAAGCAGCTTAAGGAGGAGCGGGAGAAAAAGGATAACCATCTTGAGAAGGTGTTGGGGGAAAAGGATAAGCAGCTTAAGGAGGAGCGGGACGAAGCAGAGACGAAGCGCGAGCAGATACAACAGATGAATGAGAAGCTCAAGGTTCTATCCACGGTGTCCCCCATTTTAACATGATTTCTAATTTGTTTTTAGAGTGAGCTTTTACTTGCAGAGACGGAAAGGATGAAGCTAGAGCAGAACTTCAATGTCCGTGGTGCACTGGGTATGTGGTCAAATATATGTTGACTGAGCTGTTAATAATGTTTCTTTGCAGAGCGTATAGTATTCCAGGCAAGGTTGGAGAAAAAAATTGAATCAAAATACGGAACCCAAAAGGGACTCGATGAACTCGTGAAAACGGGGCGTCTTATTGAGCTTCTCGGGACGGTAGTCCAAGAGCGTCGCGTCGTTCGCGGGGATGTTGAGGCTTGCTTTCCGCATTTATACCATCGTATGTCCATACATGCGCATGGTACCGACGGGAGTATTGTCATAAGAGCAGCAGATTTTCCACCAAACGAGCGGGCAGCACTGGTTGTGTTACTCAAGTTGCAAAAGGAATGGAATTTCCCATTGGATTGGAAGGAGGAGGGGGAGGAGTAGAAGGAAGAAGAATAAAAGTAAAGACTATGGTTGCCCCAAACCCCTCGCCTGACTTGTTTAGATGGTCATGGCATCCACGGCTTGCGCTAACTATTTACTTGCAGGTGCTGGTCTTCGGTTTGGATCGGTTCTTGTTTCCTTCTTCTTTTCATGGTGACCATCGACCCACTCCACGTCTCACTCCTGGCTGTTGGGAGGTAGCTAGAGTATTCACACATATACGTTGCATAGTTTGACATGGATATCATGAGAGTGAAAAATTGAATGACCCATGAAGGAACACGCTCGATTGGGGTTGAAAAAGGGCTTCATCTAGTCTGATATTATGGCATTCGTTATGCTATATTAGTTGGCCTAAGCCCCATTTTCACACACCAGTCCTTCCATCTGCTAAAAGCTTCACCCTCATACTCCTTAGTGGCGTTCCTGCCGTCTTCTACTACTGCCGAAGTAATCGTACTTTCCGAATTCCGAAAAAAAGAAAATAAACCCGCCTCACGGCTTCATACTTGGCCTCAAACAACTCGGCTTCCACTCCCGACATCACAGATTGACATCCACATTCTCTTAAAATGCACAAGCTCTTTCTTCCCACTCACTTCCGATGCCCTATTTTTCATCCCGTCCGCAATCTAAACCACCGAGCTCAAGGCATCCCCACAAGCCCAGATGCCCCCCCCACCAAGAGTTGCATGCTTCTTTTCTACAGCAAGGTTTATGGGCAGCGGTTTGGACACTTGGTCGTACGGTATGGCAAGATAGCTGTGTAGGATAAATATCCTAAGTGGAGAAATATTTTTCCAAAAATAAAATAGGAAAACGAAAAAGGAACAAAGGACAGATTGACCAAATATAGGTGACGGAGGAGACAGGGGGGAGAGAGAACGGAAAATGAAACGAAGACCACTAAGAAAGGGAAAATAAGTTGCCTTTTATCCTTTTCCTGATCATCCAGATTCTTTCCCATATACTTCCAACGTACTATGCCAAGACCTCCATCATGTTGATTTCCCCCGGGCTCCCGTTTTGGGAGTATTTGGCCAGGTGTATGAGTATGACCGAGAATATGCCTGGCCGCAGTATCTTCGCATGATGGGAAGCACTGTCCTTGGAGGGGGAGGTCGGATGTGTTGTGGTATGATACGTAATGTTTGATCTGTACATTATCAGGCGATTGGATCAATGAGATTATAGTTTTTGATACAGAGCACAATACTCAAGTGGTCGGATTGAAATCGCAAGGTTTTTAAGTCAAGTGAGCGATGCAGCAGTCCCTTCTAATTTAAATCTGGTCACTTGATTGCTGCGAGGGATATATATCTAGCTTGGCTTAGTTGAAAAATCTTTTTTTTTGAGAGCCGCAAGATAGTTGAATTTCATAGGATGTGAATGGTAGTTGATGAGGGGGTTTCGTTTAGTTGGAATTGCGTGGCATATATGATAGCCTCGGGGACGCATTTTGTTATCATTGCTCGTTTACTAGCTTTTCGGTTTGGTTCCTGGCTTACCCGGCCTGTGGTGGGTGATTTCGAGGCCATTTCCCGCATGTTTCTTTCGCTTTAGTCTTAATTGGACGACCATGGACGAGCGTGAGTCAGAATGGATATGTCTGGTAATATGAGAAAGTATAGGAGGATATCTTTGTCATAGTTTATCTATTTATTCTTCTATCTTCATCAATCTTGCTAGTTAGTTGTATCGTGCAATAGAAATTGGGAGTGTTGAAATGAGATAGCAAACTTCGTCACCCCCCCCTGCGAAAAAAAAAATCGTGGGCTAGCGATTAGAGTTTTATTCAACCTTACTAAGCATTGTTTCGTTCCACTGCATCAGCATCGCCAGTTTGCCGTTCCGCCATTGACTCTTTTGACCCTTCCGCCGTTTCGCAGTTCTGCCCTATCGCCGTTCACGGTTCGTCATTTTCCTCGCCTCACATTCCTCGTTCACCGTTACACCATTACCGGTAGGCCATTTCTATTTGATCAGTTAGGCCGTTCCGTCGTTCATCGTTTACCATTCGTTGTGTTCGCCATTCGTCGTTCGGCCATTTACTACTCATCATTGGCGGTTACACCAATTCGCCGCCTGATCACCACAGCTGTTTCGGTGCCGTTTTTTTATTTTTTGTTCTCGTGATGTGGGAAAATCTTGGCCGTTTTTGTGGTTTTGCCGATGTGGAAAACATTACCGTTTAACCTCATTCATCTATTCCAACCCAGTTGTCGGCAATCGCATCTGAGCCACCAATGGCGGCACGGTTCCAACTGTCGTAACCCCCGCAAGTCCTAAACCAATAGCAGAGGTTTTCTTCTTGTTGAAGTAGGCGGAAGCTAGTGGGGATATGACAGGATGGAAAAAGATGCGGCACTTCCAAGAAGGGGAAAAAGATCTTTGTAGGCGAGATATCCGATAACGTCTCCGTCCTATGCGGTGCCAGGAAAATCGAAAGGAAAAGGAGCACAGCGACTCGACAGAAGTGCTCACGATCTGAGACATGATTTCAATTGTAATTGCGCAATCGGCCAAGTCGGGGTAGTGGAATTTGTATCACCATTGCTTCAATAGTCAACGACCAATGATTAACAAGCCCGGATAGGAGAAATAAAGAAAAGAAAGAAGAAGAAAAACCCCTGTGGGCAGCTTAGATAATATGAGAGCAAGGAAGATATAAGCCAACATCTAATACTCCGTCTAATCCCCCCCCCCTCCTCCCCACGTCTAGAGGTCTAGCTACCTTGTCAGGAACAGATTTATACAATTTCAGCAAGCATCTCGGGAACCATCTTGTAAAGAGAGACCCTGTGCTAGCCCTTGTCTAACGATCCATTCACCTCAAGAGCGTATCGCCGCTTCCCGGTCGCTACTGGTGCAATCGGCTTCTAAACCCAACTCAACTCGTACGTGTTCGATAGGATTCGAGCCAGGGAAAATAAATGGAGTGTTCCACCGCATCAATATAGTCAATTTCAACATTTCCATAACATTACAAGCTTTGCAAGCCTGAAATGGAAAGTTCTGAATACCACAAGCCAATGTCCGGCAAACCGCAACATTCTTAGTATTCGCCACACTCAGCCACCACAAAAGGACCGGCAGGACAGTGAGGGGGGGGGGATACTGCCACCTCACTCAATTGTGGCGGGTGAATCGAATTTCAAGCCCTGCCCGTATCCTTTCAGAAGTAGCAGGTGGCTAATGCTAGGCACTTTTCTTGGATACTTTTGTCGCGTGGTTGTACTACTTCTCTTTTCCCATTTCCAACACGACCCATCACTGCCGTCCCTTGTTTGCTATACTCACAAGGAGGGGGATAGAGAGATTACAGGACAACAAACGAGAACAATCCTATCGCTACGCTCTTCTCAAAATGCGCATTTTTTCTGGTTCCTTTACCTTCTTTCCATGGAAATTGCGTCCCTCCGCTTATCATATGTTTACCCACTTTGGCCAACACCGGAAGCTGTTGAGTAGCAGTATTAGGGCCCCGGCTTCTGGTGCCTTCGTTTCCCACATTAAGTACGAAAGACAATTGAGCAATCTTGAAGCGATCTGGCACAAACAATTTGTGCAGCAAGGGGAGGAAAAGGATAAGCAGCTTGAGAAGCTGTTGGGGGAAAGGGATGAGCATCTTGAGAAGCTGTTGGGGGAAAGGGATGAGCATCTTGAGAAGCTGTTGGGGGAAAAGGATAAGAATCTTGAGAAGCTGTTGGGGGAGAAGGATAAGCATCTTGAGAAGCTGTTGGGGGAAAAGGATAAGCAGCTTAAGGAGGAGCGGGAGAAAAAGGATAAGCATCTTGAGAAGGTGTTGGGGAAAAAGGATAAGCATCTTGAGAAGGTATTGGGGGAAAAGGATAAGCAGCTTAAGGAGGAGCGGGACGAAGCAGAGACGAAGCGCGAGCAGATACAACAGATGAATGAGAAGCTCAAGGTTCTATCCACGGTGTCCCCCATTTTAACATGATTTCTAATTTGTTTTTAGAGTGAGCTTTTACTTGCAGAGACGGAAAGGATGAAGCTAGAGCAGAACTTCAATGTCCGTGGTGCACTGGGTATGTGGTCAAATATATGTTGACTGAGCTGTTAATAATGTTTCTTTGCAGAGCGTATAGTATTCCAGGCAAGGTTGGAGAAAAAAATTGAATCAAAATACGGAACCCAAAAGGGACTCGATGAGCTCGTGAAAACGGGGCGTCTTATTGAGCTTCTCGGGACGGTAGTCCAAGAGCGTCGCGTCGTTCGCGGGGATGTTGAGGCTTGCTTTCCGCATTTATACCATCGTATGTCCATACATGCGCATGGTACCGACGGGAGTATTGTCATAAGAGCAGCAGATTTTCCACCAAACGAGCGGGCAGCACTGGTTGTGTTACTCGAGTTGCAAAAGGAATGGAATTTCCCATTGGATTGGAAGGAGGAGGGGGAGGAGTAGAAGGATGATGAATAAAAGTAAAGACTATGGTTGCCCCAAACCCCTCGCCTGACTTGTTTAGATGGTCATGGCATCCACGGCTTGCGCTAACTATTTACTTGCAGGTGCTGGTCTTCGGTTTGGATCGGTTCTTGTTTCCTTCTTCTTTTCATGGTGACCATCGACCCACTCCACGTCTCACTCCTGGCTGTTGGGAGGTAGCTAGAGTATTCACACATATACGTTGCATAGTTTGACATGGATATCATGAGAGTGAAAAATTGAATGACCCATGAAGGAACACGCTCGATTGGGGTTGAAAAAGGGCTTCATCTAGTCTGATATTATGGCATTCGTTATGCTATATTAGTTGGCCTGAGCCCCATTTTCACACACCAGTCCTTCCATCTGCTAAAAGCTTCACCCTCATACTCCTCAGTGGCGTTCCTGCCGTCTTCTACTACTGCCGAAGTAATCGTGCTTTCCGAATTCCGAAAAAAAGAAAAGAAACCCGCCTCACGGCTTCATACTTGGCCTCAAACAACTCGGCTTCCACTCCCGACGTCACAGATTGACCTCCTCATTCTCTTGAATTGCACACGCTCTTTCTTCCCACTCACTTCCGATGCCCTATTTTTCATCCCGTCCGCAATCTAAACCACCGAGCTCAAGGCATCCCCACAAGCCCAGATGCCCCCCCCACCAAGAGTTGCATGCTTCTTTTCTACAGCAAGGTTTATGGGCAGCGGTTTGGACACTTGGTCGTACGGTATGGCAAGATAGCTGTGTAGGATAAATATCCTAAGTGGAGAAATATTTTTCCAAAAATAAAATAGGAAAACGAAAAAGGAACAAAGGACAGATTGACCAAATATAGGTGACGGAGGAGACAGGGGGGAGAGAGAACGGAAAATGAAACGAAGACCACTAAGAAAGGGAAAATAAGTTGCCTTTTATCCTTTTCCTGATCATCCAGATTCTTTCCCATATACTTCCAACGTACTATGCCAAGACCTCCATCATGTTGATTTCCCCCGGGCTCCCGTTTTGGGAGTATTTGGCCAGGTGTATGAGTATGACCGAGAATATGCCTGGCCGCAGTATCTTCGCATGATGGGAAGCACTGTCCTTGGAGGGGGAGGTCGGATGTGTTGTGGTATGATACGTAATGTTTGATCTGTACATTATCAGGCGATTGGATCAATGAGATTATAGTTTTTGATACAGAGCACAATACTCAAGTGGTCGGATTGAAATCGCAAGGTTTTTAAGTNAAAGACAATTGAGCAATCTTGAAGCGATCTGGCACAAACAATTTGTGCAGCAAGGGGAGGAAAAGGATAAGCAGCTTGAGAAGCTGTTGGGGGAAAGGGATGAGCATCTTGAGAAGCTGTTGGGGGAAAGGGATGAGCATCTTGAGAAGCTGTTGGGGGAAAAGGATAAGAATCTTGAGAAGCTGTTGGGGGAGAAGGATAAGCATCTTGAGAAGCTGTTGGGGGAAAAGGATAAGCAGCTTAAGGAGGAGCGGGAGAAAAAGGATAAGCATCTTGAGAAGGTGTTGGGGAAAAAGGATAAGCATCTTGAGAAGGTATTGGGGGAAAAGGATAAGCAGCTTAAGGAGGAGCGGGACGAAGCAGAGACGAAGCGCGAGCAGATACAACAGATGAATGAGAAGCTCAAGGTTCTATCCACGGTGTCCCCCATTTTAACATGATTTCTAATTTGTTTTTAGAGTGAGCTTTTACTTGCAGAGACGGAAAGGATGAAGCTAGAGCAGAACTTCAATGTCCGTGGTGCACTGGGTATGTGGTCAAATATATGTTGACTGAGCTGTTAATAATGTTTCTTTGCAGAGCGTATAGTATTCCAGGCAAGGTTGGAGAAAAAAATTGAATCAAAATACGGAACCCAAAAGGGACTCGATGAACTCGTGAAAACGGGGCGTCTTATTGAGCTTCTCGGGACGGTAGTCCAAGAGCGTCGCGTCGTTCGCGGGGATGTTGAGGCTTGCTTTCCGCATTTATACCATCGTATGTCCATACATGCGCATGGTACCGACGGGAGTATTGTCATAAGAGCAGCAGATTTTCCACCAAACGAGCGGGCAGCACTGGTTGTGTTACTCAGGTTGCAAAAGGAATGGAATTTCCCATTGGATTGGAAGGAGGAGGGGGAGGAGTAGAAGGATGATGAATAAAAGTAAAGACTATGGTTGCCCCAAACCCCTCGCCTGACTTGTTTAGATGGTCATGGCATCCACGGCTTGCGCTAACTATTTACTTGCAGGTGCTGGTCTTCGGTTTGGATCGGTTCTTGTTTCCTTCTTCTTTTCATGGTGACCATCGACCCACTCCACGTCTCACTCCTGGCTGTTGGGAGGTAGCTAGAGTATTCACACATATACGTTGCATAGTTTGACATGGATATCATGAGAGTGAAAAATTGAATGACCCATGAAGGAACACGCTCGATTGGGGTTGAAAAAGGGCTTCATCTAGTCTGATATTATGGCATTCGTTATGCTATATTAGTTGGCCTGAGCCCCATTTTCACACACCAGTCCTTCCATCTGCTAAAAGCTTCACCCTCATACTCCTCAGTGGCGTTCCTGCCGTCTTCTACTACTGCCGAAGTAATCGTGCTTTCCGAATTCCGAAAAAAAGAAAAGAAACCCGCCTCACGGCTTCATACTTGGCCTCAAACAACTCGGCTTCCACTCCCGACGTCACAGATTGACCTCCTCATTCTCTTGAATTGCACACGCTCTTTCTTCCCACTCACTTCCGATGCCCTATTTTTCATCCCGTCCGCAATCTAAACCACCGAGCTCAAGGCATCCCCACAAGCCCAGATGCCCCACCCCCCCCCCTTTCTCCTCCGCCACCTATATTTGGTCAATCTGTCCTTTGTTCCTTTTTTGTTTTCCTATTTTATTTTGGGAAAAATCTTTCTACACTCAGGATATTTATCCTACACAGCTGTCTTGCCATACCATACGGCCAAGTGTCCAAACCGCTGCCCATAAACCTTGTTTTAGAAAAGAAGCATGCAGCTCTTGGGGGAGAGAGAACAGAAAATGAAACGAAAACCACTAACAAAGGGAATACAAGTTGCCTTTTTATCCTTTCCGGATCATCCAGATTCTTTCCCATATACTTTCAACGTACTATTCCAAGTCCTCCATCATGTTCAGCTTCCCCGGGCTCCCTTTTTTGCTGTTCCTGTCGAGGATGGGAGTATTTGGCCGGGTGTATGAGTATGACCGAGAATATGCCTGGCCGCAGTACCTTCGCATGATGGGAAGTACCTGTCTCTTATACACATCTAGATGTGTATAAGAGACAGCCCTCATACTCCTCAGTGGCGTTCCTGCCGTCTTCTACTACTGCCGAAGTAATCGTGCTTTCCGAATTCCGAAAAAAAGAAAAGAAACCCGCCTCACGGCTTCATACTTGGCCTCAAACAACTCGGCTTCCACTCCCGACGTCACAGATTGACCTCCTCATTCTCTTGAATTGCACACGCTCTTTCTTCCCACTCACTTCCGATGCCCTATTTTTCATCCCGTCCGCAATCTAAACCACCGAGCTCAAGGCATCCCCATGTCTCTTATACACATCTAGATGTGTATAAGAGACAGTTTCTGTCCTATGCGGTGCCAGGAAAATCGAAAGGAAAAGGAGCACAGCGACTCGACAGAAGTGTTCACGATCTGAGACATGTTTTTAATTGTAATTGCGCAATCGGCCAAGTCGGGGTAGTGGAGTTTGTATCACCATTGCTTCAATAGTCAACGACCAATGATTAACAAGCCCGGATAGGAGCTGTCTCTTATACACATCTAGATGATTGGAAGGAGGAGGGGGAGGAGTAGAAGGATGATGAATAAAAGTAAAGACTATGGTTGCCCCAAACCCCTCGCCTGACTTGTTTAGATGGTCATGGCATCCACGGCTTGCGCTAACTATTTACTTGCAGGTGCTGGTCTTCGGTTTGGATCGGTTCTTGTTTCCTTCTTCTTTTCATGGTGACCATCGACCCACTCCACGTCTCACTCCTGGCTGTTGGGAGGTAGCTAGAGTATTCACACATATACGTTGCATAGTTTGACATGGATATCATGAGAGTGAAAAATTGAATGACCCATGAAGGAACACGCTCGATTGGGGTTGAAAAAGGGCTTCATCTAGTCTGATATTATGGCATTCGTTATGCTATATTAGTTGGCCTGAGCCCCATTTTCACACACCAGTCCTTCCATCTGCTAAAAGCTTCACCCTCATACTCCTTAGTGGCGTTCCTGCCGTCTTCTACTACTGCCGAAGTAATCGTGCTTTCCGAATTCCGAAAAAAAGAAAAGAAACCCGCCTCACGGCTTCATACTTGGCCTCAAACAACTCGGCTTCCACTCCCGACGTCACAGATTGACCTCCTCATTCTCTTGAATTGCACACGCTCTTTCTTCCCACTCACTTCCGATGCCCTATTTTTCATCCCGTCCGCAATCTAAACCACCGAGCTCAAGGCATCCCCACAAGCCCAGATGCCCC
>JACCEG010000046.1:32159-128274 GCA_014065205.1 Tuber brumale
AGGATAAGCATCTTGAGAAGCTGTTGGGGGAAAAGGATAAGCAGCTTAAGGAGGAGCGGGAGAAAAAGGATAAGCATCTTGAGAAGGTGTTGGGGAAAAAGGATAAGCATCTTGAGAAGGTATTGGGGGAAAAGGATAAGCAGCTTAAGGAGGAGCGGGACGAAGCAGAGACGAAGCGCGAGCAGATACAACAGATGAATGAGAAGCTCAAGGTTCTATCCACGGTGTCCCCCATTTTAACATGATTTCTAATTTGTTTTTAGAGTGAGCTTTTACTTGCAGAGACGGAAAGGATGAAGCTAGAGCAGAACTTCAATGTCCGTGGTGCACTGGGTATGTGGTCAAATATATGTTGACTGAGCTGTTAATAATGTTTCTTTGCAGAGCGTATAGTATTCCAGGCAAGGTTGGAGAAAAAAATTGAATCAAAATACGGAACCCAAAAGGGACTCGATGAACTCGTGAAAACGGGGCGTCTTATTGAGCTTCTCGGGACGGTAGTCCAAGAGCGTCGCGTCGTTCGCGGGGATGTTGAGGCTTGCTTTCCGCATTTATACCATCGTATGTCCATACATGCGCATGGTACCGACGGGAGTATTGTCATAAGAGCAGCAGATTTTCCACCAAACGAGCGGGCAGCACTGGTTGTGTTACTCAAGTTGCAAAAGGAATGGAATTTCCCATTGGATTGGAAGGAGGAGGGGGAGGAGTAGAAGGACGAAGAATAAAAGTAAAGACTATGGTTGCCCCAAACCCCTCGCCTGACTTGTTTAGATGGTCATGGCATCCACGGCTTGCGCTAACTATTTACTTGCAGGTGCTGGTCTTCGGTTTGGATCGGTTCTTGTTTCCTTCTTCTTTTCATGGTGACCATCGACCCACTCCACGTCTCACTCCTGGCTGTTGGGAGGTAGCTAGAGTATTCACACATATACGTTGCATAGTTTGACATGGATATCATGAGAGTGAAAAATTGAATGACCCATGAAGGAACACGCTCGATTGGGGTTGAAAAAGGGCTTCATCTAGTCTGATATTATGGCATTCGTTATGCTATATTAGTTGGCCTGAGCCCCATTTTCACACACCAGTCCTTCCATCTGCTAAAAGCTTCACCCTCATACTCCTCAGTGGCGTTCCTGCCGTCTTCTACTACTGCCGAAGTAATCGTGCTTTCCGAATTCCGAAAAAAAGAAAAGAAACCCGCCTCACGGCTTCATACTTGGCCTCAAACAACTCGGCTTCCACTCCCGACGTCACAGATTGACCTCCTCATTCTCTTGAATTGCACACGCTCTTTCTTCCCACTCACTTCCGATGCCCTATTTTTCATCCCGTCCGCAATCTAAACCACCGAGCTCAAGGCATCCCCACAAGCCCAGATGCCCCACCCCCCCCCCTTTCTCCTCCGCCACCTATATTTGGTCAATCTGTCCTTTGTTCCTTTTTTGTTTTCCTATTTTATTTTGGGAAAAATCTTTCTACACTCAGGATATTTATCCTACACAGCTGTCTTGCCATACCATACGGCCAAGTGTCCAAACCGCTGCCCATAAACCTTGTTTTAGAAAAGAAGCATGCAGCTCTTGGGGGAGAGAGAACAGAAAATGAAACGAAAACCACTAACAAAGGGAATACAAGTTGCCTTTTTATCCTTTCCGGATCATCCAGATTCTTTCCCATATACTTTCAACGTACTATTCCAAGTCCTCCATCATGTTCAGCTTCCCCGGGCTCCCTTTTTTGCTGTTCCTGTCGAGGATGGGAGTATTTGGCCGGGTGTATGAGTATGACCGAGAATATGCCTGGCCGCAGTACCTTCGCATGATGGGAAGTACTGTCTTTGGAGGGGGAGGTCGGATGTGTTGTGGTATGATACGTAATGCCCGATCTGTACATTATCAGGCGATTGGATCAATGAGATTATAGTTTTTGATACAGAGCACAATACTCAAGTGGTCGGATTGAAATCGCAAGGCTTTTAAGTTAAGTGAGCGATGCAGCAGTGCCTTCTAATTTAAGTCTGGTCACTTGATTGCTGCGAGGGATAAATATCTAGCTTGGCTTAGTTAATATTCTTTTTTTTTTTTGTTTAAGCCGCAAGATAGTTGACTTTCATAGGATGTGAATGGGAGTTGATGAGGGAGTTTTGTTTAGTCGGAATAACAGGAATTTGTGTGGCATATATGAAAGCCTTGAGGACTCATTTTGTTATAGGTGCAACAGCCGATAAGTGTCAACCATGTGGCTATGTGTGCAACCTAATATAACCAGCCCAATACTGGACCAAATCCAGTGGAAAAACCGTAGATATGTTTTCAAGGTAAGGGGGAACAAAAGTACAGTTTTTTTCACTCGGTTTGGTCCAGTATTGGGTTGGCTATATTATGTTGCACACTGAGCCACCACTCAGCCACATGGTTGACACCTATCAGTTGTTGTACCATATTATTGCTCGTTTACTACTTGACCATTCATAAAGTATTCGGATGTCTCGGCGCCAAGATTCCATGTTTAGGTGTTGGTTGGTTAGCTTGGCTCTAAGGTATCTGAATACTTTGTGAATTGTCAAGTAGCTTGTCGGTTTGGTTTCTGGCTTACCCGGCCTGTGGTGAGTGGTTTCGAGGCCATTTCCCACTTGTTTCTTTAGCCTTGGTCTTAATTGGACGACCATGGACGAGAGTGGGTCGGAATGGATGTGTCTGATAATGGGAGAAAGGATAGCAGGATATCTTTGTCATAGCTTATTTATTTATTCTTCTATCTTCATCATTCTTGCTAGTTAGTTGTATCGTGCAATAGAGAGTGAGAGTGTTGAAATGAGATAGCAAACTTCGTCACCCCCCCCCCAAAACAAAAAAAAAAAAGCTGCGGGCCAGCGACCAGAGGTCCCTCCGGCCCTACCAAGCATTGCTTCGTTCCGCCCCACCAGCGCCGCCACTCCGACGTTCCGCCATTGACTGTTTTGACCCTTCCGCCGTTTCGCAGTTCTGCCCTATCGCCGTTCACGGTTCGTCATTTTCCTCGTTTCACATTCCTTATTCACCGTTACACCATTAGGCCATTTCTATTTGATCAGTTAGGCCGTTCCGTCGTTCATCGTTTACCATTCGTTGTGTTCGCCATTCGTCGTTCGGCCATTTACTACTCATCATTGGCGGTTACACCAGTTCCCCGTCTGATCGCCACCGCCGTTTCGGTGTTTGATCGTCGCCGCTCCCCCTATTTCTTTCTCCTCATGATGTGGGAAAATTGTGGCCGTTTTTGTGGTTTTGCCGATGCGGAAAACATTGCCGTTTAATCCCATTCATCTATCCCAACCCTGTCGTCGGCAATCGCATCTGAGCCCCAATGGCGGCATGGTTCCAACTGTCGGAACCCCCGCAAGTCCTAAACCAATAGCAGAGGTTTTCTTCTTGTTGAAGCAGGCAGAAGCTAGTGGGGATATGGCAGGATGGAAAAAGATGCGGCACTTACAAGAAGGGGAAAAAGATCTTTGAAGGCGAGATATCCGATAACGTCTCTGTCCTATGCGGTGCCAGGAAAATCGAAAGGAAAAGGAGCACAGGGGCTCGACAGAAGTGTCCACGATCTGAGACATGTTTTTAATTGTAATTGCGCAATCGGCCAAGTCGGGATAGTGGAGTTTGTTCCGTCCTTGGTTCAGTAGTCAACAACCAATGATTAACAAGCCCGGATAAGAAAAAGAAAGAAAAGAAAGACGAAGAAAAAACCGCCGTGAGTAGCTTAGATAATATGAGAGCAAGAAGAATATAAGCCAACATCTAATACTCCGTCTAATCCCCCCCCAACAAACACACACTTCTAGAAGTCTAGCTACCTTGTCAGGAACAGATTTATACAATTTCAGCAAGCATCACGGGAACCCTCTTGTAAAGAGAGACCCTATGCTAGCCCTTGTCTAACGATCCATTCACCTCCGGGGCATATCGCCACTTCCCGGTCGTTACTGGTGCAATCGGTTTCTAAACCCAACTCAACGCGTACGTGTTGGATAGGATCCGAGCTAGGGAAATAAATGGAGTGTTCCACCGTATCGATATAGTCAATTTCGACATTTCCATAACATTAGAAGCTTTGTAAGCCCGAAACAGAAGGTTCTGAATACCACAAGCCAAGGTCCGGCAAACCGCAACATTCTTAGTATTCGCCACACTCAGCCACCACAAAAGGACCAGCAGGACAGTGGGGGGGTGGAGGGATGCTGCCACCTCACTCAATTGTGGCGGGTGAATTGAATTTCAAGCCCTGCCCGTATCCTTTCAGCGGTCGCAGGTGGCTAACGCTAAGCACTTTTCTTGGACACTTTTGTTACGTGGTTGTACTGCTTCTCTTTTCCCATTTCCAACACCACCCATCACCGCCGTTGCTTGTTTGCTATACTCACAAGGAGGGGGATAGAGAGACTACGAGACAACAAACGAGAATAAGCCTATCGCTACGCTCCTCTCAAAATGCGCATTTTTTTTGGCTCCTTTACCTTCTTTCCATGGAAATTGCGTCCCTCCGCTTATCATATGTTTACCCACTTTGGCCAACACCGGAAGCTGGTGAGTAGCAGTATTGAGGTTCCGAGCGGTGGTGCTCCCATTTCCGACGTTGAGTACCAAAGACAATTGAGCAACCTTGAAGCGACCTGGTACAAACGATTCGTGCAGCAAGGAGAGGAAAAGGATAAGCATCTTGAGAAGCTGTTGGAGAAGCTGTTGGGGGAAAAGGATAAGCAGCTTAAGGAGGTGTTGGGGGAAAAGGATAAGCATCTTGAGAAGCTGTTGGAGAAGCTGTTGGGGGAAAAGGATAAGCATCTTGAGAAGGTGTTGGGGGAAAAGGATAAGCAGCTTAAGGAGGAGCGGGACGAAGCAGAGACGAAACGCGAGCAGATGCAACAGAGAAATGAGGGGCTTAAGGTTCTGTACATGGTGTCCCCCATTTTAACATGATTTCTAATTTGTTTTTAGGGTGAACTCTTACTTGCAGAGACAGAAAGGATGAAGCTAGAGCAGAACTTCAATGTCCGTGGTGCACTGGGTATGTAATCAAAATATATATTGACCGAGTTGTTAATAATGTTTCCCTGCAGAGCGTATAGTATTCCAGGCACGGTTGAAGGGGAAGATTAACTCAGAAAAAGGAACACAAAAGGGACTCAATGAACTCGCACACACGAAAGATTTCAACGATATTCTCAAGAAGGTGGTTCAAGAACGTCGCCTTGTTCACCAGGATGTTAAGAGTTGCTTCCGAGATTTATACCATCTTGTATCGAAACACGCACACGGTAATGACGGTATGATCGCCATAAGAGGGGCAGATTATACGGAAAATGAGCGTGCAGCACTGGTTGTATTCCTCATGCTGCAAAGTGAATGGCCTTATCCGTTGCGTTGGCGCGAGGAGATGAAGGGCAAGGCATATAAGAAAAGAGCATAGTTGCCTCAAACCTGTACCTTAGATGTTTCGATGATTGTATACCTCACCTCGGGCTATTTATTTACTTGCAGGTCGTGGTATTCGGTTTGGATTGGCATCTGTTTTGTTCTGTCTCTCCCCTCTTTTTTTTCTCTTTTTTTTTTTCCATATCATGGTGACGATCATCGACTCGCTCCATGTTTCATTCGTGGTTATTAAAAATATCTATCACAGCATGTTCACACATATGCATTGCAAAAGGCTAATATGGATACAGAGACAGCGGGAATTGAAAGACACATTAAGGGATACTCTCAGTTGAAGTTGGAAAAGGGCTTCATCTAGTCCGATATTATGATATTCGTTATACAATACCAATTGTCCTAGGCCCCCATTTTCGCACATGGGTCCTTCCATCTACTAGCAGCTTTATCCTCATGCCTCCGGGTGGCCTTCTTGTCATCTTCTAGTGCCGTCAAAGTAATCGTACTTTCCCAATTTCGCAAAAAGGAGGAATCCATTTCATAGCTTCATACTTGGCCTCTAACAACTCGGCTTCCTCTTCGACTTTACAGATTGACCTCCTCATTCTCTTGAATTGCACACGCTCGTTCTTCCCACTCGCTTCCGATACCCTATTTATCATCCCGTCCGCAATCTAAACCACCGGGCTCAAGGCATCCCTACAAGCCCAGATGCCCCCCCCCCCCAAGAGTTGCATGCTTCGTTTCGACGGCAAGGTTTATGGGCAGCGGCTTGGACACTTGGCCGTATGGTATGGCAAGACAGCTGTGTAGGATAAATATCCTAAGTGGAGAAATATTTTTCCCAAAATAAAATAGGAAAACAGAAAAGGAACAAACGACAGATTGACCAAATATAGGTGACAGAGGAGAGAGAGAGAGAGAACGGAAGATGGAACGAAAACAACAAACAAAGGGAAAACAAGTTGCCATTTTATCCTTTCCGGATCATCCAGATTATTTCCCATATACTTCCAACGTACTATGACAAGTCCTCCATCATGTTCAGTTTCCCCGGGTTCCCTTTTTTGCTGTTCCTGTCGAGGATTGGAGTATTTGGCCGGGTGTATGAGTATGACTGAGAATATGCCTGGTCGCAGTACCTTCGCATGATGGGAAGCACTGTCCTTGAAGGGGGAGGTCGGATGTGTTGGGGTACTTCATGTTTGATGTGTACGTTATCAGGCGATTGGATCAATGAGATTATAGTTTTGATACAGAGCACAATACTCAAGTGGTCGGATTGAAATCGCAAGGCTTTTAAGTTAAGTGAGCGATGCAGCAGTGTCTTCTAATTTAAATCCTGCCACCCGACCGCTACGAGGGATAAATACCTAGCTTGGCTTAGTTAATATTCTTCTTTTTTTTTTTTTTTTAGCCGCAAGATAGTTGACTTTCATAGGATGTGAATAGTAGGTGATGAGGGAGTTTTGTTTAGTTAGAATAACAGAAATTTGTGTAGCATATATGAAGGCCTCGAGGACGCATTTCGTTATCATTGCTCGTTTACTAGCTTGTGGGTTTTTTGGTTTCTGGCTTATCCGGCCCCCCCCCCCAAAAAAAAAAAAGAAAAAAATGGTGGTCCAGTGATTAGAGTTTTCTTCGACCTTACTAAGCATTGTTTCGTTTCACTTCATCAGCATCGCCATTTTGCGGTTCCGCCATTGACTGTTTTGACCCTTCCGCCGTTTCGCAGTTCTGCCCTATCACCGTTCACGGTTCGTTATTTTCCTCGTTTCACATTCCTCGTTCACCGTTACACCACTACCGGTAGGCCATTTCTATTTCGTCAGTTAGGCCGTTCCGTCGTTCGTTGTTTACCATTCGTTGTGTTGGCCATTCGTCGTTCGGCCATTTACTACTCAACATTGGCTGTTACACCAATTCTCCGTCTGATCACCACAGCTGGTTCGTCGTTTGATCGTCGCCGTTTCTTTTCTCTTTTTTGTCCTCGTGATGTGCGAAAATTGTGGCGGTTTTTTTTGTGGTTTTGCAAAAATGCGGAAAACATTGCCGTTTAACCCAACTCATCTATCCCAACCCAGATGTCGGCAATCGCATCTGAGCCACGAAAGGCGCACGGTTCCAACTATCAGAACCCCCGCAAGTCCTAAACCAATAGCAGAGGTTTTGTTCTTGCTGAAGTAGGCGGAAGCTAGTGTGGATATGGCAGGATGGAAAAATATGCGGCAGTTCCGAGAAAGGGGAAAAGATCTCTGAAGGCGAGATATCCGATAATGTCTCCGTTTTATGAGGTGCCAGGAAAATCGAAAGGAAAAGGAGCACAGCGGCTCGACAGAAATATTCACGGTCTGAGGCATGCTTTTAATTGTAATTGCGCAATCGGCCAAGTCGGGATAGTGGAATTTGTTCCACCCTTGGTTCAATAGTCAACAACCAATGATTAACAAGCCCCGATAAAAAAAAGAAAGAAGAAGAAAAGCCCCCTCTGAGTAGCTTAGATAATATGAGAGCAAGAAAAATATAAGCCAACATCTAATACTACGTCTAATCCCCCCCCCCCCAACAAACACACACTTCTAGAAGTCTAGCTACCTTGTCAGGAACAGATTTATACAATTTCAGCAAGCATCACGGGAACCCTCTTGTAAAGAGAGACCCTATGCTAGCCCTTGTCTAACGATCCATTCACCTCCGGGGCATATCGCCACTTCCCGGTTGCTACTGGTGAAATGGGTTTCTAAACCCAACTCAACTCGTACGTGTTCGTTGGGATTCGAGCTATGGAAAATAAATGGAGTGTTCCACCGTATCGATATAGTCAATTTCGACATTTCCATAACATTACAAGCTTTGTAAGCCCGAAACGGAAGGTTCTGAATACCGCAAGCCAATGTCCGGCAAACCGCAACATTCTTAGTATTCGCCACACTCAGCCACCACAAAAGGACCGGCAGGACAGTAGGGGGGTGGAGGGATACTGCCACCTCACTCAATTGTGGCGGGTGAATTGAATTTCAAGCCCTGCCCGTATCCTTTCAGCGGTAGCAGGTGGCCAACGCTAAGCACTTTTCTTGGACACTTTTGTTACGTGGTTGTACTGCTTGTCTTTTCCCATTTCCAACACCACCCATCACCGCCATTCCTTGTTTGCTACACTCACAAGGAGGGGGATAGAGAGACTACAAGACAACAAACGAGAATAAGCCTATCGCTACGCTCCTCTCAAAATGCGCATTTTTTTTGGCTCCTTTACCTTCTTTCCATGGAAATTGCGTCCCTCCGCTTATCATATGTTTACCCACTTTGGCCAACACCGGAAGCTGGTGAGTAGCAGTATTGAGGTTCCGAGCGGTGGTGCTCCCATTTCCGACGTTGAGTACCAAAGACAATTGAGCAACCTTGAAGCGACCTGGTACAAACGATTCGTGCAGCAAGGAGAGGAAAAGGATAAGCATCTTGAGAAGCTGTTGGAGAAGCTGTTGGGGGAAAAGGATAAGCAGCTTAAGGAGGTGTTGGGGGAAAAGGATAAGCATCTTGAGAAGCTGTTGGAGAAGCTGTTGGGGGAAAAGGATAAGCATCTTGAGAAGGTGTTGGGGGAAAAGGATAAGCAGCTTAAGGAGGAGCGGGACGAAGCAGAGACGAAACGCGAGCAGATGCAACAGAGAAATGAGGGGCTTAAGGTTCTGTACATGGTGTCCCCCATTTTAACATGATTTCTAATTTGTTTTTAGGGTGAACTCTTACTTGCAGAGACAGAAAGGATGAAGCTAGAGCAGAACTTCAATGTCCGTGGTGCACTGGGTATGTAATCAAAATATATATTGACCGAGTTGTTAATAATGTTTCCCTGCAGAGCGTATAGTATTCCAGGCACGGTTGAAGGGGAAGATTAAATCAGAAAAAGGAACACAAAAGGGACTCAATGAACTCGCACACACGAAAGATTTCAACGATATTCTCAAGAAGGTGGTTCAAGAACGTCGCCTTGTTCACCAGGATGTTAAGAGTTGCTTCCGAGATTTATACCATCTTGTATCGAAACACGCACAAGGTAATGACGGTATGATCGACATAAGAGGGGCAGATTATACGGAAAATGAGCGTGCAGCACTGGTTGTATTCCTCATGCTGCAAAGTGAATGGCCTTATCCGTTGCGTTGGCGCGAGGAAATGAAGGGCAGGGCATATAAGAAAAGAGCATAGTTGCCTCAAACCTGTACCTTAGATGTTTTGATGATTGTTACACCCTCACCTCGAGCTATTTATTTACTTGCAGGTCGTGGTATTCGGTTTGGATTGGCACCTGTTTTGTTCTGTCTCTCCCCTCTTTTTTTCTCTTTTTTTTTTTTCCATATCATGGTGACCATCATCGACTCGCTCCATGTTTCATTAGTGGTTATTAAAAATATCTATCACAGCATGTTCACACATATGCATTGCAAAAGGCTAATATGGATACAGAGACAGCGGAAATTGAAAGACACAATAAGGGATACTCTCAATTGAAGTTGCAAAAAGGACTTTATCTAGTCCGATATTATGATATTCGTTATATCATACGATACAATACCAATTGGCCTAGGCCCCCATTTTCGCACATCGGTCCTTCCATCTACTAACCAGTGATCCCAAGCGGCCAGTCCGGCCTTGGTTTTGAAAAGCCTGGGTCAGTCCGGTTTCTGAGCGGCCGCCAAAGCCCGGAGGTGCCCGGGCAACCGCCGGGTCGAGTCTTGGCGCAATCCCGGTCAAAGCCTGCAGGTGCCCAGGCGAAGCCGCCAGATGCCCAGGTAATCTGAAGATATCTATGGACGGCGTGCAGGCCTTCCACTTTTAATCGCTTGGAATAGGATAATAGGAGCAACATGCCTCTGGTGCTATACATCTCGCTTAAGACAAATTTATGTCATGCAACGATTAACCACCACAATACCCGAATATACTGTCTGACCTCCAGACACTCTATACCATTCTTCACACAACTCTCTAATCACCTCTGGAATATATATTGACCCCGTGATTTTATAAAAAATTGATCCTGTTGTATAATAAAATATTTCTTAATAATGAAACACAAGTGATCACTTGAAACATCGGCCTGCAGGTGACCCAGGCGCGGCTTTGGTTTGGAAAAGCAGCTTTCCCACAGTCCGGCCCGGTCGTCCCTGAAAAAGCCTGGGTCAGTCCGGTCGTACCCAAAGCCGGACGGACCGGCCGCTTGAGATCACTGCTACTAACAGCTTTACCCTCATGCCTCCAGGTTGCCTTCTTGTCATCTTCTAGTACGGTCGAAGTAATCGTACTTTCCCAATTTCGCAAAAAGGAGGAATCCATTTCATAGCTTCATACTTTGCCTCAAACAACTCGGCTTCCTCTTCGACGTTACAGATTGACCTCCTCATTCTCTTGAATTGCACACGCTCGCTCTTCCCACTCACTTCCGATGCCCTATTCTTCATCCCGTCCGCAATCTAAACCACCGAGCTCAAGTCATCCCCACAAGCCCAGATGCCCCCCCCCCCCCAAGAGCTGTATGCTTCTCTTCTACAGCAAGGTTTATGGGCAGCGGTTTGGGCACTTGGTCGTATGGTATGGCAAGACAGCTGTGTAGGATAAATATCCTAAGTGGAGAAATATTTTCCCCGAAATAAAATAGAAGAAAAAAAAGGAACAAGGGACAGATTGACCAAATATAGGTGACGGAGGAGAGGGGAGAGGGAGGGACAGAGAACGGAAGATGGAACGAAAACAACTAAGAAAAGGAAAACAAGTTGCCTTTTATCCTTTTCCTGATCATCCAGATTCTTTCCCATATACTTCCAACCTACCATGACAAGTCCTCCATCATGTTCAGTTTCCCCGGGTTCCCTTTTTGCTGTTCCTGT
Organism: Tuber brumale; assembly: GCA_014065205.1. Taxonomy (NCBI): domain Eukaryota; kingdom Fungi; phylum Ascomycota; class Pezizomycetes; order Pezizales; family Tuberaceae; genus Tuber; species Tuber brumale. The sequence goes on from JACCEG010000046.1 coordinate 43,459, forward strand.
CGAGGATTGGAGTATTTGGCCGGGTGTATGAGTATGACTGAGAATATGCCTGGCCGCAGTACCTTCGCATGATGGGAAGTACTGTCTTTGGAGGGGGAGGTTGGATGTGTTGTGGTATGATACGTAATGTTTGATCTGTACATTATCAGGCGATTGGATCAATGAGATTATAGTTTTTGATACAGAGCACGATACTCAAGTGGTCGGATTGAAATCGCAAGGCTTTTAAGTTAAGTGAGCGAGGCATCAGTGCCTTCTAATTTAAATCCTGCCACTTGATTACTGCGAGGGACAAATATCTAGCTTGGCTTCGTTAATATTCTTTTTTTTTAGCCAAGTGGGAGTGTTGAAATGAGATACCAAACTTCGTCACCCAAAAAAAAAAAAAAAAAAAAAAAAAAATGTGGTGGGCTAGTGATTAGAGTTTTCTTCGACCTTATTAAGCATTGTTTCGTTTCACTTCATCAGCATCGCCATTTTGCGGTTCCGCCATTGACTGTTTTGACCCTTCCGCCATTTCGCAGTTCAGTCCTATCGCGGTTCACGGTTCGTCATTTTCCTCGTTTCACATTCCTCGTTCACCGTTACACCATTACCGGTAGGCCATTTCTATTTCGTCAGTTAGGCCGTTCCGTCGTTCGTTGTTTACCATTCGTTATGTTCGCCATTCGTCGTTGGGCCATTTACTACTCATCATTGGCTGTTACACCAATTCGCCGTCTGATCGCCAGCTGTTTCGGTGTTTGATTGTCACCGTTCTTTACTTTTTGTCATCGTGATGTGGGAAAATCGTGGCCGTTTTTGCGGTTTTGCCGGTGTGGCACACATTGCCGTTTAACCCCATTCATCCATCCCAACCCAGTTGTCGGCAATCGCATCTGAGCCACCAATGGCGGCACGGTTCCAACTGTCGGAACCCCCGCAAGTCCTAAACCAATAGCAGAGGTTTTGTTCTTGCTGAAGTAGGCGGAAGCTAGTGGGACATAGCGTGATGGAAAAATATGCGGCAGTTCCGAGAAAGGGGAAAAGATTTCTGAAGGCGAGATATCCGATAATGCCTCTGTCCTATGAGGTGCCAGGAAAATCGAAAGGAAAAGGAGCACAGCGACTCGACAGAAATGTTCACGATCTGAGACATGTTTTTAATTATGATTGTGCGATCGGCCAAGTTGGGGTAGTGAGATCTGCCCCGCAATTGTTTCCTCCCCTTTACCGGCAGTCAACTGCCAATGATTGACAAGCCTGGCTAAGAAAAAGTAAAGGATAGAAAGAGGAAAGAAAAAAATTATGAACCGCTAATAACTAGATAATATGAACCAACTTGAACACTTCCAGAACTGTAGCCACCCTGCCAGGTACACATTCCTACAACTCCACCATGCGTCTCACCAATTAGCTTGTAAAGAGAAATCCTGTGCTAGCCCTTGTTTAGCAGCCCATTCACCTCCGGAGGTCACCTCCGGAGGTGTACCTGGTTCCTGGGCACCGGTGGTAGGATCGGTTATTAACTCGGCTACTGCAGGTCCGCGAGTATTAAAATTGAGCCAATTTTCCAAAGCTGAGCAAGTACAGTATATTGATGATGACTAAATCAAACCGGAAAGGAAAACAAAAGGAACCTAAGAGAGAAAACGCCGAAGGAAATCTGACCATAACATTTGTGCTGCCGAACGATTCCATAGTTCCACTGTCGGAGGTGCTGGGCAGTTTGCCGCTGCCCTTGCCATGGGAGATCGTTACCGCCGGTATGTCCCATTCTGACAATGAGGGCGCATGGGGGTATCATAGGGGTGGCGGCGTGCAATAAAGAACGCGAGCTGTAGGAAGTATAAGAACACGAGCTGTAGGAAGTATAGTGATTATGAGGTTGGGGGAAGCTGAAAGGTGCTCTATGTAAAAGGGGGGTCTACGGGCCCACCATTCTTGAGCTATGACCCCGCACTGGCCCAGCAACCGGCTATACCTTTTTCCGCCATGCTCCGCAACGCCATGTTTCTCCCCTGTGGTATCCCGCGCGCTTTGCCCAATTGGCAATGGTTTTCACAAACCCCCGTAAAATAAAAGAAGTGCTCCAAGTTATCACTCTGTTCTGTCAATGTTGTCAATTTCAACATTTATATAACCTTACACATAATGCAAGCTAATATCTGGTGAATAGGGGCTTTCTTAGTATCCGCCACGCTGAGCCACCACAAAGTACCCGCAGGGCAGAAGAGGCTACCGCCATGCCATTTAATTGCGGTGGGTAAATTGAATTTCAAGCCCTGCCCGTATCCTTTCAACGGTAGCAGGTGGCTAACGCTAAGCACTTTTCTTGGACACTTTTGTTACGTGGTTGTACTGCTTGTCTTTTCCCATTTCCAACACCACCCATCACCGCCATTCCTTGTTTGCTACACTCACAAGGAGGGGGATAGAGAGACTACAAGACAACAAACGAGAATAAGCCTATCGCTACGCTCCTCTCAAAATGCGCATTTTTTTTGGCTCCTTTACCTTCTTTCCATGGAAATTGCGTCCCTCCGCTTATCATATGTTTACCCACTTTGGCCAACACCGGAAGCTGGTGAGTAGCAGTATTGAGGTTCCGAGCGGTGGTGCTCCCATTTCCGACGTTGAGTACCAAAGACAATTGAGCAACCTTGAAGCGACCTGGTACAAACGATTCGTGCAGCAAGGAGAGGAAAAGGATAAGCATCTTGAGAAGCTGTTGGAGAAGCTGTTGGGGGAAAAGGATAAGCAGCTTAAGGAGGTGTTGGGGGAAAAGGATAAGCATCTTGAGAAGCTGTTGGAGAAGCTGTTGGGGGAAAAGGATAAGCATCTTGAGAAGGTGTTGGGGGAAAAGGATAAGCAGCTTAAGGAGGAGCGGGACGAAGCAGAGACGAAACGCGAGCAGATGCAACAGAGAAATGAGGGGCTTAAGGTTCTGTACATGGTGTCCCCCATTTTAACATGATTTCTAATTTGTTTTTAGGGTAAACTTCTACTTGCAGAGACGGAAAGGATGAAGCTAGAGCAGAATTTCAATATCCGTGGTGCGCTGGGTATGTGATCACAATACCTATTGACCGCATTGTTAATAATGTTTCCCTGCAGAGCGTATAGTATTCCAGGCACGGTTGGAGGGGAGGATTAACTCGGAAAACGGAACACAAAAGGGACTCAATGAACTCGCACACAAGGGAGAGTTCATCGAGATTCTCAAGAAGGTAGCCCAAGAACGTCGCCTCGTTCGCAAGGATGTTGAGAGTTGCTTCCGAGATTTATACCATCTTGTATCGAAACACGCACACGGTAATGACGGTATGATCACCATAAGCGAGGCGAATTATACAGAAAATGAGCGTGCAGCCCTGGTTGTATTCCTCAAGCTGCAAAGTACATGGCATTATTCGTTGCGTTGGCGCGAGGAGATGAAGGGCAAGGCATATAAGAAAAGAGCATAGTTGCCTCAAACCTGTACTGTACCTTAGATGTTTCGATGATTGTAGCAACCTCATCTCGCGCTATTTATTTACTTGCAGGTCACGGTATTCGGTTCGGATTGGCACCTGTTTTGTTCTCTGTCTTTTTTTCTTTCTTCTTCTTCATATCATGATGACCATCAACGACTCGCTCCATGTTTCATTCGTGGTTATTGAAAAAATAGTTATCATAGCGTGTTCGCACATATGCACTGCAAAAGGTTAACCTGGATACAGAGACAGCGGAAATTGAAAGATACATTAAGGGATACTCTCAATTGAAGTTGCAAAAAAGGCTTCATCTAGTCCGATATTATGGCATTCATTATACTTCACCGATTGGCCTAGGCCGCTGTTTTCCACTCCAGTTTTCCCATCTACCATAAACAAATTTGCCCCCCTGCTTCTCCGTGAACTCCTTGTCACCCTCTGGTATCAACAAAGTAATCGTGCCTTCCAAATTCCACAAAAAAAAAAAGCATCCATTTCACAGCTTTATACTCGGCCTCAAACAAATTTGGCCTCCTCTTTGGCGTCACCGATCGACCTCTGCTTTCTCGTAAACTGTGCATTCTCTTTCTCCTGATCCGCTTTCGATGACCTCTATTCTCCACCCCCCCCTCCACAATGTCAATCACCGAATCCCTGGATAGCATGACCCGAGCTCCTGGAATCCCCCCACCCCTCTTAGAGCTATACACTCCTTGAAAAAAAAAAAAAAAAAAAAAAAAAAGTCTTCGTAGCACCATAGTCTAGTGATTCCCTGTTTACCTACCTTGCGAAGTAGAAAAAAAGAAAGAAGAAAAAAAGAAAAAACTTCACCCCAGACTGGTACCAGCTTACCCAATCCACCGGCGCAAAACGAAACTACATCGCTCACTCATCCAAATCAACCGGCAGGTCCTAGACCCCCCCCCCCCCCGGGAAAATCTGCCCTCCGCGTCAGCACTGCTAGGGGTTACTGCCAAATCCTTTATCTTATATTTCCTGTTGAGAGTTTTAGATGGATGTTGGTCGATCGGGAGGGGGGGGGGATAGATTATGAAACAAAGTTTTTAGGTGTCCGGCAAAGAGTTCAGAAGTTCGATAGATTAGTTGTGGAGATTTCACAGATTTACAGAGTATATTTCTATAGACATGTCTTTTCCTTTTGTCATCACGGCGGGGGTGTAGTGAGGGAAAGGGCAGCATGCGCGGAGAGATGGAGATAGGTGTGTGGTGACCGATGGGAAGGATCAAGATGCATTTTTTTTTTCTTTTTTCTTTTTTTTTAAATCATAACCGTTATTTTAGAAAAAGTATGAACAAAAAGTTATTTTTACCTTACCTCTCACTTCTTGTCCATATATCATAGGGCCATATATCCCCCACATATATAATATAGTAATTTAGTCTTCTATCTATGATATATCACTGCGTGATCGGTCATCGACTGTTTATCCTTATTAATATTTCCGGCACAAGAGGGAGATGCCTATCAACCCAACCCCCCCCCCCCTACCTTTTTTACTCGTCCTTGTTGCATCACTCTTTTCTTTCATCGGTTCCGCCTGGTGTACTGTACGGGGGGAGAAAAGGATAGCAGTTCACCGCCAGAAGTAGGACGGAGATAGAAATTAGATGATGTTCCCGGATGACTAGACCAGACCCCCCCCCACTAAGTTTCTCGATAAGCAGCACAATACTCAAGTTTGCAGGATTGAAAAAAAAAAAAAAAAGCTCTGAAACCATAAAAGGTCCCCAAGTTAGACGAGCGATGCGGTAAGGGCCTTCTGATCTCAATTCCTGCTACTTGATCACTTTAAGGGAGATGACATCTAGTTTGGCTTAGTTAATTTTTTTTTTAAAAAAAAAATGAATAATTGGACGATGTGCTATGAAGTCCAAAATTCCCATCTCTGGAAAGGGGGCGGAAAACACCGCAAAAACACAGCCCCTTTCCCCCTTCCGAGACAGAAAAGAAAACAAAAGTTTCTTGGCCTTACCCAGAGAGGAAAGCCCAACGACATAGCACACCGTCCAATTATTCAAGCTCCCACGGTAGTTGATTTTCATGGGATGGGAATGATAGTTGATGAGGAGGGAGCTTTGTTCAGCTAGGAATTATGTGGCATATTATAATGGCTATTATTATGAAAGCCTCAAGGACGCGTTACGTTATCATACAAGTATTATAGCTCGTTTACTATGATATGATAGCTTGGTGGTTTTGGTTTCTGGCTTTACCAGGCCCGATGGTGGGTGGTTTATCGGAGGAGGAAGATTTCGCGCTCTGTCTTTTTTTTTTTTTTTTTTTTTTTTTTTTTTTTTTTTTTTTTTTTTTTTTTTTTTTTTTTTTTTTTTTTTTTTTTTTTTTTTTTTTTTTTTTTTTTCTTTCACTTTGATCTTCACATTGCAGAGGATCAAGCTATAGGGCCCTGTTCGGCAACGACCGTTCCGTTCTGTTGCCCCATACAAAGTGACCATTTCGAAACGGCAGGACCACCATTTTTGTATGGGAAACGGTCGCAAAACGGAACGGTCGTTGCCGAGCGGGGCCTAGCAGATCCGGGGCGGTCTTTCCTGGAGTAAAAAGAATACAAAAAAAAAACCTATGATTTTTTCTTCTTTTCTTTTCAGTGGGTTATAATACCTTGTCATTTTTTTTACGTTTGTGTGTGGGGGGGGGTTTAAGTATAGAGAAATAAAATCGAGTGTTGGTTTGTTGGACTTCGGAAGGTATAATAGACCTCCCCCTCCCATCGGAGAAGTGATTTTTGATATTTTTTGCTGCAGTCCATACAAAAAATATTCAGCTCACAGAGGTATCCTTGGCAAGGACAAGCGAGTATGATGCCGGATTAAACAAACACTCTCCTGCCCCCCCCCCGTCTTCCAAGAGAGAGTGCTCGACACAATATCACAGTCGAACGAAAGATGATCACCGTGCTACCGTAGAAACTTGAATAATTGAACCGTGTGCTATGTCGTTGGACTTTCCTCTCTCGGTAAGGTCAAGAAACTTTTGTTTTTTTTTCTGTCTCGGAAGGGCGAAAGAGGCGGTGTTTTCGCTGTGTTTTTCGCCCCCTTTCCAGAGAAGGAAATTTTGGACTTCATAGCACACGGTTCAATTATTCAAGTTCTTACGGTAGTGGTTGGAAAATCTTCAATGCTGCTCGACATGCTCGACACCCGTTCGGCAGGCTGGGTACATGCCATGGGACATGCTCGGAACCCTCTAGACATGCTCAGAGCTTGGATGTAAATTTGGGATGTTTGTTTCGTTATTTTCTTCGTTTTGTTTGGATAGAGGTTTTAGCGTTGGACTTGGGAGTAGTGCAGCTGTGAAGGGAAGAGATGTATCCGTCAGAAATGGGAGAGTCCAAGGGACGGAACGGAACGGTAACCCCTCCGGAGGTGACAGGTGACCAACGTGGGGGTCTTTATGAAACTTGTTTTTCTTTTGTTAGCATGGTTGATATACTCGAGCCACGGTTGTGGCTAGTCGCCACAACCCCTGCTTGCTCGCTCGCTGGCAAACCATGGGCACTCCTCCAGAGTGCCCGCCAGCTCAATGTAACATTCAGGCTCAACATCATTTTGTGGCTCCATGTAACTCTGTCGCCCAACGTAATTTTCTCGCTTAATGTCACTTTGTGGCTCACTGTAAATTTTTCATAATATTATAGTTTATGTAGCATTTGTATAGTTCAACGTAAAATCATTTTTATCGTTATTGGGTACAATCGATGTTCCTGTGGCGTTACTCTCACCCACTATTGAGCCACAGAATTACATTGAGCCACAGAGTTACTTGGAGCCACAAACTGATGTTGAGCCACAAACTGATGTTGAGCCTGAATGTTACATTGAGCTGGCGGGCACTCTGGAGGAGTGCCCATGGTTTGCCAGCGAGCGAGCAAGCAGGGGTTGTGGCGACTAGCCACAACCGTGGCTCGAGTATATATATTAAACTAACTAACCGAGTACTGGTAGGTGTACTAACCGTGCCAAGGTTGTGGCTCCGCCACAACCCATGCTTGCTCGCTAACTCGCAACCTTGGGCACTCTCTTCGAGAGTGCCTATCAGCTCAACGGAACATATCAGCTCAACGCAACATTCAAGCTCAATCCAAACCAAAGTCCCACCACATGAAAATAAAAGTTGTAAAAGAGAGGAAGGAAAATGGAAGCCATGTTCTTAAAGACTTAAAACAGTGTGTGAGAAAGCTAGAAGGACATTTAAAGCATTAGAGAGTGTTTGGTTGTGGTTTGAAATTCTTAAATTCACATACAAATTGAATGTTCCGTTGGGTTGATATGTTGCGTTGGGCTGATAGGCACTCTCGGAGAGGGTGCCCAAGGTTGCGAGTTAGCGAGCAAGCATGGGTTGTGGCGGGGCCACAACCTTGGCACGGTTAGGGGTTGGAAAAAAGTCTGTCGAACTCTTGGCGCCAAATCACATGGTAAACGCTGCCAAGAGTTCTACAGATACCCACAACCCCCGTACACCAGTAGGTGAGCTTAGGGCTCTTTTTAAGCAGCTATGATTTTCCAGAGCAGCGAAAACCGCCGACCACGGCGATCACAAACTATCACTCGACTGAAACGAAACGCCAAGGCCACCGGGCATCGATCAAAAGGAGGGGTAAGAAAATTTTTCTCTCTCAATGACACTTGTCCCCACCAACTCGCTCGATAACTCGCTTATTCCACGACTCTCTCTTGCTCGTCCCGAGTCAACTATCTAACATGCGGAAAACACAGGAGTATAAATAAACGACAAAAATCACCTCTAGTCCTTCCAATGATCACTACCTATCTTCATACCCTTCTACACAAGTCCCTCTTTCTTCTGTGCGTTTCCATGCTAACAAGAAGAAAGAACAAAAGACGAAAAACCCCCGTACCGTTCCCGTGGCCGTTACTTCTCTCATGCTGATAAAGGAAGTATAGGAAACACAAAGATTCCTACGGCATATCGCTCCGGCTGCCATATACCTCCTTCCCCGGTGCGCCTCCCACTTCCATACGCCCCCACGCCCCCAGCCCCCATATAGCCCCTACCGCCATTCCGATCGCCGTTCCTGCCCCCATACAACCCCAGCGGGCACCCTTCCCCCCTCCCACGAATACGATACAGCAAAGTGCACCTGTGAAGGCCTTTGAACAAACAAACGGATATGCGATGGCAAGTGGACAGACAGACGAATGGACCAATAGATGGACCGGCAGATTGATAGACGGACAGGCAAAGAACAAATATTAAAGAGCGGCGGTGATGCGGTAGTATGGCGAACATACCGAGCATGTTTGGAACATGTCAAGCATTTTCTAAACATGTCGGGCAGGTTCTGAGCATGCTGGGTGGATTGTGAGCATGCCGAGCAGTATTCGCGGCCCCCCGCCGTTTCCAACAGCCCTCACCCCCACCAGGGAACCACGTTCCACGGGATAAGTCAACCCACAACCCCGCCTAATCCCGCGGTACATCTGGAAAGTACCACCCATATCTCTGGTAGTAATATTATCACCCCTGACAGAGATAGCCAGGCACACAATAATCTCCTATAACAAAAGAAATCCACCTCCAGGCTATTTGCCTAATCAAGTACAACTGCCACCTGAAATGACTTCGCAACTCTCCTCAACAAAAGGAAACCGGGACAGTTTATCGTTACCAGTGCAAAGGCAGGCAATAACCCACACACCAAGCGGTCGATCCAGGACCCAATTTATCAGTTAGTGCCGAAGCGGATACTAATCATGGCGAATCTTTACCCGCTGGCTGCCCCCCCCCGGCAATCACTGGTCCCCCACCCTCATCCACGAGTCCCGGCAAACTGTTGGTAAACTGTGGCTAACCCAAGTGCCCCACCCGGGCCTCCTCCAACACCCCTTCCCAGTCCACCATGGAGGGCTCACTCAACTCCCCAGCCCACACCATGTGAACAACCTCCATCGCATATTCCTGGATGCGATCACAGGCCAACCTCTCCTTCGCCACCTCTCCCCTCACAGCATCCGCAATATCAGGGGCAACACCCAACCCAACAACCACCGTGCCAACCGCAGGTCGCTACTGTACTTTCTCTTCTTCCTGTTGTTCCTCTTCCGGCGGGCCTTCTGTGGGGCACCGCCAGCAACCACCACACCGCCCAGGATAGTGTTCTCATGACCGGACTGCTCCGAGCCAACCAGGCCTTTGAGTACCGGAGACCCTCGCTAGGTAGCGCCAAAACTATATCAACTGTGGGCATATCAGTCCTCCACCGATTTCTCTTCTGCTACCGCCAGGGTAGCCAAGAAGAAAAAAAGAAAAACAGAAAAGGGCCTGGGTGGGCTCAGGTGAAAGACGCATGCTGGACACCACCACACCACTACACCAGCCACCTCCTCCGCCACTACTGATGACGCCCCAGAGGGCACCACAGCCACCACCTACTCACAAGTCACCCCCCCCCCACGGGTGACTCCAGCTCCACCACCTCCTCCGCCAGCGGAGGGAGCGACTGTAGTTCCACGTCCTCCAAATGCAACTAGCGGGAAAGGACCGAGACGTGATGTCTCAACTACTTTTAAAACACCACCGCCGACCGTGCAGCCGACCATGCGGAAGGGCCGGAACCTCGCCCAACCATAGTTGATCAAAGGGCAAACGCCTGGGGAAGATGTGTGGACCTGAAAAGCGATGAAAGGAGATAAAATTATCTCCAAAATGCAGAAATAAAGAAGAAGGAAATATTTCGAAATTAAAGACTTAAAACTATCGCAAGATAGAGTCGGGGCCCGGTTGGGCGGGATTTGGGGGGTGACAGGCCACAAGAGTTGAAATCACGTCACTTTTGTTAGCATGGAAGGGTGGAGACAAGTGGGGGACTTATATGGATGAGCATGGACGAGCGTGGATCAGAATGGATATGTCTGGCCATAGGAGGAAGCATAGGGGGATATCTTTGTCGCAGTTTACGTATTTATACCCCTATCTTTACCGTTCTTGTTAGTTGTGTCGTGCGGTAGAGAGAGTGTGTTGTATGAGGTAGCGAGCTTTCTTACCTTCTCAAAGTCAAGATCATCGTTTTCTTGGGCGTTACAAAGCATTGTTCCGCTTCGCTTCCCCAGCGCCGCCGCGCCGCCGTTCCGCCATTCCACTCTTTGAGCGCTCCACCACGCCGCTAGGTTATTCAATTGTTTGATAGTCGTTGGCGGATAACATTAGGCCGTTCCATTATTCACCGTTTGTCATTCGCCGTTCCTTGTTCATCGTTGGTTTTTACACCAATTCGCGGTGGTCTGATTGCCACAGCTGTTTCGATGTTTGATTGTCGTCACTTTTATTTTTTTGTCGTCCCCCTACTAGAAAGATTGTGGCCTTTTTGGTGGTTTTACCTGTCGAAAAGACATTGCCGTTTAAAAATAGTGAGCACCAGATTCCAATTCATCCATTCCAACCCAATTAGGGCCATCGTATTTAAATGACGAGTGGCAACATGCTTCCTGCTGTCGGAGCCCCCACAATTCCTAAACCAATGGCCAGGACCTCCCTCTCATTAAAGCAGGAGGAAGCTAGTGAGGGCATGATAAGATGAAGAAGAGAAAAAAAAGCCGGCAGCTCCAGGAAGGGTGAAGGGATCGCTGAAAGGGAGAAGTCTAATAACTTCTCCATCTTATGAGGTGCCAGGAAAATCGAGAGGAAGGAGAGCACAGCTATTCAACGGAAGTGTTCGCTTTCTGAGGCATGTTTTTAATTGTGACTGCGCAATCAGCTAAGTTGGGGCGGCAGAATTTGTTCCACCCTTGGTTCAAGAGTCAATGGCCAATAATTAACAAGTCTGGATAGGGAAAGAAAGAAGAAAGAAAGAAAGAAAGAAACCCCCATGAGTAGTTGGATAATATGAGAACAAGAAATATATAAGCTAATATCTAATACTCCGTCTAACCTCCCCCCCCCCCAATACAGACTTCCAGAAGTATAGCTACCTTCTCAGGTACAGATTTCTATAATTTCAACAGCATCTCGCGAACTATCTTGTAAAGAGAGACCCTGTGCAAGCCCTTGTTTAACGGCCCATTCACCTCCGAGCGTATCCCCACTTCCCTGTCTCTACTGGTGCGATCGGTTTCTAAACTCAATTTGTGCGTGTTGGATAGGATTCGAGCTAGGGAAAATAAATGGAGTATTCCACCGCATCAATATAGTCAATTTCGACATTTCCATAACATTACAAGCTTTGCAAACCTGAAATACAAGGTTCTGAATACCACAAGCTAATGTCCGGCAAACCGCATCCTTCTTAGTATCCGCCACGCTCAGCCACCACAAAAGGACCGGCAGGACAGTGGGGGGGGGATACTGCCACCTCACTCAATTGTGGCGGGTGAATTGAATTTCAAGCCCTGCCCGTATCCTTTCAGGGGTAGCAGGTGGCCAACGCTAAGCACTTTTCTTGGACACTTTTGTTACGTGGTTGTACTGCTTCTCTTTTCCCATTTCCAACACCACCCATCACCGCCGTTGCTTGTTTGCTATACTCACAAGGGGGGGATAGAGAGACTACGAGACAACAAACGAGAATAAGCCTATCACTACGCTCCTCTCAAAATGCGCATTTTTTTTGGTTCCTTTACCTTCTTTCCATGGACATTGCGTCCCTCCGCTTATCATATGTTTACCCACTTTGGCCAACACCGGAAGCTGGTGTGTAGCAGTATTAAGGTTCCGAGTTGTGGTGCCTCCATTTCCTACGTTGAGCACCAAGAACAATTGAGCAAACTTGAAGCGACCTGGTACAAACGATTTGTGCAGCAAGGAGAGGAAAAGGATAAGCAGCTTAAGGAGGAGCGGGAGGAAAAGGATAAGAAGCTTAAGGAGGAGCGGGAGGAAAAGGATAAGCATCTTGAGAAGGTGTTGGGGGAAAAGGATGAGCATCTTGAGAAGGTGTTGGGGGAAAAGGATAAGCAGCTTAAGGAGGAGCGGGAGGAAAAGGATAAGCGTCTTGAGAAGGTGTTGGGGGAAAAGGATAGGCAGCTTAAGGAGGAGCGGGACGAAGCAGAGACGAAACGCGAGCAGATCCAACAGAGAAGTGAGAAGCTCAAGGTTCTATCCACGGTGTCCCATTTTAAGATGATTTCTAATTTGTTTTTAGTGTAAACTTTTACTTGCAGAGACAGAAAGGATGAAGCTAGAGCAGAACTTCAATGTCCGTGGTGCACTGGGTATGTGATCAAAATACATATTGACCGAGTTGTTAATAATGTTTCCCTGAAGAGCGAATAGTATTCCAGGCAAGGTTGAAAGAAAAAATTGAACCAGAAGGCGGAACTCAAAAGGGACTCAATGAACTCGCGAAAGGGGAGGATCTCGTTAAGGTTCTCGAGACGGTAGTCCAAAAACGCCGCGTCGTTCGAAAAGATGTTGAGGCTTGCTTCCCGCATTTATACCATCGTGTATCCGTACATGCGCACGGTAATAATGGGACTATTGTCATAAGAGCAGCAGATTTTCCACCAAACGAGCGAGCAGCACTGGTTGTGTTACTCGAGTTGCAAAATCAATGGTCTTTCCCATTGGATTGGAAGGTGGAGGAGGAGGATCAGAAGGACAAGGAATAAAAGTAAAGACTATGGTTGCCCCAGACCCCTTGCCTTACTTGTTCAGATGGTCATGGCATCCACGGCTTGCGCTAACTATTTACTTGCAGGGCATGGTCTTTGGTTTAGATCGGTACTTGTTTCACTCTTCTTTTCATGGCGACCGCCGACTCACCCCATGTCTCACTCCGGGCTGTTGGAAGGTAGCTAGAGTGTTCACACATATACGTTGCAAATTTCAACATGGATATCATGAGAGTGAAAAATTGAATGACCCATGAAGGAACACGCTCAATTGAGGTTGAAAGAGGGCTTCATCTAGTCTGAGATTATGATATTTCGTTATACTATACTAGTTGGCCTACACCCCCATTTTCACACACCAGTCCTTCCATCTGCTAAAAGCTTTACCCTCATACTTTTTAGTGGCGTTCCTGCCGTCTTCTACTACTGCCGAAGTAATCGTACTTTCCCAATTCCGCAAAAGAGAAATCCGCCTCACGGCTTCATACTTGGCCTCAAACAACTCGGCTTCCATTTCCGACGTCACAGATTGACCAGCTCATTCTCTTGAATTGCACACTCTCTTACTCCCCACTCCCTTCTGGTGCCCTACTTTTCATCCCGTCCGCGATCTCAACAACCGAGCTCCAGGAATTCCCAGCAACCCAGACGCCCCCCCCCCATAGAGCTGCATGCTTCTTTTCGACGGCAAGGTTCATGGACAGCGGTTTGGACACTCAGTCGTATGATATGGCAAGACATCCGAGTAGTATAAATATCTCAAACGTATACCTTAAGTAGAGAAATATTTTCTTTTGCGAAAATAGGAAAACGAAAAACAAAGGACAGATCGACCAAATACAGGTGACGGAGGGGAGAGAGGGGGGGAGACTACAAAAGGGAAAACAGGTTGCCTTTTATCCTTTCCGGATCATCCAGATCCCTTCCCATATACCTCCAGCGTACTATGCCCAGTCCTCCATCACCTTCAGATTCGCCGAGCTCCCTTTTCGCTGTTCCTGGCAGGTATGGGGGCATTTGGCCGGGGGTATGATCCGACCTGGGGGTATGAGTATGACCGAGAATATGCCTGGCGGCAGTATTTTCGCATGACGGGAGCATTCTCTTCAAAGGGAGATGCTGGACGTGTTGTCACAAGTAATGTTTGATGTGTATGACTAGCTGTTAGTCAAACGTGAGGAAAGGTATGATTATAATGTACGGTTTGTATGCAATCGAGGTTGGTATTGCTTAGTCAGAAAAAACCCGCAGAACGACATTCCTTATGTCAGGGTCAGGGTTATTATTCCGCTTCTGACACAGAGTGGATATACTTATGTATTCAGGATACGCGGTTAAAAAATATCTCCCTCCAATAGCTGCTCTGACAAAAACCTTTGTAGCGTCCCAGTCCTATGGATTGCCCTCTGCCTCCCTTACACAAAAAAAAAAAACATCCTCTCTGGACTGGTACCAGCTTACCCTATCAGCGAGCACAAAACGCACACCTCACTCACTCATCCAAATCAACCGGCAAGTGCGGATCCTTCCTAAATCCCGCCGAGCGGCGATCTTTCGGTTGCTCACAGCATATCCGCTCATTGCTCGCGACAAAGCACAACGCTGACTAAGCAACACCAACCTCTACCGCGAATATATACTGCTTTCCACATGTTTCACCAGCAACACTACTGGCAACACACTTGTGACATCACCTTTTTTGAAGACCGTACTCCTACCATGTGGAGATACCATGGTCAGGCACATCCCGTGCCATACCCAGACCCCCGGTCAGATCATTTCCCCGGTCAAACCCAGTAATTGGGAGCCGGTAAAGTTGAATGTGATAGTGGACTCGGCATACGCTGGAAGTATGCAGAAAATGATCTGGATGACGCAGAAAGGATAAGAGGCATCCTGTTTTCCCCTTGTCAGCTGTTTTCGTTTCATCATTGGCTTTGTCTTTTGCTCCTCTGTCACCGGTATTTTGAGTCCGTCAGTTTTTCGTTCTTTTTCATTTCCTATTTTGTCTTTGTGAGAATACTTCTCCGGTTAGGATATTCGAATACGATCCTTATGCTACACAAAATTGCCTTGCTATACGTTCCTACCGATTGCCCAGACCGGGTGTCCGTAAACCTTGTCGTCGAAGAAGAAAGAAAAAAAATCCGCTCCCCGAGCACCACTACGAGTAGTGGGGAAATTCCTGAGGCCCCACAACCAGAAGGTAGCACTGCCCCGAGGCTTTCTCCTGTATCTAGAATCAGCAGCTGGATATACCTGCAGAAACCGTCCCCCCCCTCCCACCCTCCACTCGTCAGTTTTGTGTAGTTGTATTGTATTGTATTCGTCTCTCCCACCGGTTCCGCTTTAGATATGGGATATAGGGAATGCATTGAGGTTCGCAGTCAGCAAGGGATGGGACAGAAGTAGTTCGGAGATAGAAATTAGATATGTTGTCAGGCAATTGGATCAATGAGATTATAGCTTCTGATACAGAGCACAATACTCAAGTGGTCGGATTTAAAATCACAAGGATTCCCCGAGTCAAGTGAGCGATGAAGTAGGGCCTTCTGATTTAAATCCGGCCACTTGATTACAACAAGGGATAATATCCGGCTTAGATTAGTTAATATTTTTTTTTCTTCTTTAGCCGCTAGATTGTTGACTTTTATAGGATGCGAATGATAGTTGATGAGGGAGCTTTGTTTGGTTGGAATAACAGGAATTGTGTGGCATATAATTATGAAAGCCTTATGGACGCGTTGTTATCATTGCTCGTTTACTGGCTTGCCGGTTTGGTCTCTGGCTTACCCGGCCCCTGGTGGGTGGTTCCAAGGAGATTTTCTGCTTGTTTCTTCCAATTTGGTCTAGAGAATCTTGGAAAAAACCTAGACGGATTTTTCTTTTACCCTGGTCCTTTTTGTCAACAACAAGGTTTACAGACAGTGGTCTGGACACTCGGTAGGCTCGTGTGGAGAGACAATTTGGTAGTATAAGGATCGTATTCAAATATTCAAATTGGAGAAGTATTCTCGCAAAGACAAAAATGAACAAAAGACTGACGGATTCAAAAGACTGATAACAGAGGAGCGAAGGACAACTTTTGGATGATAGAACGAAAACAACTGACAAAGGGAAAACAGGCTGCCTTTTATTCTTTCTAGATCATCCAGATCCTTTCCAGCATACTTCCAGCTTATGCTAAGTCTACTATCTCATTCAACTTCGCCGGCTACCAATCTTCCATTCCTGCTGAGGGTAAGAGTATGGCCGAGGATATTCCTATCCACAATATCTCCACATGCTAGGAGAACTGTCTACAAGGAGACACCGGAATGGCGGTTGCAAGTTGTGTTTGAGGTGTTTGACTAGTATGGCGGTCTCGAGTTGTGTTTGAAGTGTTTGACCAGTTGATAGTCAAACATGCAAAAGGTATCGTGTGTGTGTGCGGTAGGGTCAGGGTTATTGGTCAGGAAACACGCAGGGCAGGGGGTCCTGCGTATTTGGGTTAGGGTTGTTGAAAGTTCGGTGGAGAGGCGGACATGTGGTGAGCAGCCAAAAAGTTCTCCGTCCAACACTTTTCTCTCTTGAAACTTACCTTATCATTTTAGACTTGTGGGGGATTTTAGTATTCAGCTTGAGGTGAATAAAATGGAATGTGATTTATTGTTCTTGGGAAGGTAAACCCTTCTATCGGAGAAGTGATTCTAAGCACACGTTTGTCTCTTCCGAGAATATCTCTGCCAATCGATATGTTGCTGCAGTACATACAAGAAATTCGGTTCAAGGAGCTATTCTTGGCAAGGACAAGCTAGTATGATGCATAAAGAGATAGATTGGACAACACTCCCGGGTCTTCTAGGAGCTCTCGCCACAATATCACAGTTGAACAAAACATGGCCCCCACACTAGTGGTTGGGAATCGTGAATGCAGCTCGACATGTTCAGCACCCGTTTGACATGCTAGAAACATGTTGGGCATGCTTAGATCTTGCTCGCACATTCAGGATGTCTGTTTTGTTATTTCCTTCCTTCGTTTGATCCGATAGCGGTTCCGGCGATGCGCTTTGGAATAGTGCATCTGTAGGCGCAAGAGATGTATCTTGGGGGGTGGGGGGGGATCCGGGGGACGAGGTGGTAGCTGTGCGTAGGCGGCGAACCTGGGAGTCTTTGTGAAGCCTGTTTCCTCTTTCGTTAGAATGTGAACGTGCGGAGAAGTGAGGGACTTATCTGGGTGACCATAGACAAGCGTGGGTCAGAATGGATATGTCTGGTAATGGGAGGAAGTATAGAAGGATGTCTTTGCTACAGTTTATTTATTTACTCTCCTATCCTTATCATTCTTGCTAGTTAGCTGTATGGTGCGATAGAGGGGGTGAGAGTATTAAATGAGATAGCAAATTTCCTCACCTTCCCAAAGTCGTGTGCTGGCAATTAGACTTTTCTCCAGCGTTACTAAGCATTATTTCGTTTTGTTTCATCAGCATCGCCATTTTGCCGTTCCGCCATTGACTGTTTTGACTCTTCCACCATTTCGCAGCTCGGCCCTATCATCGTTCCCGGTTCGTCATTCCTCGTTTCACGTTTCTCGTTCACCGTTACACCATTAGGCCATTTCTGTTTGATCGTCATCGGCAGTTATGCCATTCCATCATTCATTGTTTGCCATTCGCCGTTCGGCCGCTTGCTGCTCATCATTGGCTGTTACGCCAATTCGCCGTCTGATTGTCGCAACTGTTTCGGTGTTTGATCGTCGCCCCCTTTCTTTTTTTTTTTGTCGTCACGATGCTGCAAGTATTGTGGCCGTTGTTGTGGTTTTTGCCGATGTGGAAAACATTTACCGATTAAAACCATTCATCCATTCCAATCTAGTTGTCGATAATCCATCTGAACTACGAGTGGCAGCACGGTTCCAACTGTCGGAGCCCCCGCAAGTCCTAAACCAATGGCAGAAGTTTTCTTCTTGTTGAAGTAGGCGGAAGCAAGTGGGGACATGGCAAGATGAAAAAAAAAAAGGCGGCAGCTCCAAGAAGGGGGAAAAGATCTCTAAAGAGGAGACATCCAATAACGCCTCCGCCCTGTGAGGTGCCAGGAAAATCAAAAGGAAAAGGAGCACAGCGACTTGACACAAATGCTCATGATTTGAGACATGCTTTTAATTATGATTGCTCGATTGGCCAGGTTGGGGTAGGGGGATCTGCCCCGCCATTGTTCCCTCCCCTTTACCGGCAGTCAAGGGCCAATGATTGACAAGCCCAGCTGGGAAAAAGGAAAAGATAGAAAAAAGAAAGAAAAATTATTAACCGTAAATAACTAGATAATATGAGACGAAAGATATGAGCCAACTTGAGCACTTCCAGAACTGTGGCCGCCCTACCAGGTACAGATTCCTACAATTTCACTATGCCTCTCACCAATTCTCTTGTAAGGAGAAATCCTGTGCTAGCCCTTGTTTAACAGCCCATTCACCTCCGGAGGTGTGCGTAGTTTCTGGGCACCGGTAGTGCGATTGGCTTTTAACTCAAATACTACAGGTCCGCGAGTATTCGACTTAAGAAAATTAAAAAAAGTGCTCAATGTTGTCAATTTTGACATCCATATAACCTTACACGCTTCTAAAACCGGAAAGAGAAGGGCCTAAATACCATAGGATAATATCTGATGAATAGCGACTTTCTTAGTATCCGCCACACAGAGCCACCACAAAGGACCAGCAGGACAGAAGAGGCTATTATACTGCTATGTCATTCAATTGTGGCGGTTTATTCTTACCGAACTCGCGCCAAGCCTCGCTGACGGTGCCACCTCGCTGGGCCCTCAGAGTCTACCACTTCTCTTTTCCTTTCCTACACCACCCACCACCCCCATTGCTTGTTTGCTATACTCACAAGGGGGGGTTAGAGATACCACACAACAACAAACGAGAATACCCTATCGCTATGCTCCCTCAAAATGCGCATTTTTTTCAGTTTCTTTACCTTCTTTCCACGGGCTTTGCACCCCACCGCTTACCATATGTTTACCCACCATGCCCCATATTGGAAGTGGTGACTAGGAGGATTAAGTCTCGGAGTCGTGCTATCCTTGTCTTCCATGTCGAGCACCAAAGACAATTGAGCAAACTTGAAGCAATCTGGTACAAACGATTCATGCAGCAACTGGAGGAAAAGAATGAGCAGCTTAAGGAGGTGTGGGCGGTGCCCCCAACCGTCCAGGGCGCCCGACAGGGCCTGGCAGGCTTGTAGGCCCGGGCGTCCAGGTGAGGACGGCAGGGCATGGCGTCAGTCTTTCATAAAGACGGCGATCCTAGGGGTTGACGCCCGGGCTGTGCAGTCTTAGTACAAAGGGTATCCCCCGGCCGCCACCTGCAGGACCCGGCTGTTACCCGCAGGGCCCGGCCGTCACTGGAAGCTACCTGTAGGAATCTGGCACGGGATCCATATTGAGACACCTACAGGGCACGCCAATCCGTCCCATGCAGTGGTCTGGACAGACGCCAAGATGCCCGTCCTTCCTGGGCATCTTCCCACGCACTGCTGTCCATCCCGCCCATACCCATAGACAGACAGGCTGGGCACTTGGGTTCCCTGGGTGTGGGAGGAAAAGGATAAGCAGCTTAAGGAGGAGCGGGAGGAAACGGTGAAGAAACCCGAGCAGATGCAATAGAGAATCGAAGAAAATATTGGGGTTTGGGTTCCATCTCTTGCACTCACTATTTCAAGATGATTTCTAATTTGTTTTTAGGGTAAAATTTCACATGAAAACACGGAAAGGATGAAACTAGAGCAGAACTTCAATATCTGTGGTGCACTGGGTATGTGGTCAAAATACATATTGACCGAGTTGGTAATAATGTTTCCCGGCAGAGCGAATAGTGTTCCAGGCCAGGTTGGAGAAAAAGATTGGCTCGAAACACGGAACTCAAAAAGGACTCAATGAGCTCTCACAAAAGAGTAATTTTATTGATATTCTCGAGAAGATAGTCCAAGAACGTCGCCTTGTTCACAAGGATATTGAGGATTGCTTCCCGCATTCATACCATCGCGTATCCATACATGCGAATTGTAACAATGGCACCACTGCCACAAGAGGAGCAGATTTTGAACCAAACAAGTGGGCAGCACTGGCCGTGTTACTCAGGTTACAAGGTAGATAGTCTTATCCATTGGATTAGGAGGAGGAGGAGCAGAAGGACAAGGAAAAGGGCTTCATCTAGTCTGATATTATACCATTCGTTATACTATACCAATTGGCCTAGGCCCCCATTTTCTACACCTGCCCTTCCATTCACTAACTTTACCCTCATGCCCCTCGGCGGCCTCCTTGTCATCTTCTAGTACCGTCGAAGTAATCTTGCTTTCCGAATTCTTCAAAAGAGGCGTGTGCTTCATTACTTCAAACCAGACCTCAAACAACTTGACTTCCTCCTCAACATCATAGATTGATTTCTACTTTCTCGAGGACTGCGTATTCTCTTCCTCCTCACCCCCTTTCCTATGCCCTGTTCTCTTCCCCAGTTCGTAATCGAAATAACCAAATCCCAGAATAGCACAACTTGAGCGTCGGGCATTCCCAGGAGCCCATCACTCCCCCCGCTCAGCACTTCAATTTCCTTCAACAAAAACCTTCGTAGAATCACAGTCCTGTGGCTCGCCTCTACCTGCCTTGCAAAAAAAAAAAAACACTCCGCTGAATAGTACCAGCTTACCCTATCTACGGATGCAAAACACGCTACCCTGCTCACTCATCCAGATCAACTGGCAGATGTGGATCCCTCCCAAATCAAACACAGTCGGAGATTCCTACCGAGCCCCCCCCTCCCCCTCCCCTTTATTCGTCCTTGTTGCATCGTTCGTTTCTTCCATCAATTCCCCCTAGTGTACAGGGAAGGCATAGCGGTTAGCAGTCAGCAACGGATAGGACAGAGGTGGGACGGAGATAGAAATTAGATATGTTATCAGGCGATTGGATCAATGAGATCAAAGTTTTTGATACGGAGCACAATACTCAAGTGGTTCGGATTAAAATTGCAAGGTTTTTAAATTAAGTGAGCGATGCAGTAGTGCCTTCTGATTCCAATCTGGCCGCTTGATTGCTGCGAGGGATAAGATCTAACTTGGCCTTGTTAATATTTTTTTTTTTTTCAGCCGCTAGTCAGTTGACTTTCAGGGGATGCGAATGATAGTTGGTGAGGAAGCTTTGTTTACTCGTGCCACAGTTGTGGCTCCATGTAACTCTGTTGCTCAATGTAATTTTGTGGCTCACTAGCGGGTAGTATAATGTCATAAGAATATTAATTGTACTCAATGAAGATAAAAATGATTTTCTGTTGAGCTATATAAATGCTACGTAAAATACAATAGTATAAAAAATTTACACTGAGCCACAAAGTGACATTGAGCTATCGTACAAAATTACACTGAGCGACAGAGTTACATGGAGTCACAAAATGA
This sequence comes from Tuber brumale, assembly GCA_014065205.1. Classification (NCBI taxonomy): domain Eukaryota; kingdom Fungi; phylum Ascomycota; class Pezizomycetes; order Pezizales; family Tuberaceae; genus Tuber; species Tuber brumale. The sequence continues at coordinate 64,952 of JACCEG010000046.1, forward strand.
CGTTGAGCCACAAAACGACGTTGTGCCTGAATGTTACGCTGAGCTGGCAGGCACCCTGGAGGAGTGTCCATGGTTGTGGCGGCTAGCCACAACCGTGGCACGAGTAGCTGGAATAACAGGAATTGTCGTTATGTTATCATTGCTCGTTTACTAGCCTGTCGGTTTAAGTTAGTTTCTAGCTTACCCGGCCCTTGGTGGGTAGTTCCGAGGAGATTTCCTGCCTGTTTCTTCCGCTTTGCTCTTCATTGGAGAGAATCACAGCAACAACCCAGACGGATTTTTCTTTTACCCTAGACCTTTTCTCTTTTGAAAGTTACCTTGCCATTTAAGACTTGTGTGGGATTTTAGTATTTAGATTGAGGTGAACAAAATCGAGTGTGGTTTATTGTTCTGGGGAAGGTAAACCCTCCTATCGGAGAAGTGAGAGACTTGTGTGGATAGCCATGGACGAGCGTGGGTCAGAATGGATATGTCTAGTAATGGGAGGAAGAATAGGAGGATATCTTTGTCACGGTTTATTTATTTATTCTCCTATCTTTATGATTCTTGCTAGTTAGTTTTGTCGTGCGATAGAGGGAGTGGGAGTGTTGAATGAGATAGCAAGCTTCCTCACCTTCCCAAAGTCGTGTGCTGTCGATTAGAGTTTCCTTCGGCTTTACTAAGCATTATTTCGTTTTGTTTCATCAGCATCGCCATTTTGCCGTTCCGCCATTGACTATTTTGACTCTTCCGCCGTTTCGCAGCTCGGCCCTATCATCGTTCCCGGTTCGTCATTCCTCGTTTTACGTTCCTCGCTCACCGCCACACAATTAGGCCCCGATTTGATCGTCGTTGGCAGTTATTTGGCCGTTCGCTGCTCATCATTGGTTGCTACGCCAACCCTCCGCCTGATCGCAGCAGCTGTTTCGGTGTTTGATCGTCGCCGCTTTCTTTTTCATTTTTCTATTTGTCGTCACGGTTTTGGAAAAATCGTGGCCCTTTTTGTGACTTTACGAATGCGGAAGACCTTGCGCCCTTTAAAACTATTCATCCATCCCAACCCAGTTGTCGCTAATCGCATCTGAACCACGAGTGGCAGCACGGTTCCTACTGTCAGACCCCCCCCCCCAGGTCCTAAGTCAATGACGGAGCGTTTCTTCTTGAAAGATGAGCTAGTGGGGACATGATAGGATGAAAAAAGGCGGCAGCTCCAAGAAGGGGAGAAATCCAATAACGTCTCCGCCCCATGAGGTGCCAGGAAAATTGAAAGGAAACGGAGCACAGCGACTCGACAGAAATGTTCATGACCTGGGACATGTTTTTAATTATGATTACCCGATCGGCCAGGTTGGGGTAGTGAGATCTGCCCCACAATTGTTCCTCCCCTTTACCGGCAGTCAAGGGCCAATGATTGACAAGGCCGGCTAAGAAAAAGAAAGAAAAAACTATGAACCGTAAATAACTAGAGAATATGAGACGAAAGATATGAACCAACTCCAGCACTTTCAGAACTGTGGCCCCCCTGCCAAGTACACATTCCTATAATTTTACCATACCTCTCAGCAATTATATTGTAAAGAGAAATCCTGTGCTAGCCCTTGTTTAACAGCCCATTCACCTCCGGAGGGGTACATAGTTTCTGGGCACCGGTGGTACAATTGGGTTTTAACTCAGCTACTGTAGGTCCGCGAGGATTCGAACTAAGAAAATAAAAGATGTGCTTCAAGCTACCACTCTGCTATGACAATGTTGTCGATTTCGACATTTATATAACCTTTCACGCTTCTGAAACCCGAAAGAGAAGGTCTCGAACACCACAAGCTAATATCTGGTGAATAGCGACTTTCTTAGTATCCGCCACACTCAGCCACAACAAAGGACCAGCATGACAGAAGAGGCTACCGCCATGTCATTCAATTGTGGCGGTTGGATTAAACTTCAAGACCTACCGGTACCCTTACAGCGGTAGCAGGTTGCTAACGCTAGACACTGTTCGCAAATACTTCTACCGCGTGGTTGTACCACTTCTCTTTCCCTTTCCTACACCACCCATCACCGCCGTTGCTTGTTTGCTATACTCACGAGGAGGGGGCTAGAGAGACTGCACGACAATAAACGAGAATACCCTATCGCTACGCTCTCTAAAAATGCGCATTTTTTTTGGTTCCTTTACCTTCACTCCATGGGCATTGCGTCCCACCGCTTATAGTACGTTCACCCACTTTGCCCCACACCAGAAGCTGGTGAGTAGCAGGATTGAGTTTCCCAGTCATGGTACTATTATTTCCCGCATTGAGTTCCACAGACGATTGAGCAAACTTGAAGCGTTTGGGCACAAACAATCCGTGCAGCAACGGGAAGAAACGGATAAGCAGCTTAAGGAGGTGGAGGAGGAAAAGAAGAAACGAGAGCCGATGCAACAGAGAACTGACCAGCGTTCTGAAGAAAAGCTTGACTTTTGGGTTCTATCTCCTCTCTCTACTATTTTAAGATGATTTCTAATTTGTCTTTAGGGTAAACTTTTACTGGAAAAAACAGAAAGGATGAAGCTAGAGCAGAACTTCAATATCCGTGGTGCACTAGGTATGTGATCAAAATACATATCAACCGAGTTGATAATAATGTTTCCCTACAGAGCGTATAGTATTCCAGGCAAGATTGGAGGAAAAGATTTGCTCAAAACACGGAACTCAAAAGGGACTCAATGAACTCTCACAAAAGAGAGAGATCATTGATATTCTTGAGAAAGTAGTCGAAGAACGTTGCCTCGTTCCCAAGTATGTTAAGGATTGCTTCCCGCATTTATACTATACTGCATCCAGAGATGCACATGGTAATGACAGTATTATTGCCATAAGAGCAGCGGATTTTGCACCAAACGATCGGGCAGCACTGGTTGTGTTTCTCAGGTTGCAAAGTACATGGTCTCATCCACTAGATTGGAAGGAGGTGCCAAAGGGGAAGAAATAGGAGCAGAAGGACAAGGAATAAAAGTAAAGACCATGGTTGCCCCAGACCCGTGCCTTACATGTTTAGATAGTCATAGCATCCACAGCTTGAGATAACTATTTACTCGCAAGTCATGGTCTTTGGTTTAGACCAGTGCTTGTTTCCTTCTTCTTTCATGATGACCATCGACTTACTCCATGTCTCACTCCTGGTTATTGGAAGATAGCTAGAATGTTCACACATATACATTGCAAAGTTTAACACGGATACCGTGAGAGTGAAAAATTGAATGACACATTAAGGATAATGCTCAATTGAAGTTGAAAAATGGCTTCATCTAGTCTGATATTATGACATTCGTTATGCTATACCAATTGGCCTAAGCCCCCATTTTCACTCACCAGTCCTTCTCTCTACTAATAGCTTTACCCTCATGCCCCTCGGTGGCCTCCTTGTCACCTTCTAGTACCGTCCAAGTAATCGTACTTTCCGAATTCCCCAAAAGAGGTATCTGCTTGATAGCTTCAAACCAGACCTCAAACAACTCGGCTTCCTCTTCGACATCATAGATTGACGTCTACTTTCTCCTGAACTGCGTATTCTCTTCCGCCTTACCCGCTTCCGACACCCCGTTCTTTCATCCCGTCCATAATCTCAACCACCAAATCCCAGGATAGCACAGCCTGAACGTCGGGCATTCCCAGGAGCCCAGCGCTCCCCCCGCTCAGCGCTGCAATCCCCTTCAACAAAAGCCTTCGTAGAATCACAGTCCTGTGGCTCGCCGTCTGCCCGCCATGCAAAGGAAAAGAAAAAAAATACTCTCCAGAATAGTACCAGCTTACCCTATCTGAGGATGCAAAACGTACTACCTTGCTCACCCATCCAAATCAACCAGCAGATGTGGCAGATCCCTCCCAAGCCAGGTCTTCGGGTTAGCACTGCTAGTGGTGGGATACCCGAAGCGCAGCAAACCAAAGGGAGTACAGCCGGATACTTTCACCCGTATCTCAAGCACAGCTGGAGATTCCTACCGACCCCCCCCCCTCCCCCTTCCTCGTCCCTATTGCATCGCTCGTTTCTTCCACCAGTTCTGCCCGATGCGCGGGGAAGGCATAGCGGTTAGCAGTCAGCAACCGATAGGACAGAGGTAAGACGGAGATAGAAATTAGATATGTTATCAGGCGATTGAGTCAATGAGATCAAAGTTTTTGATGTCAAGCACAATACTCAAGTGGTCGGATTGAAACTGCAAGGTTTTCAAGTCAAGTGAGCGTTGCAGTAGGGCCTGCTGATTTAAATCCGGCCTGGCTTAGTTAATATTCTTTTTTAAAGCCGCTAGATAGTTAACCTTCATATTATGCGAATCATAGTTGATGAGTGAGCTTTGTTTAGTTGGAATAACAGGAATTGTGTAGCATATATGAAAGCCCCATGGACGCGTTATGTTATATCATTGCTCGCTTACTATCTTGACGGTTTGGTTTCTGGCTTACCCGGTCCGTGGTGGGTGGTTTCGAGGAGATTTCGCGCTTGTTTCCTTCACTTTGGTCTTCGTTGGAGAGAATCACGGAAACAACCCAGACAGATTTCCTTTTACCCTGGACCTTTTCCCTTTTGAAGGTTGCCTTGTCATTTTAGACTTGTGGGGGATTTTAGAATATTTCGCTTGAGGTGGATAAAATCGAGTGTGGTTTATTGTTCTTGGGAAGGTAGACCAACCCCCTATCGGAGAAGTCATTCTAAGCACTTGCTTGTCTTTTCCAGGAATACCTCCGCCAATCCATCATTTTGCTGCAGTCCATACAAGACATTCGGTTCACGGAGGTATTCTTGGCAAGGACAAGCTAGTATGATTCAGGACGAGATAGATTAGACAACCCTCCCGTGTCTTCCAGGAACTAGTCCTCGCCACAATATCACAGTTGAACAAAACATGGTCCCCACGCTAGTTGTTGGGAATTGTGGAAGTGGCTCGACATTCTCGGCACCCGGTTGGCATGCTAGGAACATGCTGGGCATGCTTAGCTCTTGCTCGTAGATTTAGGATGTCTGTTTCGCTGTTTTCTTCATTTGATGCGATAGCGGTTTCAGCGATGCACTTTAGAATAGTGCATCCATGGACGAAAAGGATGTATCCCGAGGGATCCAGGAGGGGACGGGATGTTATTTGTGCGTAGGCGACGAACTTGGGAGTCATTGCGAACCCTGTCTTTCTTTTGTTACCATGGGAGTGTGCGCAGAAGTGAGAGACTTATGTGGACGACAATGGACGAGCGTGGGTCAGAATGGATATTTCTGGTAATGGGAGGAAGTATAGGAGGATATCTTTGTCACAGTTTATTTATCCATTCTCCTAGCTTTATCATTCTTGCTAGTTAACTGTATCGTGCGATAGAGGGAGTAAGAGTGTTGAATGAGATGGCAAACTCCGCCGCCCTCCCAAAAATCATGGGCTAGTGATTGGAGTTTCCTTCAGAGTTACTAAGCATTATTCCGTTTTTGTTTCATCAGCATCGCCGTTTTGCCGTTTCACCATTGATCGTTTTGACCCTTCCGCCATTTCGCAGTTCAGCCCTATCGTCGTTCATGGTTTGTCATTCCCCGTTTCAGGTTCCTCGTTCACCGTTACACTATTACGCCATTTCTATTTGATGGTCATTGGCAGTTAAGGTGTTCCGTCGTTCGTTGTTTGCCATCTGTTGTTCACCATTCGCCGCTCCGCCGTTCGTTGCTCATCATTAGCTGTTACGCCAATTCACGGTCTGATCGCCGTTTCTCTTCTTTTGTCGTCACAATGTTGGAAAAATCGTGTCCGTTTTGGTGATTTTGGCGATGTGGAAAACATGCCGTTTAAAACCATTCATCCATCCCTACCCAGTTGTCGGTAATTGCATCTGAGCCACGAGTCGCAGCACGGTTCCAATTGTCGGAGCCCCCGCAAGTCCTAAACCAATAGTAAAGGTTCTCTCCTTGTTGAAGTAGGCGGAAACTGGTGGGGACATGGCAGAATGAAAAAAATGCGGCGGTTCCAAGAAGGGAAAAAGATCTCCAAAGGGGAGAGATCCAATAACGCCTCCCCCCTATGAGGTGCCAGGAAAATCGAAGGGAAAAGGAGCACAGCGACTCGACAAAAACGCTCATGATCTGAGACATGCTTTTAATTATGATTGCGCGATCGACCAAGTTGGGGTAGTGGGATCTGCCCTGCCATTGTTTCCTCTTTACCGGCAGTCAACGACCAATGATTGACAAGGCCGGCTGAGAAAGAGAAAAGGATAGAAAAAAGAAAGAAAAAATTATGAACCGTAAATAACTAGATATTATAAGACAAAAGATATGAGCCAATTTGATCACTTCCAGAACTGTAGCCACCCTGCCAAGTACAAATTCCTACAACTTCACCATGCGCCTCAGCAATTATATTGTAAAGAGAAATCCTGTGCTAGCCCTTGTTTAACAGCCCATCCACCCCCGGAGGTGTATGTAATTCCTGGGCACCGGTGATACGATCGGTTCTCAACTCAGCTACTGCAGGTTCAGGAGGATTCGAATAAAAATAAAAATAAAAAAAGTATGATACTCCAAGTTACCACTCTGCTATGACAATGTCGTCAATTTCGACATTTACACAACCTTACACACTCCCGAAACCCTAAAGAGAAGGTCCCGAACACCAAAAGCTAATATCTGGTGAATAGCGACTTTCTTAGCATCCGCTACACTCAGCCACAACAAAGGGCCAGCAGGACAGAAGAGGCTACCGCCATGTCATTCAATTGTGGCGGTTGGATTAAACTTCAAGACCTACCGGTACCCTTACAGCGGTAGCAGGTTGCTAACGCTAGGCACTTTTCACAAATACTTCTACCGCGTGGTTGTACCACTTCTCTTTCCCTTTCCTACACCACCCATCACCGCCGTTGCTTGTTTGCTATACTCACGAGGAGGGGGCTAGAGAGACTGTACGACAATAAACGAGAACACTCTATCGCTACACTTTCTCAAAATGCACATTCCTTTTAGTTCCCTTACCCTCCTTCCATGGGCATCGCGTCCCACCACTTACCATATGTTTACCCACTTTGCAACATATCGGAAGCTAGTGAGTAGCAGGATTAAGTCTCCGACTCGCACTGCCCCTGTTTCCTACATTGAATTCCAAAGACAATTGGGCAAACTTGAAACAATCTGGTACAAGCGATTCATGCAGCTATGGGAGGAAAAGAATAAGCAGCTTAAGGAGGTGCGAGAAGAAAAGGACAAGCAGCTTAAGGAGCTGTCGGAGGAAAAGGATAAGCAGATCAAGGAGGAAAGGGAGGAAAGGGAGAAGGAACGTGAGCAGATGCAACAGAGAATCGACCAGCACCTTGAAGAAAACATTGAGCTTCGGGTTCTATCTCCTATACTTACTATTTTAAGATGATTTCTAATTTGTTTTCAGGATCAAGTTTTATACGAATACACGGAAAGGATGAAGCGAGAGAAGAAATTCAATATCCGCGGTGCACTAGGTATGTGATAAAAATACATATCAACTGAGCTGTTAATAATGTCTCCCGGCAGAGCGTATAGTATTCCAGGCGGGGCTGGAGAAAAAAATTGACTCAAAACACGGAATTCAAAATGGACTCAATGAACTCTCAATAAAGAAAGAGCTCGTTGATATTCTCGAGAAGGTGGTCCAAGAACGTCACCTCATTTACATGCACGTTGATAAATACTTCCCGTATTTATACAGTCGTGTATCCACGCTTGCGCACAGTAATGACAGTGTTATTGTCATAAGAGCAGCGCAATTTGCATCAAACGAGCGGGCAGCACTAGTTGCGTTACTCAGGTTGCAAAGTAAATGGTCTTATCCATTGAATTGGAGGGAGGAAAAGGAGGAAAAGGAGCAGAAAGACAAGGAATAAAAGTAAAGATCATGGTTGCCCCAGACCCGTGCCTTACATGTTTAGATAGTCATAGCATCCATGGCTTGAGCTAACTATTTACTTGTAGGTCATGGTCTTCGGTCCGGATCGGTGCTTGTTTCCTTCTTCTTTTCATGATGATCACCGCCTCACTCCATATCTCACTCCTGGCTATTGGAAGATGGCTAGAATTTTCACACATATACATTGCAAAGTTTAACACGGATACCGTGAGAGTGGAAAAATTGAATGACACATTAAGGATAATGCTCAATTGAAGTTGAAAAAGGGCTTCATCTAGTCTGATATTATGACATTCGTTATGCTATACCAATTGGCCTAAGCCCCCATTTTCACTCGCCAGTCCTTCTCTCTACTAATAGCTTTACCCTCATACCCCTCGGTGGCCTCCTTGTCACCTTCTAGTACCGTCCAAGTAGTCGTACTTTCCGAATTCCGCAAAAGAGATATCTGCTTCGTGACTTCAAACCGGACCTCAAACAACCTGGCTTCCTCCCCAACATCATAAATTGGTGTCTACTTTCCCGTGAACTGCGTATTCTCTTCCTCCCCACCCGCTCCCGACACCCCGTTTTTTTATCCCGTCCATAATCTCAACCACCAAATCCCAGGATAGCAATCCCCCCGCTCAGCGCTGCAATCCCCTTCAATAAAAGCCTTCGTAGAATCACAGTCCTGTGGCTCGCCGTCTGCCTACCTTGCAAAAAAAAAAAAAAAAAAAACACTCTCCAGAATAGTACCAGCTTACATCATCCGGGGATGCAAAACGCACAACCTTGCTCGCCCATCTAAATCTACCAGCAGATGCGGATCCCTCCCAAACCCACCCTCCACGTCAGCACTACCAGCGGCGAGACGGGTGAAGCGCAGCAAACCAAAGGGAGTATGTCCGGATGCTTTCACCCGTATCTCAAGCACAGCTGGAGACTCCCACAGACCCTCTCCCTCCCCTTTTCTCGTCCTTGTTGCATCGTTCGTTTCTTCCATCAGCCCCCGCTGGTATACGGAGAAGGCATAGCGGTTGGCAGTCAGCAAGGGCTAGGACAGAGGTAGGACGGAGGTAGAAATTAGATATGTTCTCAGGTGATCAGATCAATGAGATCATAGTCTTTGATAAGCAGAATAGTGCCCAAGTAGCCGGATCGAAATCAGAAGGCGGCCAAAGCGAGCGACGCGGTAAAGCACCCTAACCTCAACCCGGCCCACTTGAGTACTTTACTGTACCGGAGTGAGGAAGAATATCTAGCTTGGAGTAGCTAATATTTTCTGACCCCCAGACAGTTGATTTTCATGTGATGCGAATGATAATTGCTGAGGAATCGTGTGTTGCATATATGAAAAGTCCCAAGGATGCGTTATGTCATCGTATGCCCGAGGGTGCTGAGACATTCCAGCCCTATTTAAAACGTTGAACACTAGCCTATTTAAGTAATCGTGATAGAAAAAACCTTGTTGGTCCCACAGGAGGGAGTACAAGTACTGTAGTGTTCAGAATACCACAGAACCAGTACTGCTCGGCATCATACCCGTACGGCCATGATAAAAACAGAAAAGTCTGTGTAGGTTCACTTCCGCTTACCAAAATAGGCTTGTGAGTGACATTTTAAATAGGGCTGGAATGTCTCGGTGGCCGAGGGGATAGGAGAAGATTTCCCACTTTGTTTCTTTCACCTTCGTCTTTATCGGAGAAGATCACGGCAACAGCCCAGAGAGATCTCTTTTCACCCTGGATTTTTTTTTTTCTTTCCTTTCCTTTTCTTTTCTTTTCCGAAAGTTACATTTGTGATTTCAGATGTGTGGGGATTTTAGTATTTAGATTAGCCTGAGGTGGATAAAATCGAGTGCGGTTTGTTGTGCTTCGGAAGGCATAAATTTACCTCTCCGTTGGAGAAGTGGTTTTCAGTGCTAGCTTGACTTTGCCAAGAATACCTCCGCCCATATTTTGTTGCAGTCCATATACTAGTACAGTCGCACCTGGCTATAATAAACGCCAAGAATAAGCACTTCGTACTGCGTTCACTAATTTCTACAATGGGGGGTTCACTACTAGTATACTCGTAGCAAGTTATTTTCCGGTGTAAATTGACTTTTTGTGCTTGCTAGAACTTGTCTGAGACAACTAATTCTTGGCGTCCATTATAGCCAGGTGCAGGACTTTTATGCACCAAATATTCGGCTCATGGAGGCATTCTTGGCAAGAATAAGCGAGTGTGATACATGATTAGATACTGTGCTAGTACAAGTAGATAAGAAAGCACTCTCTGCGAGAGTGCCTAACAGCTCAACGGAAGATACCATCCCAACGGTAGATTCAATCTGTATGTGAATTTAAGAATTACGAACCACTGCCAAACACTCCCTGATCCCTTAAACGTCCTTCTACCTTTCTCACACATTGCTTTAAGTCTTTGGGAATAGGTCTCCCATTTTCTTTCCGCTCTTTTACCACTTTTATTTTCATGTGGTGGGGCTTTGGTTTGCGTTAAGCCTCTCGGAGAGAGTGCCCATGGTTGCGAGTTTGCGAGCGACCTTGGCACGGTTAATATTATTGAAAAAATCGGAGAAAAAAGAAAAAGAAAAAATCATGACCACACGCTGGTAAGCACCGGAACCCATCCAAAACCAATCATCGGCCATAGCCCTTGAACCGGGAGTCGCAGGACGATCCCTCCAGTCCCCACAAGTGCTAAACCAATGGCAAACGCTTCCCTCTTGCTGAAGTAGGCTGAAGTTACAGTAGCGTGAGGGCACGGCAGGATAAATAAATAAAAAAAGATCCTGTGCATGCCCAATAGGATCCCAGCCAGGGAGATATACTGTAAGGAGTGTTCTAACGCGTCAATATCGGCAATTTCGACATTTCCATAACATCACAAGCTTTGCAAACTTGACAGGGAGAATTCTAAATACCGCAAACTAAAATCTGGTGAATAATGCCTTTTGTTAGGTGTTATCCGCCGTGTCTTGCCTTCCTGCCCCGGAGGCTTTCCGCTTTTTCTTCTTCTTTTTTCCCTTTCCCGAACACATGACATTGCTCAGCACCCCTGGTCCGGATTAATTGACAATTTCCAGGCATGATACTAGTAGGGCAGAAAAGACTACTACTTGACCATTCCTAAAGTATTAGGATGCCTTGGCGCCAAGCTAACCAACCAGCACCTAAAAATGGAATATTGGCCCCGAGGAGTCCGAATACTTTATGAATGGTCAAGTACTGTCATGCCATTCAGTTCCGAGTGTTGTTCAACCGAACTTAACCTTTTCAGGAGGGCGGATGACTGATGTGAGACCTGTTTCACAAACACTTGTGTCGGGTGGTTGTAACTTCAGTCAGCCTTGGCCTAGGTCAGCCCCGCTAACTTTTGCCGCCAAAACTCACTCGAATACTCCCCCACACAGTATTATGATATACGCCTTGAGGTTGAATAGGACGATTCATCCCAATATTGTATGCTGTTTTTCTAACCCTCCTCACTACTCGTTCCACAAACGCGATTCTGTTTTCCTTCTCTTCATGGATTACTCGCTTTTGAAAACCTAATTCTGACCCCCCCACCCGGGATACCGTACCTCAGCCTAGGAGTATCATTTCCCCACCGGTTACTCCAAATCATACTTCTCCTTTTAGCCAGGCTCCCCAACGGACGTACTGTTATCAAAGAGCAATAATGGGGTAGTAATCGCTGGATACAGGTGGCCAAATTACCTAGTTCTTGTTTCGAGCCATCGAGAGTTCGGGAGTTCTCAGGCGTGTTTTTCCCGAAGCGGGAGAGGGTTCTGCCATCCTAGGGTTCCTATGGTCTCAGAAACCAAATTATTTTCCCAGCCCTTATGAATCCTAGGATGGTGTTTCTACCCATGATATTATATAATACTGAAAGGAAAATGGTACGGTCAGGGGAAAATGCAAAGAAAGGAAGATTTGTAAGAGCCACAATGGAGTCAAAAGCAAAGTGGAGAAAAACAAGAAAATAAATCGTATCGTATTCGTTTTAACAAGTCCCTTCACCATAAGGGAAAGTCTTCCCGCATCACTTGTTCACACAGTAGGTTTGTTTCAGTTTCCGTACACGATGCCCGACGATGTGGATTCGCTTCGGTTGTCTTCGACAAGGTAACAAGGTGGAGAAAATTCTCCCTATGTACAGAAAACTTTTCCCTCCCTCCTCTGAACCAACCCTACTACATCCACTTCGTTTAAACCCTATCTGACTAATACTGTCCTCCAACTCAAGTACAGAACTAAGAGTACTTCAAAAATCCACAAAGCAGATTTTGGGCCTCACAATACCAGCGCTTCTTTCTACGTCCCGCTCGAAACTCTAAGCTCTCAGTTAGCTCCCCCATTCTTTTTCCCCTGACCTAGCTTGGCTTTGCTCGATACGCCCGTATCCCCCCGTATGATATCCTATCACTGTTAGGCCGCTTGCACGTACAGGCATGTTGTTACCAACCTTTCTATTTTTTTAACACCCTATGCTGTTCGATTGGGGTTGGGATGTGTTTTAGTTTTCTGTCTCACCCCGTAAGCGTTTCCGTAAAGGAATGTGGTCTTGGGGTATCAAAGTTAGTGTAGTTTACTCACTCACTCACTCTCTCTCTTGTTTGGCCTCTGGGTAGTTCCTTTCTCTTCTCCAGGGTTTCGCCATGTTAGCTTCTCTCCCTTGGCCCCCGAGAGTCTGTTTTTTTTTTTTTTTCAAATTCTTGCTTCCGGGAGTCTTAGGATCTCATAGTTATGGCTTTCTAGTTCCTACCCTTCCCGTATCAGAATCCCTGGTGATTTCTCCATTTTTCCTATTTTCAGTAGTTATTTTATGCACGAAGTCTTCCACCGCCCCTCAGTCCTTTTATTCTTCCCCCCCCCCACCCGGTAATGGGTTTCCTGTCTGTTCGGATCGAGATGGGAATTAGCCTCGTCTTTCCTCTGAATCCGCTCTAAGAGAGTGAAGAAATCCAAGAACATTTTCTCCTAATATCCCAAAGTGTTACAGGCCATAGGGGGGTGACGGGAGGTTGAAGTGACTATAGAATCTCTCGGTGTATTGATCAACGGCGCGGCGGCAAGATGGGCGGATTCACCGGGCACATTGGGAAGAGGGCCGGAAAGATAGGAAGCCCAGGGAGTGTGGGGAGTAGAGGGGTTATGCCATACAGCTCGTTCCATTGTTCCTCTCACTAAGCTGGTGGCAAAGACAAGAGTAAAATATTGTATAAAAGGTTAAATCATCCTAACCCTTCCCTAAATCATCACACATATCTCTGTGCCCCAACGCATATCGACACCCCCGTGATAACATATCTAGAAGACCTTCCCAGTAGACCACCGTAACCCCAGAACAATACAGAGTTACGTCCAGCAACTCTAACAGAATCCACCCTATACCGAATCCGGCAATCCAGCGGCATTAGGCTCTAAGCCGCTCGAAAGAGGATAGAATTATTATTTCGTCAGGTGCAAGCAGTGAAGTATGACCTTATTGACCAAACATAACTTTGAGAATCTTTATATGACCCGGGGTTGGGTTTGGTAAAAATGGGGTGACAAAAAGTCATCGTTGATGGCCACTTTTACACCAAACATGCCGTTTTTCACAGCATCAGAACTCAATCACCTATCGTGGAAGAAAGTCAATTCTTCACAGGATAGTGATTTTAGGTATTTTTTAAGACTGGTATTTAAATCCAGAAGCGCATGGCGCAATATTGCCTGAACTATGGCGATGTGAAATTGGCGATTCTCAAAGAGGTATCTCTTTTGTATGAGAGCCCATACAAATTCTAGGCGTTTAAAGTCCACTGACAGTTTTGCAATCATTCTCACCGATTGACGAGAGCTACCGACAGAACAGCCAGATCTGTTATAAAAATATTAATTTCGAAACCACTAGCCCTTCAGCTATTTATTGATATTTTTTGTTTTAATTGATTAAGAGGTAGTAGTATAAATCGTTATTTGCGCGACCCCGAATTCTGGCCATTTTTTTGGTTGGTTTTGGCCGGTACAATACTTGGGCCCACCAACGATGGCTTTTTGTCCAAGAACTATACATGTAGGAAAGTCTAGTATTTAGAAAGGTCAAAAACGTGCTCCCAATAGAGTTGGTACCGAGGCATTGACCCAGCCGGAGAGCCGACTACCAATGCTCCCATTTTAACCCTCCCCACTGAATCTGTCCCCGGGACATCTTCGATCGGTCTGCTGCAAGCAGTCCCTTGGTGCTACATAACAGCCCAGACAATGGGCACATCAGGACTGCACCCGACCGCATCGCGCTCCCATCGGCGACGCACCGGACGCAGCCGGAAGACGAAACAGCAATCCAGGGGACCCCCCCACTTCACTAATCCATCAGTAAATCCGCAAGTTTCTTGTCCGTCTGTCTGCATTTCGCGTGCGGTAGACCGCAGGTCCTGATTTCGGATACCCCGGTAAATTTCAACCTGTGCATCTGGTGACACAACGCTCCCACGCGCTGATGCGGGCCAACCACCACACCCCGGTTCGTGCATAACTTTCCCGCAAAAAAACCAAACGTTGATAGGCGAGTGATCGGCGGTGATGGGGCGGTGGCAAAATTGGGGGGCCGGCCCCAACACTAATCATGCGGACAACTTTGCCCGGGAAGCGATATCATATAGCTGTGTGTTTTCCTCTCCCTCCTTTCTCGATCGGTTTTGCTGGTATCGTGATCCTGTGAGTTTGAGAAGCCATTGATCTCCTCATTTCGCTAAGAAAACTCGACATACAACAAACCACTAAATTCTGTGCCCCGGGCCTTTCCAAATTTACATCACCCACGAGGGCGGTGGATTTCCTATAGGGCATGCGGGTAGAGATATGCGGTTATAGGGCATGCGGTTATGAGGTGTGCGATGAGTATGATAAGGCCAACCTAGGAAACCAAGGGGCTGCTCAGGGAAGCTGATAAAGCAGATCTTAGGTTTGTTGATACCCGTTGCCACCGGGAGTCTTGTTGTGTTGCTTCTTTCAGACCCGATGCCATTAGGAATAGGGCAGTTGGGCTTAGGGCACAGGTTTTAGGCACCGCGGAGGATCACGATACGCGGGGATGGTGTATTTCTTTAGGGTTCGTTGTTTCTTGTATTCTGGATCCGTTATCATACCTGTTCGGGGAGGTTGTTTGCCCCCTAGTCTGTCCTTAGCTGGTGCTTCTATCGATCCTCTATGTACACCATCCTTCCACGCTACCCCGGGCTTAGCCCTCGGCGATTTTACTTTCACACCTCCATCGTCTAGTACTTTTATTGAGTTTCTTCAGAGTGTGGGGCTGTGCTTTGACGACTAGAAACAACCAGACTTGGGGATATCAGATTGATCGGGACAATTCCGGTATCGGTTCAGAATAGCTAGTTGATGAAAGAATGAAGGAAAGAAGGAAAGAAAAGCTTCCCCTTGTACTCAAGACATAACCTGCTTCGAGCTTGCTACAATACAGTCACTCGGATCGGGAGTTCTAGGAAATTCAGGAAGTTAACACCTGATGATAATACAGATGAGTTAATTAGTGAAAGTCATTATTTGGACCGTTGAAATGATAGTTGACAGTGGAAAAGAGAAATAAAAACAATCGCATAACATAGATTAGACCCGGGCGTGTTGATTGAGGAATGAAAAAAAAAAAACAGGGGAAAACCCATAGCCTGAGAAGGCCTCCCGGAAACAGCGACAGAACGAGAAGAAGAAATGTGGAAATAGGAAATAGCTCCATAAAAAACTGAAGACGTCTCCCCGCCTTGTTCCCCCAACAGCCCTACTCCTTATTGAGATGAACACTTGTCATGGTGCTACTGTGACTTCCTCCGTAGCTCCCTGACCGTTAGTTCCCGCCGCCCGCCCATGCCCGGCGGAGGCACCCCCGCTTGAACTTCCCCCCCTCATATCCGCGCTGGATTGACCATTCTCCTCTTGTCCTTGTACCCGATTGTATGGGCCTTCACTCACTAGAAACCCTGCGTTCCCCGCATTGTAATCCTTATACATAGCCGGGATAAGTCCGCGTAGATCCACCCACTGCGAATCATCCTCGTCTCGATCTCGGCGAGTCCTCTCATCCACAAGGCGAAGTTCGTCATCGAGACGGCGACATAGTTGGGTGGCCTGTAACTCGTTTCCACGCTTGACATATTTGTCGAGTGCGGACTCGTCTTGAAAGTTCCCATGTCTGAGAACGCAGCCCAAGCATATATCAACGACGACAAGGAACAGGAGGACAGCCGGGATGGAAATTAGGATCCGGACAGATAAGGTGCCAACGTCTCCACTTTGAAGGACAAATTTGGTCGCTGAATCTTCCACCTCTCCTCTTCCTCCTTTGGCGAAGTTAACCATTTTATCCCCCTTGTACGTGGTTGTGTCGCGTAGCACACTCCGAGAGCTAACCCAACTAGCGAGCACCAAACGCTCAAGATCGTCGAGGATATTGGATGCTTCCGCATCAAGAACAAAAGAAGGAGCCACAGAAAATGTAGCCGATTTGAGTGCGGCTGGCCCTGCAGCCCTAGCCAAACTGACCACGCGCGGATACGCAAACTCCATTTTGAATACGTCAATCCAAAGCTTGAAGAGTGTAAGGCCAGGCAACGTTTCTAGCTTCGAGGTTTCCACATTTTTACCATTAAGATGCCACCTTCTTCTTTCCGAGCAAATAAGAACTGGTCTCTTCCTGGTGACTTGATATGCCAGACCCCCACCCTTGGTCGCCTCAGTAGAATACCAGGGGTCAGAGCTGGAGGTAAAACTGTAAGAGCCGCCAGTGTTGATGATCATGGCGAATGAGGTTCTGTCTGTCTCCGAGATTGAGTCGTCGACCTTTGTTTCCACCATTGGAGGAAAATTCACCTCTGGTTGGAAGTTGGTTGTGTAAAATTTGTCTTGATCAAAGAGTCTGTAGGTATCCCCCTTATCGGTAGAGTTCACTATCCACGTATAATTTGTATTACACGAACCTTCGACATGGAGCCTCAACTTAGGATCACTCTGCAGCCCCATATCCACACCGGTGACGTTGTAATCGTATTTTAGACCTGCCCAAGGCCCGTCGTCGCCTTTATACCCAACCGGCGGGTCAACTTTCTCCAGAATGACTAGATTCCGGACCGTAACATCGGAGGCTTCGATAGACCCGAGCGCACGAAGTGCTGAAGGAGCTTTCAGTGAATCTAATTTTGCAATGCTAGCACCGTTGTCGTCTGTTCGAGAGTATTTCGTAACGTCGGGGAAGAAGATGGAATCCTTAGCAGGAGGGGCGACGTTTCCCATAAGGAGACCCCCGCCGACCAAAACACCCGCAGCATTATTTCCGAGCGACATCGTAAGGGCAATGAGTAAAAACAGAATACCCCACCCCAGATTGCCAGATCCGAGCTTACCGGGCGGCTGGGAGATTTGTTCTGTGCCCTGATTTTTCTCGGTGGAGCCGAGCTTACTCAAGGTGGGGGGATCGCTCGGCCGCATAAACATTCTAACGCAGTATCTGAGCATCACACTCGTCGCATTCATGGATTCGCTAGAGTTCCAAAGAGCAACCAAAGCGATATATCGGTTTGGATCGCGATTTGTAGGCCAGAATCCCATGATAATCGATAAAATCAGGTGCCATCCCAACGTGAAAACAAGCAGGACCAAGATGGTATAGGCTGAGACGATGAGACTGGCATTTCTTCTGGTAACGGCGACCGCGGGAATCCCGCCCGAGTCTGTCGGCATCATGAAACTCTTCGTGATACCTGTGACATAGGTGTTTATTGGGGGGTTTGTGTAGATGTCCATGGTGAGGGGACGTGATGTTGATAGGAGGTCTCTGCCATCCCCGTTAGCTTGATGAGCACCCGGTTCGAAGGGATACTCCACTCATACCAGGCTTTGCGCAATAGGTCTCTATATTTGCGCCGGAATCAAACTTCAAACGCTTGTGGAAGGGTCCTCAGTCTCGACAGATATCGGGACTAGGTTTCTCGCTCTAGATAGGGAGGGGGAGGGGAAAATATATGCTGAAATCCCACCTTAGCACTGCCAGGGAAGCCCTACAGTTATTAAACCCTTTCGGAAAATCTAGGATTCGTGTAAGCAGATTCAAACTTCCCCACATGACAGGCTGTTTGAGTAATGGCGTCCAACTCCTAACATGGGTCCCCCCATAAGAAAGGTATCACTAGGTGAAAAGTGATATGGATTTCTTTGTTCTTGTTATCTGTGTGCTTTAGCCCCTGGTTGGCTAAACCTCACACCTATCCTGCAGGTCTCAAAGTAAGAATTCTTCCCATACCACAGGTGAGGCACGATACTCGCTTTCGGGGGGCACCCTGGAGGCCAGAGATCAGCTGAGGCTCGATGTATACCACCGATTTCATGGGAGACTAGTATGGAATGCTTTCTTTTCTTTAGGCAGATTCTATGATAGACCTCGAGCTGAGGAACAAATCCTGAGCTGGTGGTCAGCACCAATTCCTCGATTGAGCGTGAGACTCCTACCTTAAGTCTCCCCAGCCCCAGTAGCCGAGCTATGGATATATTCATCGGAGAAGCTGAGTGTAAGGCTGCGCTTTTTTATACCGTGTGATGCATGATGGATCAGCTTTCCCGGGGGAGGGAACTAACGAATGGTGTAGCAGTAATTTAAGTGGAATAGAATGGAATCTGATCGTTATTGAGTACAGGTACCTGTAGGAAAGGTAGGAAAGGTAGGAAAGGTATGGTCATAAATTTCGTCCTCGTCTTGTCTCTTCGCTCTCAACTAAACTAACGGTAAAGACCGGAGTATGAACCAAAATGAAACCACCCTGACCCTCCCATTGATCGCCAGACATATCCTTTCTCCTCTATGCTAGTCCCTATTCTCTCGAGCGCTCCTGTGATAACAAAGAAAAAACATCTCCGCAGAAGCTTCACCGTAAATCGCCATAACCTTAGAACAAAAGAAACCCTCTACAACATGCCCGTAACTTTAGGGACCAACCACAATTGACTCTTCCTCTATCAGCTTTAACAGATTTTATGTATCTAAAATTCAGGACAGCCATAGCAGCTTGCTCTTATCTCTGTTTCTTATTTCCTTAGGCCTTGATATACCCCAACTACGAAAACAGATGTCCAAACCACAGACCAGTATACCACCACCCATGAGGCACACGAAGCAAGAGTTGAAGTACTGTGAAAGCTCTTGTGATCCACTATCGGATTATCCCTGTAAATGGCGGCGGGCATCAACCCACAAGAGGCTTAGCCTAGCAAGTCAAAGGAATTGCGAATATCAGAGAATGAGATCCAGTAGATCAAAAGAGCTAAGCTATACCGTGCAAGGAAAGCACTAAGCCTTCCCAAGAACTTTTTGTCCCTGAACTCCGCAATTAGCGACCTGACGAAGATAGCCAACTGCAAGACCTCCCACGGTACAGGATTGGGTTTTGGCAATATCCCCTGGGATGGTATATTAGTGTCATCCGAGCCCGAGTACCACTTCAATACACGCTATTCTTGGTATTCGGTATTCCGGCTCCAAGTTTCACCTACTCCAAGAAATGCCAGGACGGAATAACAAGCAGGATACTTGGTACCAAGATTTTCTACAGGAGTCACAAAAAAACAAACACCCTACCTGGTTGTATACTGGTTCGGCGATACAAGGGTAATGATAATTTATTGAACCTACCACCCAAGTAACAGCATTGCATTAAGTTATTGATACCAAGCACTACGACCAAAATGGGCGAGACGAGACCCCCAGAATGACCAAAGCCACTTTTCCAAGAGTCCCAGCTCTAGTGAGCCAACTAAGTTACAAGGAACTCACGAGCACTCTCCAATCAACAGCATCCAGACAAAATGTTCAGGCATTTTCCAATCTCGAGAGAGTTAGCTGATGGCAAAAAAAGCAAATCAACGAAAAAGAAAACCAAAGAAGAAATAAGTGGTACCACACACTAACTAAATAAAAGGAATTGATATTTTGCCTTTACTCGAGCAGGCTACGGTAGATATGATACGATGACACAATTTGTGATTGTATGGTACTGTAATACCTATCATACGTATCGCGATATTAGTTGGAGAAATACCAAATTTGCACTTAATAGTAAGGTATTATGAGGTTGCTGAAGCGCAACGCAGATCCCTAAATGGGCCAGGAGGCGCTGCGCACGCAAGGGGATTTGTGCCCACAGGATCTCCTCAGCCTGTCTCGCGGTTTAGCTCGCACACTTGTAAATATCTCAAAGCACTATGCGCCAATGGGAGCGAAACATCTCGAGTGCATAGCAAGTTTCATACTTCGTATTTGTACTTGTACCAGTGTGTTTTTCTCTACCGGTATGTGAGAACTTTCTTTCTTTTCTTCCGGTTCCTCCAAATTTGTGCGACGGTACCAGGGTTGCGTCTATTTGGGGCCGAGTTGCCTGGGCTCGAAAGAGGGGATATGAGACAACTGTCACTCACCTACTACAAAGTGACTGAAGGGAGCTGGCTATTGGGACATCAAGTATCTGAGCTTCAGTTATGCAGTCAGCGCTGCTGTCTGCGGTATTGTCTCGGCTAGTTATCCTTCCCGGGCCGCAGGAGAGACAATTTGGGTATGCGACCAAAGATTCGAGTTGTCACACGCCTCTATCCCTCTGGTCTCTAGTAAAGATCTCTAGATCTCTCGTTGGTTTTCTTGACAAAACATTGGTTTAGGGGGCCTATAATCGCCTTTAAGAATGAACATCACCCTATGGGTGATGTTTTTTTCTTTCCATTTGGTCCATCAATGACTTCATTTGTCTAAGACAGAGAGTTTTTTAAAAAAAAAAAAAATTTCGCTCGCATTTTCAAGCGTTCTAAATGTTACAATCCCTGCTATGAGTCCGAATATGTCCCGATGTAAGAGGGGTGGAGACTTTTACAGTTGTCCAGAAGCTCCTAAGACAGAACTAGTTCCGAACAGAGTTGTGCGCAGATAAATACAGAGAAATCTAAACTTTTAGCACTAAAAATCGAAGCCTGAAGGCTCTCTAGGTTATTGAGGCGTTTTGGGGGGCAAGGGCATTGTCTGACCCGGGAGCTCATTCTGCGGAATCAAACCACGGCGACCACCCCCAGATTGGATGTCCACTAGAAAAAAGAATGTGCCCATTAATCTCTCCAAAGACTCCAACTGTTATTGTTCCCGAATCGGTGAGGGGTTGGTGACTTTTTCTCTTCATTTCCCCTATCATACTCGAGCACGAATTAAGACAGCAATCCTGATATGTGCCAACAGATTAGACAACCCTCATGGCAAGCAAACGTATACAGGCTGTTTCTCTCGTCACCTGTGAAATTATATCCTATTACCCAGCGTTTACAAGACTACCTTCGGGATGTAGCCGGAATCAAGGCTGAAATTTCGAAAATCTGTTGCCCGTACGGTAGTTGGCACGGCTTGTCCCAAAGAAAAATTGCATTGCCTGAAGTTCTAATTTGTGAGATCTGACATACCGTACAACCATAAATTTGGAATTGGCAGAAGCGCATTGCGTGCCTGCGGAATTGACGTAGGGGGTTTTTCACAGAATGGGCCGGAGAGTCTGATGGTTTTATCTGTCTTCGATGTTTGCGCATATCTGTTTTGCGCTGTGCTCATTTAATCTTGGCGACCAAGAATAGCGGACAAGAAGTACCAATATCACACAAACGCGCATCTGAGCGCCCATACCCGAGCACAAATTCACTACCCCTGTTTTCGGATACCCCCTTCCTGGTACAAGTGCGAGTATACTTTCGGAACGCCCCAGTATTCATTGTGCTCTCCATTGTTGGTAATTGAATCCCAGTGGGAGTTCCAAATATTCTAGGACCAAGCAGCACAGTCAAGCGAGGGGATGGTGGGTACTAGCTGAGAAAAAAGATAATCTCTCACATTGATCTAGTACCTGAGAAGTATTAGGCAAAGTTATGATTAAGCCAAGGCTCTTTTTTTTAGCAACACAGGGTGACATCTAAGTGCCCATCGATAAGTACTTTCTACCCTATGATAAATAGCCCGGGTTACCTGCTCCCCTCTTCTCTTCCCCCTGGGATTCCACGTCAGAATTACCACAAGTGAGCAAGCAAGGCTCACTTTCATCATCATCACCTTCGTTTGATTACCTCCCTCGTTCAAAATGATTTTCCCAATTCCGCTACTCGCGGTTGTCTTTCTTTCTTTAGCCCAATACGTTTCTTGCCAGGAACTTGCCTCCAACCAGACCCTTATGGAAGTACTTGTGGGTATACCGGAATGCCAGGAGTATCGCAAACTCCTGCTGCGATACCCGGAGCTCCAAACCTTCCCCCCTAGCCAAAGGTTTACTGTTTTCTGCCCGAGCAACGAGGCGGTGAGAAGAAAGCTTGCAGAACCCTCGGGGAGCATATTCAAACGCGATGACCCAAAAGCAACCTCGAGTATGGCAGCAAACACTGCCACAGGTGTCTCAGTGACCAAGCCCGCCAGACCAGCTGCGACCGCAGCCTCCAGGGCCCGCGCAAAACGTCAAGTCGTTGTTGTCTCGTCATTAACGACCACTAGCGCAACGAGCACTACGCCCAGGTCCCAGCCGGGCAGCTCCCCGGCTGGGACTTCGGCTGCTCCTACTGCAGCCGCCACCAACTCCAGAACATCCGGGCCCGATCCATTCGCCCTAGACCCTAACCAGCTCACTCTCAAGACTACCCTCAACAATCCCGAAGTCGTTAACCTTGGACCTGGGGTGCCTCTTCCCATGGTTTCTTTCACTCAATCTCCAGGGGTCTTGGGACTCGTCTGCGGCCTTGGAGAGGTCCTCAATGTTAACCCCAGAAGTATCCCCTTCGACCGGGGCGAAGTTCGCGTCTCCGAAAAGTACTCACCCCATTCGTGCTTATTGTAATGTACAAACGACTAACAACCAATCCAGTTTCGTGACCCTCCCAGAAACCATACCCCGATCTCTCACCATCCTCGGTCAAAGAAAATTCCTAGAAGCACTCACAAGGTTTAACCTCCTAAGCTATTACGAAACTACCCCACTCATTACCGCCTTTGTCCCCATCGATTCGTCGTTGTCCGGAGAGCTCAGCGCGTGCGCATGCAAGTCCCATATTATCAGGGGCCAACCACTGTATACTCCCGACATCGATCTCGGGAGGGCATACGCTACAGAGACTGGCGGAATCATCACGATTGAGATCAAGAACGGGGTATACACGCTTACTGGTGGGGCGGTAATCGAGAAGGCGAACATAATTACCAAGAACGGAGTTGTGCATCTTATTAAGGGAAATATTACTGGAGTATGTGAGCCCAAGCCATTCACTGGGGGGAGCAGCAGGGTGGGGGGCTGGGCGGGTGGATTGATTGGGTTGGTTGGTGTCGCGGTTGGGCTTTTGGCTTAAGTATCGCACAGTAATGTTTATGATGGCTTGAGTGAGTGATGGCTATGATCACGAGGGTTTAATGGTTTTGTAAAGTTTTGTGTTTAATTTAGTCTAATTCTGGTCCGTCTTCTCTTATTCTAGAGATTGATTAAATCATTTGCTTTCTACTTTTGCGAATCCGGTAGTTCAAAAACATATCTCTCATGAGAACGGGTGGGCACCTCATTCTCTATCGCATCCAGTCATTTGTTGCCGATAGCCCCCCGACGTGCAAAGCTACTTCTGTCTTTGTACTAGTACCATCAGGACGTCAAGTTTGCAAACTTACCCACCCTTAGCCCACTGGCAAATAGGAAGTGCTGCACCCAGCCAAACCACAACCTCTCATTCGCCGCCCACTTTTTCCCTGCCACGTTCTTGTCAAGATAAGTTCCGGGCGACCAACCGATGATCCCCTGCTAGTAGTACAGCAGCAAGCGAGCTTTCGTGCATGCACCAATAAAAATTCCACCTTGGGCTAGCGCAGCGCAGCATGCGATCCAGGTTTTGCCACCCGAGTATGATACCCAATTTATTGAATTTTGCCCTGCATGAAAAAAAAAAAAAAAAAAAAAAATAGGAATGAATGGTAGGGTACAGTGGTTCGAGTTGAGTCTGCAATTTAGGCACCAGATTAGTGCGACTGGCTGCCGATGGAGTGGTGTGTCTAGATAGGCACACCACTGCATCAAGCGAATGGACCTGGCCTATCAATTATGATCGGAAGCAGGGTTCTGGAGCTCCCATGGACTGATCAGACATGCATATTCCTGACCTTCCATTAAAGGGAGGTGCCATACCCCTTTAGGCTGCTATTACTATGTATCCAGCCAACTACTCTAAGCTGAGGTTGCATTTTGCTGGTCAAGTTAATCGCTCTCTATACCTTGCCAGTGGATGCATAATAGTAGATCCGGAGAGTCCGGAAGCCCGATGTCTCATCCGCCCTTTGGATAGAGTTCAGTCGCATATCCAGCACCACATATTTCCCTGTAGATTCACGTCGCTACCGTGACTACAGTATCCCTCTCCATCCCGATCTGAACCGTAGAGTCTTCACTGGGGGCACGACGAAACTGGGAGGGTGACGAACAGGGGGTACGGTATTGCGCGGGCCAAAAGTAAATTGGTTGAAGTAGGGTAACAAAAATTCACTTTGTCACTGATCCCTGCTCCCCACCACCAGTGAAGACTTTAGCGGCCGCCAGCGCCCGGAGGCTATTCTCGACGACAGCCCCATTCACAGAGAATATATCATAATAATTCTCCACATACATGCACTTACGCGGCAAAAAAGTCTTCGTGAGACAGCCTCTCTTCCTCTTCGACGGACATTACCGTAGCTTCAGTGGGTATTGCGCGATAGACCAAATTTTTTGCCGAGTGGGTGCGCTGACTGTAATATTATACACTTCTCTTGCACTTTTCCCTTCTGCCCCCCTCCTCGCAGAAGCAAAGATACCACGGAGGACAAGCACGCCGAGTGACCGTGCATGACCGCATTCCTTTGCCAATAGTAGTGCCGTGTATCATAGCGTACGATTACCTCCAGCCTAGCCTTTTTTGGGTAGGCCCCGCCCCCGCAGCACCCACTAAGCCAACCGGGCCCCTCCCCACACACCTGAGCTATTCCCTCCAACAGCGCGCACACATCCGGTGCAACGTGGAAGCCCTAAAAGCAACCATGATCCGCACCAACCAACAAAGGATGATGAAAAAAGTATTTGGAAGGTGTGGAGAGAGTGGGGCATTTTTTTTTTTTTTTTTCCTTTCTTTCTTTCTGGTTCCTCTCTCTTTCTAGAGCCGCCTGTATCTGATTGGATTCCTATTCCTGGGTTGGATTGGATCGAGACGATTACTGTTCAGACCCACCGCGGCACAGACAGCTGTGTGTCGGCTATTCCACATAAGTTGAGTTATGGGCACCTGGGATTAGTATGACCTGGGTATCGGGAAGGTGGTGGTGTTGCACCTACGCGCTAACCTCATGAGAGAGTAGGTGATAAAATGTCTTTGCCTCAAAGTGCCAATTGAGCGCTCCCACCTCCAACAGATAGAAGGAACGAGCGAATTGGGCACGTACCGGTACCGCCACAACGGTTGCGAATGGGAACGGACTCCCGTACTAGTACACTTTTGTCGCTGTCATTTAATTATGCACTTCGCTCCTTTGGGGTGATTAAAGCAGCACTTGGCAATTGTGTGTCAGACGCTTTTGTGTCTGTGGCTTCAATCGGTTGGGATCATCGAGCTGGGTTGAACGACTGGGGTACCGGTAGACGACTGGGGTAGACGACAACCAACCTTGATGATGGCCTTTTAAGCCTAAAAATTAGCTTAGGATAGGATCACAAATCTGTATTGGCTTTCTCGAATTGCGACGGCGGCTTGTTGATTATGCGCGATTGTTCTTGTGCTTGTACTGTACTATAGTAGGTGGGTCAGGTTGCGATAGAAGGTTCACAAGGCTTAGCGTGGATAGGGACTTTGCAACTCTGGAAACAAGGGGGAAATATTGCAACTTTAGAAAAAATTGACAATCGGAGCGAAGTTGAAAAAAATTCCCCCGGGCGTCTTAGCGATTGTGGTCGTTGGCTGACCAAATGAAAAGAAAGACATCACTCATAGGATAATGCACCTTCTGAAAGGTAATTCTAGACCCGGAACCGATCTCTTATCGGGGGAACCAATGAAAGATCGAGAGACCCTCACTAAATTAGATCAGGATATGGCCTGATGCACGCCTATGACAGGTGGAATTTTTTCAACTCCGCTCAAGCAACCAAGAGCCCTCAAAGTTGGAATAAAGAAAAAAAGGAAATAAAGGCCAGGCGAGAAGAGAAAGGAGGGGGGGAAGGGGGAAGGGGGAAGGGGGAAGGGGGAAAAGAGGAAAAAATCGAGTGAGGAATTTACCAGCTGGAAGATTCGTTCAAGCAAGCTGCGCTGATGTGGTGTACAGCATTGTAGAAGCACTTGAGCACATCACCAACGTAACAACTGGAGACGGGGATAAAATTGTTTGGAGAGCTTTTGTTTTTGTTTCATCTCGTTTTTTTTTTATAAAAAAACATGCGATTTCAGCTGCTGCACGCGTTTTGAGGACCATAGCACGATATGATTTGCTTTTGAAGAGGTGGGGGTATCCTAGGAGGTGCCACGATGGAGGGCCATAATACCTATGACCTTGTGCTGGCGAGGAAGGTGTGCACACGACAGTATATGTGTGAATTCTGTTCGAGCGAGTGAGAATGGGTAATCGCCACGATTACAGAAGCAATTGAGAAACTGTACGAACTCGAAAACAAAGACTTGAGGGGTCTTGTCCGCGAGTGAGGTCTGGGATGTCTTGATCGCCAACGAATTGCCCAAAGAAAGCTCTTGTTAGCTCCTATTTTCCTTTTACGTTGACTCGAGCTATGATATCTGGGGCATTCGAGTTTTTCCTTTTTTGGAAGTCGTTCAGCCTGTCGAGTGCTTTGGAACTCGCCTTGGGGTCGGCCTTGGGGGGGTTCAGCACACTACCGTACTTGAGGAAAGGAAGAGTGCTGAGGTGTCAAACGCGAAATTCCCTGGAGGGGGGCACGGTAATACATGAGACACTACAATTTCGATTCGGGGCGGGTGATCCCGCTCCAGGAATCTCGAGATATGCAGTGTTTTGTGTTTCGTCCAATTTTGGGGAAGTGAACCATGCTCTCAGATTGACGACAGAAAATTACCCAACCAGATTGCTGTGTTATGATATCAACCACCGGGAATATTAAGCCAAGCGTTTGCCTTAGTGATTTCTTGTGCGCAGGGCATCCTCTTTTCCTTTGAAGGGTTACTCATTACTCTAGCTCCATATGATGTCGAGAGTTCAAATTTGTACCCCGGATCCCCCCTCCTCGGGCGATAGAGTCTAGTTAAGTTCTTACTCGAAAAGTGCGGATATTAAATGATGGTATTAAAGGCTAAATGGCGCAACAAAGGTTCTCGATTCTAAGAGGGCTGTCCCAAATGCTTTCACTTTCATCTGTTTTCCTCTCTAGGAGGTTGTTTCCTCTCCCCCCGCCCAACAGAAAAAGGAGCTGGCAAGGCTAAGCAAACTAGACCCGATCCTCACCTTCGCTCTCTACTGCCCACACCACAGTTCAGTACATTCTCTGGCGCCTTTCGATAGTTTGTGAAAGTGACCACCGTACCGTAAAACCCTTGCGATCCCCTCCCAGTATCAGATTGTCGATTGAAATCACCGCATCAGCCCATGATAGGTTTAGTTTGGCAAGTTAATGCAACTGCGCATCCAAAGTTTTCAGGCTACATTACGCTAGGGAAGCACGAATCCTTTCTCAAGAGCTGTTGTCTCTTAACCAGGGGATTAGAAGCTTGTCGGAGGTAGTGAATCACATGAGCTTTTACGGCACAGGTACCCCACCACTGGAGGCCCGGGTATGTTGTAGGCGCCATTTCTCTGGTAAAACGAAAAGTCTGATGTTGGAGAAGGTTGGCACCTGAAACTTTTGGAGAATAGACCTCGGAAAGCTAAATATACCAAAGTATGCCTTTCCCGCTTTTCCCTCTTACTGTACTCGCAAACGCATGACGTCTGTGAACACAACTGCTATTGTATTCCACCAAAATCGTGAGGCTCCGGCCAATTTTTTGCCAGTATGCAATAGCAGTTGGGTTCACAAATGTCATGCGTTTGCGAGTACCCCATTCTCCACACTTTACCCCAGGCATGCCTCGTGATACAGACACGGCGGATGGGACTACACTTGGCCACTCCCAGATTTTTAGTGTGAGTGAATGTGTTTTGCGGGGTTTCAAAGGGTACTCTACGTAATATTTGGTGGTCAGTCAAGCATTTTCCTTTTTAATAAACCTTGGCCATATGTCTAATGTCGTGTTAGCGATAGAAATCAAAGATCCCAGAGCTAGAACCGGGGGAAAAAAATCGTGTAGCACACTTCTCGTAAGTTCCCCCCCCCCCCGCTTCGACCGGGGGAGGGGACGGTGGTACTCAGAGTGTTTCCTAAGATACTCCTAATCTTTACGTCAGTCCAGCTCAAATCAGAAGCCAGTGAACCCAGAATAGTGAAATGTCATACCTAAGCGAGTGCTGGGATGTGTAACAACCCGTGCCAAATGCGACTGAGTCTCCTTTGTTGTACCGGTAAGTGGTATAAGCAGTCGCATTGTCTGATGGTAGTAAGGTACGGCACTTCCACCACGAGCACTCTCATAAAGCGAACTACCAGAGCTTCAGACCCATCTTCTGCTAAGTATTCACACTCATTCATCTATATTGTACTGGAGTTGTTTTCTTGGCGTGTACGACTAAGGCACTCTAGCCAGAGAACAGGTGTTGGAGCCACAGACCGGGTCGGTGGAGGGGGAGGGTAGAGGATAGGTGGGAAAAACAATAACAACCGAACAACGAGGGTGGATGATTGGTAGGATTTTCTTTTACCTTCTCCCTCCTCAAGGTCTCAAGGGCCTTTTGCTAGCGTACTGTACTAGTACTCAAGATACTATGCGGTGTACCCGAGTACTCGAGTACTCGTATCGGTATGTGCTTATTCCCATACCTAATGTCTCACAAGGACCAGGCGTAAATCTAATCTAGTTCGTGTACTAGTACCTAAAGAGTACAAGTGACTAACAGAAAAGCTTGAAGGTCCCAATCCTGCATTTTGATAGGAGAGAAAAACTTGTATCCAAGGCCCCCCTCTCTTGTCTCTCGCGTACAGCACCATACCCTAGACACCCACTCCCATTTAGTGCGTGAAGTCTAGTTAAGCTACATTGGCTCAACCCAATTTAGTTCAATTGATACCTCAGCACCCCGCACACCAGGATAATAAATTAGATTGAAGTGCGCACTGATTCCCGGCATACCCGCCGAGTCCACCTTAAAATGTACTCGTACGAGTACTGTACATGGAGTGACTCAATATTTCGCTTGTCGCGATCAAGTCTTTCCTGTACCACTACCTTGTGCACCGACCCTCTGTCACCGGTAGAAGTACCGTTCTCGAGTAAACTCTCGATTAATCCATCATCGGGGATCGGGGGCTTGGCGCGCTTGTAGGGGGGTATGCGCAACCGGAATTGCCGGACTACTAGTAAGCCACAACAAGCTTAACCCAGTACCGGTAGGTTAATAGAATTGAGAATACCAGTTGATGGGGTCTAGCAAGGTGAGCTAGCCCAGTCTATACCGCGTCTGGAAATAACCATGTCGTGTTCTGTCCCAGGTTGCTGAGATTAGCGACGGTGAATTTATCACGAGTTTATAGCACCACTACTCGAGTATACTATCCTTCCAGGTGCAAGAAGAGCCACCCCCAGATATAAAATAATTTTCCTCCTCTAACACGAGATTTAAGACAATCCAGTGTGCTCCAGAGCCCTCTTTTGGCCAAAGCCGGCCTCAAGTGGTGGGTACAACGGCACGGGACCGTATCAGTGGCTTGTTGAGGGAATATGTCTCTTATGTTTGGAAGAAAATTGTGCACGATAATAACGTATCGCAACAGTGTTGGGTGATGCCGCTACAGTGTTATTTATTTTTTCATGCAAACTTCACCTAGAGGCTCAAATTTCGATCGTGATTAATCATCGCCAATTGAGGGGTACTCGAGTATTATTGAATGCGAGCTTGTGCATGCAGTGAGGTCTCGGTATGTACCGTCTGAGCCATAAGTTAGGCATATCACGGCAGTCAGTTGGGGATAAACACATAACTTATAGCATGTAGCACAATGTGATCTGTGATCTCGCATGATTCGCCAATAGGGGTCTGAGGATGGTTCAGGGAAGTTGGGCTCCCAGCCAGCACCAACCAAATGAACACGGCAGAACAGCCGAGGGTTGTAGGTTTGCCTCACAAGAAAAAAAAATTCTTTTATTATAGCAACACATTATAACGCAATAATAGCCTGATTTCGATGAGTGAAATATGAACGAATTGTGGTAGCGAGAGGTTTATCAGAGCAGCGCAGGAATTGGGTAATGAAAACCCCGGTTATGATCACTCAAGTCTTTTGGTGAGGCTCTTTCAAGCCTACATTGATCAACACTCTTGGCGGGCGGGAATAACTTCTCAAGACAAATCGCCGCACCTACAGGGCCTATTCCCGGCTAGAATTAGTTTTAGCCCAGTGGCAAAACTTTAAACTTACCTCGACCAGCGGTATGAAATAATTTGCTTGGGCTGAGATTGAGTCTGCGGGTGTGCGCACAAGAATTTTGAAAATCTTTACCGTGGAGGGCGATTGCAGCACATGCAAAACTTTGCAAAACTTTTCGCTTGGTTACCGGCAGACTTCATCTCAACAAACCTGTGGTGTTCCCTCAAAGCATAGTTTCACTTCTGGCAGCGTCTGTCACCGTGCCCGAGTCAATGTTTCGCTTCGCTGGGGGAACGGCCCTGAAGTGATTGTGAGCTGGTGAGGCTGTCGTGGGCTAGAAACGTAAA
The DNA here is from genome assembly GCA_014065205.1 of Tuber brumale. Classification (NCBI taxonomy): domain Eukaryota; kingdom Fungi; phylum Ascomycota; class Pezizomycetes; order Pezizales; family Tuberaceae; genus Tuber; species Tuber brumale. Next base: position 95,685 of record JACCEG010000046.1, read on the forward strand.
CTTGAAAGAAAAAAAAAAAGTTTTCATTCCGATACGACCGCCGCGAAACTTGGTGCTATCACAACGTAAAATCCGAATCATAACAGCATACCGAGGAGGCATTGTTTGCACCCGGGCACTAAATACCTCACCAGATCTCGAGTGGTATAGTAGGCTAAATAGAAAAGAAATCTCTGAAAGAGCATTCCCGAAGGGAAATAACCACTACGGCTGGTGGGTCATACCTTATGACTCGGAGACCAAGATTGGGAACAAATCCCTTGACAGGGATGAACCCCCCAGAAGCCTCCGTGCCGAGTCTCCCGAAACCATACCCAAATCTGCCTAGTCCCGGAAGCACGATTTTCGGATACCTTTGGAATTGACCAGTGCCAAAGTTGCGAACCCAGGACAGGATCACCAGCGCCCTAGCATAACCACAGATGACATGTTGCCTTCCGTCTCGTATCTCAAGTTCTCTGTAGAATTTTCACCAGACAGCCCTTGAGTCGCGCTCTGTAGTTGGAACTATCGCACAGCGCCTCCCGAGAGAGGTTGGCCATCGCAAGCCTGACATTTGCTTTGTAGTGAGCGATACGTGTAGTAATTGCGGTAGAAGCAGCGGTAATAGGGGTTAATCTCTACCTAGCTTGCCTATTGCTCGAGTTCCCAGCGGGTAGACTGGGTGGTGGCTTTTTGTATTCCGTCTCTCATCCCATCTCGTTCCAACACCGAGCGCTCATAGCTCTGGAACCGGCTTTGCGCTTCATTCGCACTGACTCTAGCTCACTGCAGTGTTGAAAGTGGAGGCTTCTCGGAGTGCTCGTGCACGATACCCCCCATCGCTTGTGACATCGTTTGCCTCTTGTGTCGTTTGCTTGCATCCTTTGCTTATCCGCCGTTCACCATCCTACGCTTCGTCGTTTACGGTTTGCATTTTTGCAGCTATTCATTCGCACGTTTGCCACTCCATAAAGGCTGTTTCCGCGATGCTTATACGGTGTATAGCGGCCGTAAGAGATAGCGCCGGGAGCAGTACAGCAGCGGGAGCAGTACAGCAGGGGGGGAAGTTTGGCAGCGGGAGCAGTACGACAGCGGGAGCGGCGTGATAGTGAGAGTCTTTGTTGAATCCTGTATCTCTTTTGTTAGCTTGCGCGTGCGCAGAGGAAAGAGGGATGTCCGTGAAAGGGAGATACGATCCCGGCGGAAGGAAGACGGGAGTACCCATAGGGACCGAACGGTAACTGTCCGGGGGCGACGGACAGTGGGAGTCTTTGAGGTGTTCGTTCCCCTCTCGTCGCCATGGTTAATCTTAGCAGTATGCGGAGGAAAAGCAGACTTGCATGTACGAGCGGGGATCACAGGGGATATGTGTGGTGTTCGGTGGAACGATAGGAGGATGCTTTGTCGTAGTTTATTTATGTTCCTGTTTTTCGCTGTTCGTTTAGTTGGTTAGTTGAGCAGTTTGAGAGAGTCGTGAGAGAGTGCTGAATGAGAGAGAACTTCCCCGCTTTCGGTTGTGCAGAGCCTTTCGTGCTTTAGTCATCGGTGTTTTTTTTTGTTGCCGTTTTATTCTGCCCTGCCACTGGTTAGCCGTTACTATTTAAAATATAGTTATGTAGTTGCTAGAGGCTCTTTCGCCGGATTGCTCTTAATGTGGATAACGGTGGATGATAGATCGCGCAGCGGTAGATGGAAGACTAAGTAAATATGTAGGGAACTGTGGTGGTATGTGGACAATAATGAGAGGTAGGGTAAAACAACTTTGTTCGTCAACTATCCTCTGAACTAACGGTAAAGATAGCTGTATAAGTAAAACATAAACAATGCATCCTGATCCTTCCATAGATCACCACACCTATCTCTATCTCTCCACGCATGCTGCCCATTCTTCCATACACTCCCGTGATAACAGGGGAAATACATATTTAGAGAATCTACTCTGTCAATCTCTGAACCTCCACACTAATCTATAGAACTTCTGAACTCTCCAATAGACTCCCGAAACTTCTACAATCTACCCCGATTGATCAACATCCATCCAGAACCTTCAAAAATTACAACCGCCGGAGGACCCAAGATTCGTTGCACATGTCTCTATTCTCTGCGACCTTTTATATTGCCTCGAGTTGATATGCCTCTAAAAACTGCATCCACCCGGGGGGTGCGAACAACCACCGCAAAACCCCACTAGGTCAGGTATATCCTCACCAGACTTCAAGGCTTTTTCTCGTTTAGCCCCCCCTTTTTTTTGAGCCCTCCCGAAGGCAAGTTTGGCGTCATGATCTATCATTCGACATCACTACTAATTAGTTTGGGAGAGAAACGGAGTGAAGCTTGATCTTGATTACATGGACTCCCACGGGTTTATATCCTCAATCCAGGAGGAAGACAAAGAATACTAACAAGAAACAAAACAAAAGGCAAAAATAATAACCTAGTCTGAGAGGTGAGGAGAAGCAAAAGAACGAAATATGGAATGAAAAAGGGACCCGGCACAACTAAACACGGCACTGAGTTAATGTTGATAGAGGAGTGGCCAAGAGAGAGGAATGATAAATAAAACAAGAAATGAAAGCAATGAGAGGTTTAAGGGGCAAGTTGCTTAGGAATGAAACTAACTCGGTACGGCGGATAAGCACTGAGTTCAACAGTCACCTTTCTATCCGCTGCCGTAGTGTTAGTACCGATTTCCCCCATATCGCAATAAATACCCTAGTAGAAACGGTGGTAATCCGGTCCTTTTAGTGGAGGAAGAATTGCGAACCTTATAGTATATCATAGCTATTTGAGCCCACTCGCTCTTGAGCACCTTGATAGAATTGTGTGGGGGAGCGATACTTGGCTTCGGGGGAGGGGAGCATACAATGAACAGAACTACTCGAACCTATGGAAAGCCAGCCACTTATTGGCTTCTTCGAATAGACCTACTCTATAGTTTACCTAGGGCTGCCCCCGCTTCATGCTTTCTCACATACTCCCGTGTTATTCGGCCATTGGTACCTAACTTTATTGGGGATAATGCCCTGTTCTCTCCTTTAAAAATTAGTATCATTCATTGACCTTTCCCGAGTTCATCTATGCCAAAGGAAATGTGTCCAAGGAGGCGTCTATTATGCCGCGATTAGATATCAAGGCCTGATCACACTCAATCACACTCAATCACCCGGGTTCGGCCCAAATAAGGTAAATTTCGGATTGGAGTTACTGTTTTTTTATCGGAGTTTTTTTTTTTAAAAAAAAAAGCCCCAATATTTGATTTGGGTACCAAGGAAAATCGTAATTTCAGAGCAGGAAAGCCCGTTTGGTTTAGTAGGATATCATACAAACAAATATTTCCGATTGGAATCCGACCAAACCAGAAACCAGAAACCAAGAATATTCTGATATTAGGATCTAATACTATTTCAAATCAGCCAAGCCCGTTTTCAAAGGCTGGGCCAGGGCCACTGCACGCCAAATACTCCTTAAGATTTTCCAAGCATCATAACTTTCGCATCACGAGCCATCACTCGAAATTTCCATCACACCTCGCATCATCGGCTATTTCCTTCCTGCCTCCATCTTCCACGTCAGTCACCCTCATTCCAATAAACTTCTGACAAACTTCACTGGGAATACGACGCACTATCCCTCAAGAGTTCTAACGGAATGGGTGCTCAATAGGTGCGAATCCGATCCAGCTCTTTAGCATAAAGCAACAAGTGCAAGAGGAGCTGCAATCCACCATGGGTGGGGGTAGACAATAGGCTAGACAGCGAGTGAGTAAGAGTATCGCTATCTTACTCAGCCACACTTCCAAAACCCTCTCAGAAATCCAAAAAGTTAAGAACCCCGATAACAAAAGGGTGGTCTGCCAGGTTTAATTTTTTTACCCTATGCCTGCTACATCTACCCTCCGCGCCGGGGGGAGGGTCAAACTCCCAGCCTCCCCTGTAAACGTAAGTGCTGACCGGCGCCTTGACGGTTAGGGTGCGAGAACGTGTAAGCAATATTCTTGAATGGGAGAATTAGATAGTTGAATACGCTTTTCTTCTTCTCACTTTTGATTTTCAACACTCAGTGTAGATATAAAACCCCCGTGGGGAACTAGCCTGCTAAGTCACTCTCCCCACCTGCTAGGATCGTGGAGTAAAAGCTAAATCTAGTATGCAAGATACCGCCAGAGAGATCTAGAGAGATCTCGAGGGAGGTGGAAACAGCATACTTTGAGATATTCTGCTCCCTTCCAATCTCCTTGAGTTGAATTTATACTTACATCTGGGCAATGACTTCTTGAATCGTTCTTGTGATTATGGATCTAAGCTCACTAGCTATTGCTTGGGGATTCGAACCATCGGCCAGCTTCACACTCAAGTATCGCCTGACACTGCCTCCACTCAGAGCTATTCCCACTTTAATAGCACCCGAAAACCGCTTCCCAACCCCCCCCCGAACAAACTGTCTGCTTGTAACAAGCAATAGTGTTCCCGGTGAACTGGTCATGATCTGTGCTAGAGAGAAGGAATATTTCCGAATGACGGTTGGTATCAAGCTCGGCTGGTGTACTAAGACATATGATGGTAGTAGAAAGTAGGGAAGAATATCCTTGACCATTCTGAGAATTCCTGGTAGTGGAAGCCCGTTTAAATGCGGAATGCACTCGTTTAGGGACTAGAATCTGTTTTGGGGGAGTTCAAATTATGTGTCACCATTTGCTCTTTCTCCTCGGGGAAATCAACATAGAGACAAAAGTCTACAAACAGTGTTCATATACACACATTCACATAACGTGTCGATCGCTAGCGAGCTGTAAAGATGCTATATCTTCCGCTTAGCTTCCCACGGTTATAACTTGATAGAATGGATAGTCCTACTCCCGGATAACACATGTAGAGGAGAGTTGACTTATCTGATCCACGCTTCCTGTTTCGCCGATTCAAAAACCTACTTCTTAGAAGAAGCCAATTACCTACACCACCGAATCGCTCAGTTCCCCGTGTGCTATGGAAGTTGGAATTTCTCATCGATATTAACTGTAAATGTATTGAGTCTATCTATAAGGATAACTGCTCTGATATTATCTTTAGAGAAGGGGGGGGACATCCGGATTCATGCTGGTTAAATTACCGTCAAGGGTATCGAAGGCTGCGGTAAGTGATGAGATTCATGCAAAATATGAGGATGGAGCTAGAGTAGGGGGAGGGCGTATGGTGATGGATGTCTGTAGCAGAAACACCTTGCCAAAAAGATATTTCTCAACTTCAATCCCCAAAGGATTTTTAGCAACCACTCCAATGAGGATTACATAGAGTAGGTGGTTCACTAATAGAAAGAAAATAAAAATATCTCAGGTTTCCGTGAAGATATTGGGGTTCACAGGGGGGGGTCTTGTACAGTACCACTTGGTTGTCCAGGATGGCTGAACTACTGTTAATTTCCTTGGAACAGACATTTAATGCACCATTGCCAAGGGATTAACTTATTTTAAAGTGCTGCTTGGCAGATTAACATACTAGTACTGGGCAAAGTGGAAGGTCGACCTGCCCTCGCCACACGAGTACGGTACAGCACAGCACCAGTACTTGAATGATGGAAAGCTCACTCACTATAACATTAAATTTTTGCGATCCAGGAGATTATTGCGTTGAAAGTCTGCGGGAGTGCCGTGTGGCTGAGAACTTACCGGGATCAAAGTAAATGAGCCCCCACATCGGTATTCCCACCGACAACCACCCAATACAGTGCCTGATTAAGCCCTCACAGGCGTCTCGGTTTCTACCGGTACCTACCGGTATTTCTCTTGCTTCTTACGACCATGGCTTCCCTTCGTAGCTGTTGCTCCGGCACTCCAGAACAGAAACAGTACTGTCGCCGAGAGCGGAGAGCCTCATTCGCCTCGTTCCGTCGACACGCCCGGATGGGGCTGTTGAATGGAACAGTAACACGGTAGTGGAACTGTCTGCCTACCGCACTCGAGTAGTTCTTGCTTGACCTTTCTTTCTTGCTGTGTAGACTATTCTAAGACTTCTCCATTTCATCGTGTTGGCCTCTCCTCTGCTCCTTGGTTTACTTTGCAGTCAACTCGTTTCCACTTTTCAGGGCCGAGATCGCGATCCCCTTGGAAATGCCTCCATCGATCGATTTCACTGCTTTCTATTTATTGGTCTTAAATCGATTCCAATTTATTCAAGAGTGCAATCTAAAGAATATTTCAATTTGGGTGTGGATGGTTTGTCTGTGCCTAATCATGCCTAACCATGAAAGATGAGGGGTGTGTGTGATATCATACTCTCCGCGCCGGGGTCTAACTCCGCGTTCTGAGCAAGCCTTACTGTCTCTATTCTTTCATCCCCATGTCTAACTTAGTTGTAATAATGACTGACAGGTTCGAGATGTCTAGCATGCTCGTCTAGTGCACCCGTATTGCGCCCGGGGTGTTGATGGATATCAGGTGGTCAAACGTCTCAGGCTCTAACCCCCAATGGTCATCCTTCCACGTTTTGAGATGGCTAAAACAGCCGGTTCGAACATTCTGTACCCGCACAGTACAGCACCTCGCATACCTAGCCTTAACGGCAAAATTCGTCGGCACTCCCTCCTCCCCCCAACTTTACACCAAAAATAGGCATTTTGACTTTGCGAAACCCGAGCCTCGCCGCCCTGCGAAGAAGAAAAAAAAATATCAAAATTTTCTAGAGTCTTTAGAGCCATCTAGATATTATCATTCATAAGTGGTAAGCTCTGTTAGTTAATGTCCATGGTGCAATACTCGAGTACCAGAAATAATGGTAGTGTTAAACAAAAGATATGATACTTCTAATTTTATCTGGGTTTCCCATGTAAAAGATACCGGTACTGTACATTGCAACAGCATCCGGTCTTGCCCCTCAGCTCTCAACCCTCATGGTAGGGTGCGAAAATTGTCGTAATTTCTACCCAGAAATTCTGGGTATGATAATTGCCTACGCTATGGAATTGATTTGGCTAGGTTTCCATCGCTTTTGGATGAGTCGAGCGTGTGTTTGAAATCAACTATTTTTAGTATAAAATGGGGAGGGGGGGAGGTGCCAACGAATTTTGTGGCCAAGATCATTCAAGTCCAACCACCAGGCCGGCCCCCCGGGGTTAGGTTAAAGGGGGCTTTTAAGTGTCCTTTCTCGCGATAGTCTAGTTACTTCGAGCTATTGTATGATACACTTGGGATATGGGATCCAAGCGACCGCCGCGAAGGTAAATTATTATCCACCGGCCCATGGCCAGCCGCTTTCCCTTGAGTTTTGTTTCCTTTCATCTTCCAAGCCACCCAGTCTACCATTCCCATTCGGGTGGGAGGGCTCGGCGTGCGATGCAACAGGCACAGTACGTAGAGTACCCGTGTTTGATAGACCACTTGTTGGGGTGAGCTTCCTATTGTTGTTCGCTGGGGTGGATGTATGATACGAGTACCGGTACAGCCTTCACCGTAGCCGCGCCGAAACAGGGCGGGCGACGAACAGGGATAAATTCCTAGTAATATTTGTAACCCTAACCTTGGTCCATTCCTTTTTTTGCACACCAAATACCCCCGTTCGTCGCCCGCCCAGTCTCGTCGCGACTATGGTGAAGACTGTACGAGTACAGTAGACTGGGGGTGCCCTCAGCGAGGCGACACCCTCAGCGAGGCTTGGCACGGTTTGGCTTGCTAAGGAGGTCGAGAGCGGGCAGGTGTTGCTGCCAAATCATGCCGCGCCTCGCTGAGGGTGTCGCCTCGTTGAGGGCACCCCCGGTCTACCGTACTTGTAATCAGCCCTTTTCATCTGGCAATTGGTCCAGGCAGAATTAGTCGATCTCCCGTCTATATGATAATTTACTCGCATTATTATCGGTGGCTGACAGGCTATATCAATTAGGCCGCGAGTAATTACCGTCAGCAAGAATTACAGTACCTACTATCATTTTGCGTTGGAGTTTCTGGTTAAATCAGGGATGCTCCCGGCCCTTCGATGTTTTATCCATAGGGTGAAATTTCGAGTTCAGGGAGGGCTACCTGTATGTGCGAGTACGAGTGTGCTACAATGACCGGTGTGGTGGTACGGGCTATTTTTTATTTCTGCAGCGGCCCGCTGAGGCGGAATATCAGCGACCTGGTAATTGTTGCTCCCGTTGAGGGGGCGCCTAGGATTCATTCGGGGGGTCGAGCAGTTTTTCTGATTCTGAGAAATCTTGAAGCTACAGTGGATCATTGATAGTCTTTCTCTAGGGAAAGCTTTATAAGATCGTCTTGGTCGGTGGTATTCCCCGTTCAACAGTTTAGCCATTCACCGAGCTGGAACCTCAACCAGCATCTCGTCTCACTCGCTTGGGCGATGACAGACAGCGCAGAACTTTTAGACTCTATTCCCCACCCCCGCCTTACCACCGCGAACAAAGTTGTAGGTATTGGGGGGGCCGGGATAAGTACGCGGTGGTAACCACGTGTTAGAGGATAATAGGGATGGGGTGGTCTGGAACGAGTTTCCCAGGTTTTTTTTGGGGCGCCCACCAGGGTATCCTGTATTGGAATCTCGAGAGCAATATCCATCTGCCACTATCGCAGGGGGAGAGCCGAATCCCTATCCGTGTTACCCCTGTCGCCAAGTGCCAAAGTCGAGTTGGCAATCGGGTTGTGGCCTGACATATTGGGGGGGGGTGAGCTGTTTAGTTTTGACAGTTGCGTGAGAGCATGCGATTTTTGCAGTTTCTGCTGGATCCATCGAGACGTAAGCCATAGACGAAACCACAAGCCACTGGGACACCCGAATAGGTACTAATTGGTTGATCTTCTACAAGGAATTCACCCACCTATCTCTTCAGTTACACTATTTCATTGAGTTTACCATAGGAAACTTTTCTATTCGAGTTTAGTCGTCCGAGTGAGGGGGGTGCCCGGGTGGCCCGTGGTTCCGCCTATGCTCCAAAGGCCCGCGATATCTGTATTGCCATTCATTTGAGTGCGATGTGCCACATGGTGAGACAGTCCGGGAAAGTCTCAATAAAACCTCGGGTGGTGCTTGAATGCCGCTCTGGGAACTCTGGGACATCTTCTACCACTTCCTGTGTAACGGACCTTATGGAATATGACAGGTCTAATAATGCTTGTCGATGCCCGTAGGGAAAATGAGCCAAGTCGGTACAAGTTGTGGGCTGGGGGCGCCGAGCACCGAGATTAAACGAGTGCATGGTTGACAATCTGCGCGTGTTTGAGTGTCCATTCTGAGTTTGTAACCCGGAGTTCGGTACAAGTACCGGTACGAGTACTGGGCAGTACCTAGCAAGTGGCTAGGATCTGGTTGGCATCCTGCCATGGGGAATGAATGCTCGAGTACCGGTGCTGTAACAGGGGGGACTGGGGTTATGGGAACGGCCCAAGACCGATCAGTAATCTCCAGTACTCGAGTACCGGTACTCAAGTAAGGCGGATTTTAGGGGAGAGGACAAAGAACGCCCCGAAGGAAATTGAACGGGTTTGGTAGGGTTCTCTACTCGAGTACTCTCCGGGAGTTACGGGCCTCGGGCGCTGATTAAGTGCTCGGCTTATGGAATACCGGTATCATAGTAACTGGGGGGTTACCGGTACAGGGGAACGATCCACACGAATACGATTGAGATTACCGTACCGGTACTCGAGTAGAGAGATTGCGCAAGGAGAGCTATGATAGGGGGTAGGAAAAGAGGTTATTTTGAGTGACCCTAAAAGTACTTGTATTGGACATTCAGGGAGTGGTGTAAAGTGTCAGCTTTTAGCCCTGGACTATTTTGATAGGTGCAAAACGTCAGATGAACCAGGCATGCCGTAAAAACACGTTAGATCCGGCATCGGCCATCTAGCCCCAAGTCCTCGCAATCCGTGACGAAACACCCCAAGAAGGAATAGTGTTTTCCGGACGCAGTATAGCTCGGGCCAGCTGAACTTGGTGGATCTCATTAACTTGTACTCGCCATTCTGTTAACCTATTCAGCTAAGTCTATTGTGGCTTAGTATGGTAATTTCATTCGTGCATGCCCCCTACAAGCGCCCCGAGCCCCCGATCCGGGTACCGTGCTCGAGCACTAAACAAAAGTCAAGCCAGAAAGCCTGGAAATGGGCTCCGCTACATCTCATCTTCCAGCAAATCCAAGCCCGTTCGACCATACCATGCCCCCCGAATGCTCCAAGCAACTACTCGAGTACTCGAGTACGGTGCGCAGCTTCTGCAGAAAGCGTTATGGTCACCGAACCTTTCGCTTGTGTGAGAAGTATGTGGTGGGTAGTGTCGTTGCATCCCCCACGAGATTGCACCCCTGGACAGATTCCTTACTAATAAACTAAATTTACCCACCACCGAGAAAGTAGAGACTTTGCCAAAAGACTCCGGGTGTGGGTCAAAGGAAGTTCCGGGCCAACGAGATCGCTAGGATTTGACTCTGGATGTGAAATCGCAAAGTCTCTAGTTGCCTTAAAGGGAGCTGCAGCCTTGTTTATTGGGGGTTGTGTTGTGACTTTTGTAGATATTCCGCGCGGTGTACTGATTCTATTTGAGTACCGGTACTCGAGTACTGTACTAGTACTAGTACTGCGCTCGGGTGTCGTCACCCATCTGCCAAGCCAAAGTACCTACACCGCTTGCGCAAACTTATTTTTGCACCTCACTGCCGCCCAACCGTGTCAAGGTTCCTTCCCATTATGTAGCAGCGTGGATTTCCAAAGCCTCCAATCTTATGGGGGATCATGGACGAGAGCCTTGGTTATTTCATGTACTAGTACGTACTCAGTACTTGCGCTGAGCTGCGCAGCAGTGCCACACAGTGTCAAAAGACCAGCGTGCTTTACGGTACGAGTACAAGTACGGTACCTCCTCCCCCACACAACTTCCGGCCAAAAAAAACAGGCACCCAATTCATTGGCTGTACATCACAATCCAGATAGAGTTATTTTGGATAGTCTACCGTGGAAACTCTTGAAATCCACTGCCCCGCCAGCCGTGTAATCGCCCGACTCGGAGACGAAAGCTCCTGAAGAGGATCAGCATTTTCCTAGCACCGTATGGATCGGCCCACGGAACGTGTTGGATCTCATTAACCAGTATCCGCCATTGAACGTATCGTGGGCCGAGGGCCCGATTTCCGCTGGTTATCCGATGACGGATTTCAAGAGCCTTTACAGTACCGTACTCGAGTAGGTCCTGACGATCGGGGGCCACCACCCGAGACAACGGTCGCTATAAATTCCTCTCCGATATCCGTGCCGGTAATCGTCTGTAGGAGAAATACCAGTACCCGAGCACAAGGGATTAGAAGAAATACAAGTATACGGCAAATCACATGTGCCTGTTATGCTCGGAAATGGGATGGTGAATCTGGACAGTACTCGAGTATCAGGACCTTAGGGGGCTGAGGTGAGCACGGGCTTTTTGCCACATTGTGCGCGAATCCCTGTTTACGGAGATTTGTGGAGAAAAGCTTTTCCAGGACATCCGGAAAAATAGAAACCTTTGTAATAACATCCTTGGCAATGACATGCCCAAAAACACCAATCGGGTACCGGTAGTACCGGTACGTGTAAGACTTTCCCTGGCCCTGAGGAGAATCATGGAAATCAGAGGGGGTAAAAAAACCAAATTGTAATCAGGGGCGAGTATCGAATTTTTGCCATTTTTATATGCCGAAAGACTCAATCCCCGGCACGCTAACCCGCTTGGGTTCATTTGTTATTAGACCTTCAAGATGGTAGAGTAATGGTACAGCACACCTTCTCGTCTGACACCCCTTTGCCTTAAATAGTTCTCGCGATCGGGACGCTTTATCCGACCCACAAATATTCACCTTAAAAAATTGAAGAACTTTAACTACGTTTATCTTTATGTATAGAGATTTTTAAAGTGGGTCCGCTCGTGATAAAATCTTTACTATTCTCTTGTTGCTTGGTGGGCGTGCAAGCCTCTGCCCGTGATTTATTTAAAGGCTTTTTATTTTTCCAGAGAGCTATTGGAAGGGGTTTCTTGTACCTCCTGCCTTCTTCGAATGCTCGTTTGGTACAGGATAACAATATGCCGAGGCGGAGTTCATGCCAGTGAGACACCAAAGGTGTCTGTAGTGGTTCATATCCTTGGTGCTGTGTTCAGTTGTGCCTGACTGGAATATGCCCCAACCCTTCTGCGGCTGCTAATATGGCACCGTTTGGGAAAAAGATTTGCCGCTTCCTGGAAAACCCGTTTTTATGGGATACACTTCCTACCGGCCAGAGAATTGGGGGGGGGCAATTCATACATAAGGGGTATTCTCCCGCATTGGACCACCTTCGTTTCTCCTAACCTCCATCCCAGGGTCGCGCGTCTTCGACAACCCATTAATCTTGGACCTGGCGGAGAACGAAGACAGCAGCCGCGGAAATCGGTGACATTCCTTCCTTTTTGAAAACCCTCCCTTCCGCTGGGCCCCCTGGAAATTCCATTCCACAATGTTCTCGAGAAACACTTTTTTCTATCTTTTGGCACCGTGCGTTGCGCGTGCGCTTGCTCTAACTACTACTACCGGCCCAAACAGCACCTCGACCGCCACCGCCACCGGCCCGGGCTCTACTCTTGTCAATCTTGGCAAGTTTGACTACATTATTGCTGGCTCTGGAGCTGCAGGTCTTGTCGGTATGTACTCCGAACTATCCGCACATCCTAGAAGAATTTCCTGCTAATGATATATAGCCGCCGATCGTCTCTCGGAGACTGGTAAAAAGGTCCTTCTCATTGAGAGGGGCCCCCCATCGACATATGCCACTGGCGGTAGGATTGGACCGGCTTGGCTCAGCGGAAAGAATCTCACCCGTTTCGACGTACCCGGTCTTTCCAATCAGATCTGGGTTGACTCTGTCGGAATTAGATGTGACGACATTGACCAGATGGCCGGGTGTCTTCTTGGTGGTGGTACCGCTGTCAACGCCGGTCTCTTTTTCAAGCCTCAATCCATCGATTGGGACTACAACTTCCCGACCGGTTGGAAGGCAAGCGACATGGCCTCTGTGACCGATAAGGTCTTCACCCGGATCCCGTCCACCGATATCCCGTCCACCGATGGTATCCGTTACCTCCAGGAACCATATGACGTTGTTACCAAGGTCCTCTCCGCCGCCGGGTACACCTCGGTGACCGCCAATGATTCTCCCAACAAGAAGAACCACACTTTCGCCCACACCCCATACATGTACTTTAATGGCGAGCGCGGTGGTCCATTGGCAACATACTTCGAGACTGCAAGGGCGCGCTCCAACCTTCATGTTGTGACTAACACCGCCGTACGCAGGGTTATCCGCAGCGGCGGGTACATTCGTGGTGTTGAGGTCGTCGCTACCTCCTCCGACGGCAAGACTGGTCGCTACTCTGTCACCCCAAGCACTGGAAAGGTCATCCTTGCCGCCGGTGCCTTCGGGTCGCCAAAGATCTTGCTCCGCAGCGGTATCGGCCCCCCCGATCAGCTCGAGGTTGTCAAGGCCAGTGCGACCGACGGTCCCACAATGATCGATTCCTCCAAATGGATCAAGCTCCCTGTCGGCTATAATCTCCAGGATCACCCGAGCACTGATGTCGTCATGAGCCATCCAAGCGTGAAGGATTACGACTTTTTCGCAGCCTACAACAACCCCATACCCGCAGACCGGGACCTCTACCTGAACAGCAGAGCTGGCATCCTCGCCGCCGCCGCCAGTGGTCCAAACACTATGTTCTGGGAGTCCTTGGTGCCATCCGACGGAATCCCCCGCCAATTCCAATGGACCGCGCGTGCCGAGGGCTCCATCGGCGAGACAGGAAACACACTCATCACGGCGAGCCAGTACATCGGCACGGGCCTGAAGTCTCGGGGACGCATGACCATCAGCTCGGACCTGACCATGAACGTCACAACAAGCCCACACCTGAACGACCCTCACGACATCGAAGCCGTAATCCAGAGCGTCCAGTTGTTCGTGGATGCAATTTCGGTGGATGACAGCATCACCATCTTGCACCCCGCTCCTGGTCTATCAACCGCGGAGTACGTTAATAACTACCCCGGCCACCGGGGGACCAATCACTGGATGGCGAGCTGCAAGATGGGGACCGATGATGGAACAAAGGGCAATGGAACGACTGGGTCTGTTGTTGACACTAATACAAAGGTCTATGGCACTGACAACTTGGTAACCACCTCCTGACCCATACGCAATCATCATTCGTGGTGCACGGTAAAGCTGACCATTGGGAGTAGTTCGTGATCGACGCATCCATTTTCCCAGGAGAAATTACCGCAAACCCAACCGCGGCAATCATGATTGCGGCCGAAAAGGCCATTGAGAATATCCTGGCACTGCCGGTTGTTGATCTTGCTACTAAAGTATTTACCCCCCCGCCGCCGCCGCCGTAGCTATTCATGAGGACAAGGCTAACGAAGACAGTGCCAACAATGTGGCAACGCAAATGGGTCAGGAGCGGATGCCTGTGATGGCCCATGGGAGTGTACTGGGTCCGACCCGTACCTCCTCCACCGCCCGTAATGTTTTTTTTGCATGTAAAGAGGGTGGGGTTGTTTGCGTTTTTCTCAGTATATATAGTTTGTTTTGCTCGTTTGGCGGTTCAGGACATTTCCACCCGAACCACCGGATAGGATGTTTCGGGGGGGGGGCTTCTCTCACATTTTTCTAAAATGAAATGTTCTATCAATCCTGCTGCCCAAGAGTGTCCTTTCTGGTGATGTGTGATTATTCTTGGGGTAGAGACTCGAGAACTGTTCGGTAATTTCAAGACCACTTTGAGAACAGGTGTATCAAATGGTGGGAAGGAAGGAAGAAGACGCAGACCCGTTTCTCTATTCACGAAATCACGGCAGAGTTCCTCCCAGCTCGCCGTCCAGCCTATATAACGCGAGGAAGGAAGATTAGCCCCATCCCGTCATTTACGATCACTCGCTCTTACTGTTGAACAAAGTGCTCTTTCCGCCGCACGAAGCTAACGTAGTCTCATTTCTTGTCTCATTTATCATTCCTCGCTCAACATTAACTCTATTCCTTATTCAACTATGGTATGTTCCCATTTGCCGTCCCATATTCATTTCTTCCGCTTCTCCTCAACCTCTCAGACTACGTTCCCATTCTTGGCCCTTTACTTTGTTTCTTGTTAGTGTTTTTCTTTCTTTCTTTTGTTGAGAATCTACGTTGTGATAGCAGGACTTGATGAGATGCAAGTGATAATATTCGTATGCTTAGAAGAAGAGAAGATAAAGACAAAGCGGAAGAGACAGAATAAAGTATTGAGAAACGTGAGGGGGAATCGTCATTCCTCAAACAACCCAAGCCAGCGCTTTCGTGAGGACGTAATCCTCAATGAACATGTAAGCAACACCAGACTGTCCAGAGTACGGCTCCAAGCCCACACAACCCCAATCCCAATTTCGCATGCCTATCGGCTCTTCTAACACCTTTCTTCCCCCTGGATTGAGGATTTATATAACCCCATGAGAGTCCCTGTAGTAACAAAAAAATTAAGCTTTACTTGATTCTCTTTCTCAAACTCGCTAATAAATACTTCCCGCACGGTAGCTACGCGCTTGGCAAGCGCCTCGAGTAAAGACTCCTGCCACCTAACCAAGAAACTAAGCTATATTCTAAACACCCGTCGCCACATACTCCAACACCCCCCCCCGCGCGCGCGCCAACCCCAATAGGCCCCACCAACAGAGCGCTCCCCCCTCCCTCCCTTTGTGAGAACGGCGATAGTATCAAGTGTTTGCTTCAACCTGAAGGTTGAAGGTCCATAACCCAGAGCACCCGATCATTCATTGGCTCGCTCGTTCCTTCGTTTACTCCCTGGTGAGCACGACCTCGGGAAAGGAAAGGAAAGGAAAGGAAGGAATGACATTACCTTGCTTTCTTATGCACTGCATCTCCTTGCTCCTGCACTTGTGATTACGCAGCGTTGTAGATTCCCGGGGTCTACAGGAGGAATGAATGAATGAATGAATGAATCTGCAAGCCCATATCATCGACAATACGCACCAAATCACACTTCTGCGAAGCGTTGGGGAAACAAGAAATTTGTGAACCCCCCGTTTAGAAGTCTGAAGTAATTACCCTGGAGGGCGGTTGGCATGAGCTGGAATGGTGCAGTACCTGTTATTCACATGTCTGAAGACCTGGCGGAGTATGCACTGGGTACCGGTAATTTCCTGCGGACCATATATATCTTGCTCAAGACTCCACCCAACACCACTTTTTTTTTTTTTTCAGGACTGATATTTATTACAGCGTGTGATCACCCATTCGAACGGGTGTTTTCATATTTAGCCCGTGATTTCTCTTGTCCTCTTAAGAATCTACCATATTTGCACGCTGGTATAATCCTTCGATGTCGAAGTGGAATGTCACTAGTCTAGTTTATCCAACGTCCCCTCCTAGTAGTGGTTACTCGCACGCGGGGCAAACATGATGCCCGGCGCGGCGACCGAAATTTCGGGGAAAAATTAGCCACCCGCCCAATTGGCTTTTCTTAATCGGCTTTCGGCGGAGGGGGTCTTGACGTAGGAGTGAGCTCTTATTGAATTGATGGGGGGGAGGTACCCGGTGGAAAAGAAAAGGGTTAAAAGAAAAAAGTACAAGAATTTACCGATAGGGACAGGAGGCATTCCCCTACCACTCTCCTCCCTCTTCCGCGGAATCTGTAGTAGGGGTTGCGTTTTCCGGGCATTGTTGCGGCTTCTCTAGTCGGGGTGACAACCAGCTTATCATACCTACTGGTAATCCCGCATGGAAATCGGCCCCCAAAGCACATCTTCATCCGCAAAACTTCGGGTTATTTCCCCGAAGCGAAAAGAGTCGAGTGCAGATAGTTACTTCTGACAAGAGATGCGATATCAGTGTGGTGTCGTAGTTCGGACGAAGCTCAATCAAACTTCTGGCGAATCCGCGTGAGGATTTTTTTTTTTAATTTTTTTATCAAGGATACATACATCTTGAATAATCGGGGCGGTTCTGGGGTTCCCCCTCTGCGGCAAATAGTGGAGGAGAGGGACGCGGCCAGAGGTGCGTCCTTGGGCAGCGGTTATGGACGTGTTGGAGGGTGTATCTCATTGTTCAATCGCGTGGGGATTCTGCGGTATGATACCGGTGTTCGAAGTGGTGCTTGTAGGGCTAGCACTGTGCAGGATTTTCTGTATGGTTGTCTGGCTTTGGGTATCATAGGTTGGGTTCGTGTTGGGTTAAGTTGGAGAGTGGATTCCACCGGGTGATCTGGCGGGTGGAACATAAGGAAGGGCGTGGTTGGTAATCAGCAGAAATAAGGGATGAATTTTTTTTCTTTTCGGGGGGGGGGGGGTAGACAATCCTCCAGATGCTCCGTCTGATTATTTGAGCTTAAAAAAAATGCGTGCCCAGCTCTTGGGATCTAAACCCTTTCCTAGAACTTTTCGAGATCATGTTCCATCACTCGCGTTATTATCGCAGATCGGGGTCGCCGCAGTTTCATCCTGCTGATCGGGGGAGTGGGGCGGTTGAAGACGATTTGAGAGCCCCCCCTTCGCTGAGAAGCGCTCTACCATCGAATAATTTCCTCCGTTATCCATTACTCAACGCTAACCGCCCTAACTATGCCATGAAGTTCTGGTGAGGAATGTAATTCCATTCCACTCCAGATACCTACCACTATCCTCTGCCAATTCTAAAAAAAGAAGAAAAACGAGGAAACCCCCCGCTCGCCCGAACCCGTAGATCGCAAAAATATCCTCCCTCCATTTTCTTTCAAGCTTTCTTTCTAATCCCCGTACTACACCATGGAAAAACTTTCCACACAAAAACCGCAACACCCAATCCAAAAATATGTTCTAAAAAATTCCACACCCCCCATCTTCTAGAATCCCCTGCCAATTAATTCCAAAGGAACCTTCCCGCTGAGTGATCCCCCCCTCCCTCCCTCGGGAGTAGTAGCGACAGAATCTCGCCTGTATGGACCTCAGGTCTTTGTTTCCAACGTGAAGGTTGAAGATCCGTAGTCTGGGGCATTCATTCATTAAACCATGGGCGTAACTCCGGAAAGGAAAGGAAAGGAAAAGAGAGACTAGCCTTGTTTTCCTTTGCTACATGTTGCCCGGCGCTGCCCACGGGCTTACCATCACGCAGCATGTAGACTCCCGCGGGTGCTCGCAGGTCCGAGGGAGGAAAGAAGGCAGGGAGGAAGTTGCAAGATGGGGCGCTAACACAAAGCCTATATCACCGACGAGACGCACCAGAATCGCTCGTCTGCAAACAACAATTAGGGAAAACAAGTAACTTGTGACCGCCGACTTAAAACTCTGAAATAACTCTCCCGGACGGGATCGTCATAAGCTAGAATGGTGTAGTGCCTGTTGTACACACCCAGAGGCCTTTAGCGCAATGCGTGCTCCAGAATTCTCCCGATCCTACCTCGCCCAAAGCCAACACACCTTTTTCTTTCTTTTTCGGCATTGACACCCCAGCTATGATCACTCCTCTGAACAGAGGATCTCCACCCCGAGCTACGGGTCATCAACATTTATATCTCCTCAAGTGCGAGCTGTCCGACTAGCTATGGAAGGCATTTTGACTTGGACGCTTTTTACATAATTGCTCTGGCACGAACCATTCAAGGCGCTAAAGAGATTGAAGGCACCACCGAGAACCGGCGATGACGTGCCAAACTCATATCGTAGGGCTGGTAGGGTGAGGTTAACTTGGTGATTTTCTTTTTCACTCCCGAAGCTCACCTGTTGGATTCTCGATCCTTTATGCATGATAGCCTGGCGTGGGAGTAGGTTTCACGGCTGCGTCTGGGACCCTTACCGCTGTCTGTTTCCCTCTGGGGCAGCGTCCAAAGCGCTCGTGTAGCCATTCCATGTATCACTCGCGGGAGGGAAAATATGTAGTCTGGGAACAACGAAATGTGGACAAAAGTCGGAAGCTATGATATAAACAGAAAGCGATGACTAAGCTGAACCAGAATCTAAATGTGAAATTTTTATGGAGAATAAATAAGATGGAAGCGAGAACATGGACCGAACACTACTATAACTACACAAGCGTAGTACATCTTCATCAATAACCCTGAATTGGGTTGGGTCAAAACATGAATGCTCACATGACCACTTGGAGACGCCAGCAAACGCTCAGACGGGTATGGGTAGGTTAAGTTCCCTACTTCGAGCATAGGCAATATGGCTTCCAAGGGGAATTTCAGGTTGAATCCGAAAGAAAGAGGGGGAAGCAGCGGTGTCTGCTATATTGCCGTATACTCGAGAGAGGGTGGTGGGGGTTATTGGAGCGGGGGGAGCGGCCAACGGTTTGTATGGGCGGGGCTGTAGGGATGATGAGAAAGTGGCGCATGGCTAGTTTTGAGGACGGTGGTAAATGTTTAGCGCAGTTGGAGTTCAACCGTGCCGGGGTCCCCGGATTTGCCGGCCTGTAGTAGCTTCGCCACTCCCTCGTGCCCCCGCATAGAGGCCAACCAGAGCGGTGTCTAACCGTCTGTCGGGCATGTTAGGGTTGACATCTTCCCGTTCTATTAAGAGCTTCACCATTCCCCCATGCCCCATCATAGAAGCCAACCAGAGCGGGGTATCGCCAACTTCGTCTAGGGTGTTGGGGTTGACATCATCACGTCCCAGTAGAAGCTTTACCACTCCCTCATGCCTCTCCCCAGAAGCCAACAAGAGTGGCGTCTGACCGGCATGGTCGGGCGTGTTGGGGTTGACGTCTTCTCTTCCCAGGAGTAGCTTCACCACACCCTCATGCCCCCCCCCCAAGAAGCCCACGAGAGTGGTGTCCGAGAGTATTTGTCTAACCCTTCAGGGTTGACATTTTTCTGTTCCAACAGGAGCTTCACTACTCCCTCATGCCCCCTCCAAGAAGCGCGCAAGAGTGGATTCCAAGCAAATTTGTCTAGCCTCTCGGGGTTGACATCCTCCCGCTCCAATAGTAGCTTCACTACTCCTTCGTGCCCTTTGCTAGAAGCCCACAGTAGAGGTGTCCGGCCGCATCCGTCAGCCGCATCGGATTTGACATCCTTCCTTCCCAGTAGCAGTTTCACCACCCCCTCGTGCCCTTCTTCTGCGGCAAGCAAGATTGGCGGTTGACCGTATTTGTCTGGCCTGTTGGGATTGACATATCTCCTTCCTAGGGCCATATTCACTACTCGGGGCGTCTTGCCCCACCAACCATCTGTACCATCGGGCTTGGCAGATGCTTGACCAAGAAATAACTTCACAATTCCCTCATGTCCCTTCCCAGCAGCCCAAGAGAGCACTGTTCGGCGAAAATAATTATCCGGTTTGTCTGGAATGGCAGTTTTCTGTTCTAACAGCAGTTTTGCTACTCCCTCTTGTCCACATATGGCAGCCCATATAAGAGGTGTAATGCCTAGGAAATCGCTTTTGTTGGGATCGTAATTTGGCTGGCCCACGAGAGCAATTGCGATTTCAACAATGCCGAAAACTGATGCGCAATGCAGTCCGGTAAACCCGATAAGATGGCCATTGGTGGGGATTCCGCGACTACATCGTCCGGTCCTCGAGATGAGATCCGCCAACAGTAACTTGGTAGATATGACTTTCAATTTGAGCAAAAAGCTTTAGCGCAAGTGATACCACGACCCTTGAGGCCTCCCTCTTGGCGTGGGCACCCCAATATAGAGCAGAATACTGGAGGAAGGTGGTTGACTGGGGAAGGGAGGGGAGTGAATGCGAGATCTCCTTAATAGTCTGAAAGTTGAGGTATGTCAGGCAGGCTTCCGCCATTTTCGAATGAGTTGCGCCAAAAAGGTTAGGGCAGGTGTAAAGGTACTCTTGGAGAGTGAAGTGGATCAAGCGAACAGTCGAAGCCACCCTATCGACGACGACAAGCCCGAAGCAACTGCTCAACAATGTCTCAACCGAAGGAATCCTTTCAAGGTTGAGATCCGTGGATCCTATCTCGACTGCTAGGGCGTGGAAAAGCTCATCGAGATGCAATAACCGCTCTGAGTGAGAGATCCACATCAGAGCTGTCATTCCGAGCCTTGCTTTCTCCCCACCCTGCTCCTTTATCCGTTCTATAGTTGTGCCGTAAACATCCTTCAAATCCAAGCCATCTGTCATTGCCCTAAGCTTTTGTCGCCTACCATAAGCTGTAGTTTCCCTAAGGATAGCATCCATAGTTAGGGAAATTAGTAGAAATCTAGATGTATTTGTTAGTGACAAATGTAGATTATTTTTTCGATCATGTTGCTCACTTACGTTTCGGGTATAATCTCGGCAATTGTTTTGATGATTTCGGCCTCTAAACCACTATTCATCGCGCCTAGAGATGTATCCTTACTCAATCTCATCCAGATATATCCCACGATATCACCGTTGTTGGGTTTTATGGATAAAACCGTCGCTCTCCCGGCAAGTTGCCTCTCAATCTCGCCCCGGATATGCCGCCTTCCAGTTAGGAACACTCGCGTGTTTGGGGAATTCTCGAGGATTTGTCCCAACGAACCTAGGACCTCAGGTCGACGCCCTTCCACAGATTCGTCCACAGCATCAATACATAAAAATGTCCGCTGTAATGATGTGACAGCTTCACAATTTCGAGCACTCGTAGCCCCCTTCCGCCAATGACCTTTTTGTAATCTTGAAAGGTTTGACTTATCTCGTCCGGAATCCTTTCCAATTCACCGACAATTTGTTTCACTAGTGAACCGAACATGTTTGTTGGAGACTGCTCCTCCTGCGCCGCGAAATCAACATAGAAACACGCGACAGCTATTTTTCTCTTTGGCCTTATCGCATAACCTGTCTACCACCAGGGAGCTAGTACTCGAGTATCACTGCTCATCAGCACCACCATTTCTGAGCTTTCCTTCCAGAATCATCCCCCTCACCTGAAATAGGTCTTACCAACTGCTGGATCGCCGCAGAAAAATAAAGTCGCATGCTCAGATCCCTCCGGTTGGGCACCATCGTACCACCTTCGAAATTCTTCAGTTTCCAGCATCCATTCTCCCACGTTGTCGGCCCGGCGAGCCCGGACGCCTTGACGCCGGACGCGGGGCTCAAGTGGCGAGAGCCATGCTAGGACTTCAGACCGATCATCTGCAAGGGTATAGTGATTCGACACATTGAAAGAGTTGATATTATCTGCGAAAGACCTAGACATTTCCCTTCTTTTTGTTGTTTCAAATGCTAAGAAGAACAAATTCCGTAGTTGGGGTGTTGAAACAGGGAGGTTACGCGTCGGCTGCTCGAACAGTCCCTGTCGCCAGGGCAACGACATGAATCTTTCCTTACCTATGCATGTGCACTACCCCACCCGAGTGCGGTACTTTGTGCCTCAGCTTTGCAAGACCTCGAGAACAGCGCTTAAATCTTGTCGGACGGCCGCAAAGGGATTTTGATTAAGTTAACTTAGAATTTTGTTTCCCAATTTTTTAATGCAATTGATCCCAAGTTAAGGCTAGGAATAACGGTAAGTTAGTGCAAGACGCCCAAAACTGACCCTCTTGCTCGCTTGCGTTGCCTAGTAATGCATATAAAACTTAACGCCTTGGCATATATGTGTATGTGTTCTGCCCAAATACCCGTCTTACTGTTCTCAACCGGTGCTCAGTCAGAGAAAGGAGTCTATACAATTAAAGGGAAGCCGATCCTGAGAAGTTCTATGGAGAGATTTTCTCAAAATGGGGGAGTTGACTTCAGTTTCAATAGCGCCCTGTGACAAGGTCCTCATCCCTTCGCCTATGAACTCAGCCGTGCTTACTACCAGTAAAGAGAGCTCGTATCGCTACAATATCAGTACCGGTATCAGTATTGGAGCTTTGCTAGGCCCAATAGAGTTAAGAATCAAGTCCAATTTATTACGAGTACTGGGGTACTCCTCCTACTGGCATTCCCCGCGATACGGAGAATCCTAGTGAGGGGAGACCGTGCACAACCCGGCACTAGTACCGCACTGCACTCGGGGGGGGGGGAGTATGGCGGAGTCTTGGCCGCCAAACAAATCGATATTCTGTTAGCCACATTTCGCCATACTCTCCCCTACCCCCTATGTACTCGAGTACCGGTACTGTACAGAACTTCTCTGTTCGACAATGCCAAACCGCCTACTTGCCTGAAAGAGAGCTAGATCAAATATTTCTGACCCTGTTGCTTCTAGCTCATCGCGCATATTCCCAACACAGAATTAAAAATTAAAACTATCGACACAATCAATTCGATGATAGAGGGCTTCTTGGGAGGATTTTTTTGTCTAAAGTAATCGGTTGTGTAGTGATTGTTTTATTGTATGTGGAATGTTGCTTTCTTCAATAATTTCCAAGTTTTTTATTATTGTGCACGGTCTCCCTGCCTCAGGAGACCTCCATGCGAGGATGTGGGCCTTCACAAGTTCTCTAGAAGTGAGTGATGGAGTTTTTCTCTCTCTTAAACCTTCAGAGGGGTTTACACATAAGGGATGGTATTAGCAAAAGGATCGTTTATTCGGGTTCTTACAGTATGATAATATTAGGTTGTCCAAAATTTCCTCCTCTGGAAAAGGGGCGAAAAACACACTAAAAGACGTGCTCTCCGAGAAAAACAAAAAGAAAAAAACACTAGACCTTACTAAGAGAGGCAAGTCCAACGTCCTCGCACGAGGATCGTTTATTCGAGTTCTTACGGTACCAAACTTTAGCAATGTGAACAGGGATATAGTGCTCTACCGGTATTTGCACGAATCTATTCGGTCATTTGAAAAGAGAAGAAAAAGCACATATAATTCAGTTGGTCTGGGTCTCTCTCCCTTGGGCTCTCCACGATCAGATTCCATCACCCGTGTCTTTCGGTCCATTCTTCATTCGGCTCTTCTAGCGTTACTCGAGTACCCCAGCTCGCAAAAATGATCCGGTACTAGCAAAAGGTGCATAGACTATAAGGTACCGGTACAAGTACTGTACTGTAGAAGTAACGAACATCGGTGTAAGCAGCCGCAAGCCCACCTGCCACCCACCCACCACTGTAGTCTTGTTTGAGAAGGGGCTATCGGAAACCATGTGTGAATGTTCTACCCTTGCTACTACCGTATGGTAATCCTTCCAACTTCCCAGCCTAAGGGTGGGAGTCGAGACGGGATGCAGAAGTAACGAAAGTGGTTTTAGTATGATATTTCCACCCCGCCTTTTGGGACCATCTGCCGTTGCTCCTTCGCCCTGAAGGAGGTGCATGTTTTCTTTTGGCAGGAGGGCTTTTTGTTTGTTAGGCATTCACGAATACCACCGTTCGGGTCAATGGAGAAAGCGGTTTCCTCCGTAGTAGAGGCGCCGACCTGGTTGGCAGAGTGTTGGAAGCCCCTATCCCAATGAAGAATAATAATATATTTAAGGAATATTAAGGGGTGTTTGGCACACGCCTTACCATGGTTACAAACGATGGTTTGTACCGACACTTCAAAATCGGCGAATCGAACCCCTCGAAAATGCCAATTATGCAAGTGAAATTGGGCTCTGATCGGTCAATTTCGAGCCGTCGTTACAAACGATCGCTTGAAACGACGGTGAAGTGTGTGCCAAACACCCCCCTTATATTGAACACCATGCGGGATTTTCCTTAGGAATCTAGAAAAATCTAGATCACAAACTATTCCCGTAGAAAAAAAAATTAAATTTTTTTTCTAGATCACGATCGTTGCGGTAAAAATGAAATTAGACATATGCAACCTAACTATAGGCAATACTTGTCCGAAATGATGTTTCCTTGGATAGCATCCCCCGGTAGCTTATCGGTCCTCCGTTTTGTATATCGAGAAACAATCCCAATGTGTTGATAATCTTGTCCCCGAGCTTGGCTGGCTAATAGTATACAACTCCCTGGATCCACGAACCCTTCAAATCTGAACCAAATGGGAAGAGGTGGTATCATAGTTCAGATTTCATAAAACGCAGTCCACCCAGTACACGCTAAAATTACCCCCCCGCCAAGTCCCTACCCACTCACAAGCAACCGCTCCACCACACCTTAAGCTTGCTTGTAAAACCACTACTCAAGACTGGTTTCTAGGGATATTAGATTTATGAAGGATAGCTATCAGCACAACTCTCCTATCCTCAAGCGCGCTAGAGAGTTGATTTCCTAGATCTAAGAGCACAAAAAACCCTTTTATATCCTGCTCCCTTCTCCGCTCACTCCTGCCCCCTCCCCCCTCTTAAATCTAAAGGGAAAATCCCATCCCCTTATAGCCCCCAAAATTCGATAAAGCGCAACTATTGTTTAGCATCATAATCACCTACTACATGTATTGGAATTGCTTGCATACTATCGCGAACACCGTGGCGTCCCCAACACCATAGTACTGGTGCTGTTCACGATTTATCGTGGCCGGGAATCGATATACGCTGGGAGAGTGCTGAAATTGAACAGTGAACCCAATTTACTTTAAGATGGTTGAAGGGCTGTTAGTGGTGACGTTAACCCAGTAAAATACAATAATGTTACCATACCGTAGAAACGCTTTTTTTTTTTAATCCAA
This sequence comes from Tuber brumale, assembly GCA_014065205.1. Lineage (NCBI taxonomy): Eukaryota > Fungi > Ascomycota > Pezizomycetes > Pezizales > Tuberaceae > Tuber > Tuber brumale. Next base: position 121,132 of record JACCEG010000046.1, read on the forward strand.
ATAACTTTCACCCACATAAGATTCTATCATAGGCATGGCAAGAGAGATGTTCAATAAAGAAGGGTGTTTTTTCTCTTAAATTACTAGACAGTAATTTTCCATTTGGGCTAGAGGTTAGGAATATATTAAACAAAGAACGAAGTTTAGGTTGGGAGTTTTACCAATCAAAGAGGATTCAACCCGGAATAAATAAGAAGCACCCTCAAGGTTCCCTTCGCAATCTCTATGTTATAAACCGAAGACTAATCTGATGCCTTTGTAAAAAGCTCCAGAACCAGCCATACAAGAAACAAAACAAAAATACTATTAATGATATTATAATATTGTCTTAATGTTGGTGAGTATGCAATACTCGTCCCAGGCAAGAAGTATCCGAAAACAGGGATTCTTAAAACGTATGGCAAAAGATCCGCACGTAATACAAAATCACGACTCGTATTTTCGGATACTTCTTGCCCGGGACGAGTACCATCTGAAATGTTGGGATTGATATCCATCTTATCCATCCATCCGTACTATACGGCCTAGCCTACTTCTCTCCCTTTCTAAAATCCTCTCATTCGGAGCCATTTTTTCCATCTCAGGCCAGTGACACATGACAACTTTTTTTACATCCCTTCCGCCCTTTATATTTTCTGAAACCTTCTCAATATCCCGAACCTAGCTAGTCATGGTTGTTTGAGGAATTTAGGAGTGAGCTGCTTCTTCTTCCTAAGAAGAAGGTACAACACTTATATTCCAGTACATGCAGGACTCAGGCCTTATTCACATGATACGTTATAATCAGAAAGGAAGCTGAGTACATATAGCTTTTTTGCACATGGATCGGATCAAATTGGTTGTTGAATCTGCTACACTTCCGAGATGCTCCTCCAAACCACTAACTTCGGCTTTGGACCTTGATGTGTTTTTCTTGTATATTGGCTAAAAGGTACTTTAGATGACCTCGCAATATAGCGACGGACACAATCGGATCATGCTCGAAAATTGCTCGAGTATGATCCGCGCAATCACCTCAATCATAGGTGTCCCTGGACCAGGTCGTGCTCAAACAGTGAACCCATGCGGCCAGCACGTCCGGCTTTTTCTGTACAGCAGGACCGTTGGAAAGCAGCTTTTCAAAACAAAAGCCCAGCCCGGTCTGAGCCATCTGCAGGTCGAAGTTTCAAGTGATCACTTGTATTTTATTCCTAAGAAAGATTTTATTATTCAACAGGACTAATTGTTCATAAAAAAAATCATTTGGTTAATATATATTTATGATACCTGGGGTGGTTAGGGAGTTGTGTGAAGAACGGTATACAGTGTCTTGAGGTAGGACAGTATAAGGATTGTGTTCTTAAGCGAAATCTATGGCACCAGGAGTATGTTCCCCTTATTCTCCTATTCAGAGCAATTGAAAGTGGAGACGGAGACCTTGTAGGCTGTTCACAGGCATCTTCAGATTGCCTAGGCACCGCCGGGTTTGGGCGGCTGCAGATAATTTCAACCGGACTGGCTAAGGCTTTTCAAAACCATTCCCCACTTGCCGGACCGTTGGTCCGGACTGGCCGCTTGGGATTACTACGAAGCGGGAGCAGCGGGAGCGGCAGCTGGAGCAGATCTAATTACTTTGCTCGATCAGGGGTACTGCTTAATCGTACCCGTGTACTCCGGGTCATGATCGATCACTCTATCTTATATGTTTGCTTTGATAATCACGTGATATTATCATCTATTAATATAAACATTCTCTACCCCGCACGCCTTTAACTTATCCTCAACAGGACACTCTACTGTTAATTCCTTGGCGCACTTTGCTTCGAAATTCGCCTTATCAAAAGGCCCCTACTTTCATCATCCCCCATCCTATCGCAAGTAGCAGAAATAGTGTCGGACGGAGTAGCGCCAATAACTCCGGTTCAGTCACAGATTTCCGTGATACTTTGAGTGGGCGGCGGGGTATGAATCACGCGTGGGAGCCATTATAGTAGATGAAATGTTGATAATAAGTTTCATAGTCATAAATAGGAGAGCTGTTTAATTGTAGGACCGTCGGTAGAAAATATGAATCGCCATTCAGCAGCTAGCTATACGAGAAACATTTGATCATCCGCGAGACTGCGAATGATAGCTCCGGACAGCATATAGTTTACTGCTGTCATTGCCGTCACAGTTGGGGCCCTTTCTCCGCGAAATATTTTGACGTACGAAAGTAATTCTACTGCCGAGCAAAACCGATCATAATCGATTAGACTTGAGCATGATTGATTATATTCGATAATGATTGAGCGGAACCTCTATAAGGGCCTATTTGGCGGTAACGGAAGGTGGGTCGACCGTTCGGTTTCTCAACGGTTTTGCCTGGAGAAGCGGTCCTTGTCAATTTCAAAACTGTTGTACTCGGGGTAGGGGTAAAAACCGTGACCTCAAAATCCGCCAATAATCACGGAATTTCTTCTCTTTTACCATATACGCCACTGCATGTGCATATGGCCTATAAACCTCGCTCCCACCCCTCCAGAATCTCGTTCACGGACCAACCCTGGTACCAAAGTACTTGTGCAGGCTGTCTGGACTAAATATAGACCGTTCGTTGCCATGCGAAAAACTGCACTTCTTGCCCTATCAAACAAAAGCTTCTCCAGCATGGTTCATTATTTGAAAGAAAAAAGTTTTAACAGTATATTTCATCCATGTAGATGCTTCCAGTTAGGACGAATTTATGCACTCACTTTTTCGAGAGGAAAGAATGCGCAAACAAGGCAATACGAATTTCCACCGGTATCCATCTCTGAATAATTGCAGCTTGGAGTAAAACGATATGGTTCTCGTTGGTTATTAGATTGTTGAGATTGTTGTATTGAGAATGAGATTGGAGTTATAATTAGGCAAACTTCCCACCATATACACAGACAAACCACTTACGTGGCATCTCCACCCCCAAGGCGATATGTTTTGAAATGGTCACTGTTGACCACCTCTCAACGGAACGGTCGACAGGTTCCATGTTGCTCAACTCCAGCTCAGTTTGGCCGTTTGGGGACGGAAGGTGAACGGTCATTTGTATGTGGGAACTAAACGGAACGATCGTATACAAATAGGCCCTAATCTGTTCCATCATACTTGGTCCATCGCTATTGAAATATCAGCCTCTCTGTGTTCTGATCTTAGTACGATAACACTAATTTTACCCAAGTGTCTTTATAATATTATAGTGGTTGTCAGGGATTGTTGCCCTTTTCCAAGTGTTACGTTAATGCGTGTCATATCCCCTCCCTCGCCTTAATACCGTAAAAACCCTTGAAATCCACCGTCGCCCATTGGCCTCGGTTCCCCCCGATCTTGGACACAACACCCTGGGAAGGAATGGTGTGATCCAGAAAGAGTATAGCTTGGGGAGGCTGAGCTAGTTGGATCTCGTGAACCGGTATCCATAATTTTGCCAACCTACCCTGCTAAGAAATATTTGTGGTTTAGACAATAATTTCTGTTGGGATCTCCGATGGTGGATTTAAAGGGTTTTTACGGCATCATCATTCCTGGCCTCGTAGGGTTTGGCGAGTTTTTATTGTATGTCGCTTTTATGGTTGGGTGGGTGATTTCGGTTCTGATATTGCTTTATGTGTAACCACGTAGAAAATGGGGCTGAGGTTTGCAGGAGTGTGTCGCGTGGTGGATGTGGGGTGGAGCCAGACAAGGATTGGTACTTGTGGTGACAGCTGGCGGGGGTGAGGGAAGCGTGGGTTGTGCATGCATGGTTTAAAGTGACCCGTTTCCAGTTTTGTTTACATTTTGTTATTAGGAAGGATCGTATCATGTAATGTAAAACACGGACAGATAGGCTTGGGTAAGAATTCCTCTGAGGAATAAGCCTTGGATAAGAGAGTGCCTGAATACGATATGCTGATATGTATCCGATTATATATATCCACTCGATTGCGATTACCACCATCCTAAAATCTCACGGTACTAGGGGGCCGACAAAATTCGGGCCCACACCCCCCCCACCAGGAGCTATGCTATTTTTATAAAGACCGAAACAGATTAGGAAATTCGAGTGATGACTAGTGAGTATTTTTGGTGATAGTCAAAGGTCGGGATCTTTCCGACAGGACAAGTTTAGCTAGGATAAATTCCTGATAATATTATTAAGTGCAATTCGCACGGAAAAGAATTATGCTACCGGGCCCCAAATACCCTTACACCACGATCTTACAACAAACCCCCCCTTCTTTAAATTCCACCCAATTACTCAATTACTCAACACCCAATTGCTCGATATTTCCAACAGCCCTCTCGCCAAGTCTCACTCTCCACCCATCTCCAATTCATGCTCTGCCATACTCATTTCAGAGAATAACCTTACTAATAGCATACTCGGCAATGACAATCCGATTCTTGTCAATATTGAGCTTACCCGCGCCCACGTATATGTTATTGTTCAGCGGCACTAATTCCGGGGCCGAAAGCTACGATGCAAAATTCCATTAGCTCGACACCAGCACCTCCAGGATCAAGATAGCCACTCACCGGAACCTCAAAAGAATGCGTAGAAAACATATCTCCAAAGTCAGTACTCCTGGCATCCGGAGCGCGGGCTAGGACAGCTCTAAACTCTGGAACGGGGGTATTGATAGCGTGGTAGGTGAATTGGAAGATCTAAATATTAGTTAGCGCGAGTAGGGTTAGGTCAATTGGTGGAGCCGACTTACGGATCCGTTGGTGGTTCTGTGTGGTGTCGGTTAGTCAGGAACAGTACTTGTGCTTGCTCTGGGAATAAGGCTTTTTGGGGGGGGAGAGGGGGATATGCGTACCTTGCGACACCATGGACGTCGAGTCTGAATTTATCTCCGGCGGGGTCAATGCGGACAATGGCATCCCCGTGTATGACAGAAGCATCTACTGGGACTTCTGCACCTGGGACGCTGGTGATCGTGCCATTCGGGCAGTACTAACATATCTGTCAATCTCCACCCAAAGAGTGATATAATCGGTCGAGGCATACAGTGTAGCTAAGATCATGCCCTATAGGAATCCGGCCGGTCGAAAGCGGCAAATCAAGTCCAAGCTACCTACGTTAGCCTTGCGCTCTAACTAGCACGACATTATCCCGGAAACAAAAAGACAGAACCATACCGTCAAAATGAGCGCTGGCTCCAACTTCATCGGCCAATCCTTCTTCGCCAGAACACCGGCAGCCGCAGCGATAGCAAAGAGAAAATAAGGAAGCATTTTGTTCTCGGTGATGAAGGTTCTTGAGTAGTAGAGGCGAAAGGTGTGGATTTGGATCTCCAGGAGAGGACTGACGGCGCCTTATATACCCCGTCCCGTTGGTAGTTTTGATGATCAGCAGGGGTTCTCCATCCGGGTACGGGAATACCGTACTCACAAATTCCAAAAGGCTCGGCAAATCTTAGAAGGGTATAGGTTTAATAAACGCAGGCTTCCGGCTGCCTTCGGAACCGGCAAGTAGAAGCATGTACATTCAAGCAGGTGTAAGAACGCTAAAGCGTGGCTCCTGTTTTACGCACCAGCCCAGACCGCGTCCGAGCGAGATAGGTATGGGTGAGCAATCTGCACTAACTTCTACATTGACCTATACTAGGATTCTTGGCATGCGCGACTGGGACATTGAAGGTTCATTCAAGCCATAGTCTATAGTGACAGGGATGGTGTGCCATGGATGTGGGAAGAAAGAGGGAAGCAAGCCTCATCTTCCTCTCCTTAAACAGCACCGCCGAGGCTAAGTGATGATTCACACTAATTTCTAAAATTACATACACAATGTATACCCCTTGTATGACCTCGCACGAATGGGTGAAAAGGGGAGAAAGGAGACTACATTACCTAAAAATCGGAGGTAACGTGCCCCTAACCCGTGACCAAGAAGAGAAAATATGAGGCCAACTACCGGTATACGTTACTAAGGAAAGAGTTTGTGAATTAGTTGGGGGATGTGCTCAGGGTGCCCCCGGTGTATTTTTCCACTCCAGTTGAGCCATCTGAGGCGCGGATCGTTGCTGACTGTTTGAGGCGCGGACGGGTGAGGCGCAGACCGGTGGGGTAGTGGGGTCTAGAAAGGCTTCCATTGATCTTAGGTGTCACATTTTAGCCACCGGTGGATACCGGTATACGAGGAGTGGGTGGGTAAGGAAGGCGTGCAAGGTTAGTGTGATAAAGCGGGTGAGCAGCCTTGATAGGGCCAATCGGCATGCTTGCATATATTAAGATGCGGTAGAGGCTTGGCATTATAACCGGGGTGAGGTCAGCTCTGCCCACCGTAAACCGGGCTCGCACAGATTTGGGCTCTTTGGGAGGGCGGAAATAACGTCAGGATTGGGGGTGAGTAAGGGCTGAGGTGCGAAGGGTTGGTCCGGTGAAGACCTGGCGCGCTAAGCGGGGGGAGCGGTGTTGATGGCCCCTTTTCTTGGGTTGGGACAACACAGCAGCTAGTAGTCTCTTATGGGGCCAATGTACCTACTGTGCCACGCTTTGGGCCCAACGCATGACCCAGTATTGGGCGTGACCAAGTGAGGGGGCTTTTATTGCCCAATGGGACGACTGGGCATGAACAGAGCCTGGGATAAGCGTATCGTCAGGCCTCAAAAAAGTATCATAACTACTAAGGTACCGGTACATTGTGTACTCTTACGGCTCATAAGTTTAGTGTGTTCCACAGGCAGAGTGTGCAACACCCTTGGCTTGTGAAACATGCAAAATTTATGAGCTGTACCGGTACCTCTGTAAGAATGGAGTGCCATGGGGTGCGAGATCTGCATGCTGCAATCTTATCCAATTTGGAACTATTGTGCAAGTGATACTCTATGACACCTCCCGTGTGTGAAGTATATGGTAGGCAGGGAATTGCCCATGTGCGGACCACATGGGATAGGGAAGATGAGGTGCAATAAGTACCCGTATAGTTTTTGGAAGGAGGAATTGCTAAAAGTATTAAGGGAGTACTTAGGAAAAAGATATACAGTTTTTCAAATCATATTGAATGAATATTAGCTGTTTCAACTACAGCATTATATAGTGTTAGGCGGACGCCAAACTCTAGTATATAACTGAGGGACGTAGGCCCGAAATCTTTGGTTGGAGAATCTGTCGAGGAAGGCTCGTCTCGATAAAATAAATAAGGTAAAGATTTAAAGCGTAAAA